>CAIGQV010016645.1:27542792-27558016 GCA_903798115.1 Danio jaintianensis | reverse complement strand
ATGATGACAGAATTTACATTTTTGAGTGAACTGTCCCTTTAAAATCACGCATTCCTGTAAATGACAGAACTAACATTTTTGAGTGAACTGTCCCTTTAACGTCATGCATTACTAAAGCAAGATCTGATGAATGCACGTTCAATGCATTCAAGCTAAGTTTTGAATGAAATACGTCGATGTAAGTCACTTCTTGCTGATAGTCCTTTGATCGTTTGTCATTTTAAAAATCTCTCATGTGTCTTTGTGTCGGTTTGCAGAAGAGCACCTGGACCATCAGATGACCTGTTCTTCTGACCTCAGGACAGTTCAGATGGATCTCCATGCTCTGCCCTGGAGGTGGAGCTAATGAGAAGTACAGGTCATTATTACTGGAGCTGCTGGTAAAAGCTGAACTTTCATCTCACCAGATTTTCTAGATCCAAAAAATACACTTCTAATATTAAAGGAAAAGATACCAAACATTGTGGGTTGCATCAAAAACACTGGAGGAAAATACATGGAGATGCTCTGATATTTCTAGTATTTCACAAATACATGCATACATACATTTATTCATTTTCCTTCAACTTAGTCCCTTATTTATCAGGGGTCGCCACAGCGGAATGAACCGCTAACTATTCCAGCATATGTTTTACACAGTGGATGCCCTTCCAGCGACAACCCAGTACTAGGAAACACACTCTCACATTCACACACACACACACTCATACACTACAGCCAATTTAGTTTATTCAATTCACCTATAGCGCATGTCTTTGGACTGTGGGGGAAACCGGAGCACCCGGAGGAAACCCACGCCAACACGGGGAGAACATGCAAACTCCACACAAAAATGCCAACTTGACCCAGCTGGGACTCAAACCAGGGACCTTCTTGCTGTGAGGCGACAGTGCTATCCACTGAGCCACCGTGCTGCCATACATACACTGAAATAGTGTTTTTATTTTCTGTAAAACTCAAATCATTTCTTTTTTAGAATTAGTTTAATGTGTCCTGTTTGATTTCTATTCAATGCAAAAAATAATAATAATAATAATAATAATACACATATGACATTTTTACCATGATTTAAAGTAGATATTGTAAAATATTGTAAAAAGAAAAATAGTTTTTTTAATAAGTTCAGGTTAGCAATGCAGTTTCATTTGTGGAGATATATATATGTTACACAATGAATGATGATGATGAAACAAACTTTTCACAAAAGTTATTAGAAACTGACACTTTACTTACAGTTTATATATTGTTTTTTTTTTATTGATTTTAATTCGACGAGGACACAAAAATAGGGCATACTGTCTTTTTTATATTGATGCTAACAAAAACATAATTAATTGTCATACCAGATATTTAGTGCTGAATCAAATGCTTAAAGGGATAGTTCACCCAAAAAGTTAAATGACCTCATCATTTATTCTCCCTTGTGCGGTTTTAAACCTTTATGAGTTTCTTTCTTCTGTTAAACAAAAAAAGATAATATTTGAAAAGATTTCTGGTGGATGCTACTCATCAACTGTCATGGCAGGGAAAAAATACTATGTATTCAATGGGTGCCAGCAACCAGCATTCTTCAAAATATCTTCTTTTGAGTTCAACAGAAGAAAGAAACTCTGAATCTTGCTTTCACTTGGAAATAAGACTATTTTGCTCCTTTGGAAGATTATTTAGCTTGTTTTAAGGAAAAACTCACTTAATTTGGACTTATTATTTCTTAAAACAAGACAACAGTTTTTACTTGTCTAGAGAAAATGCTTCTTAATTCTTTTTAGAAATTTGGACTAGATACAAAGCAAAAACTCAACCTGTAACCATTGACTCCCATAGTATTCAACCCAGGCTCATTCTGAAAACATACCGCTATATACATTTCTGGAGAGCGCCAAATACGTCCCAGGAGGTATGTTTTTTTTTGCAGTTTTCGTTTTTTTACGCTATTTCAGATCTCAAATTTCTCTCACGAGTGTCATTCGCGCCTGCTGTTCTTGCGTAAATCCACCAGAGGCCGCTGTCGACTGACTGACTGACTGACTGACTGACCGACTGACCGATACACTCACCCACCCCCTTTCCTAAACCCAACCAATAGTGTTTACAAAAGCAACGATTGACCCACCCACCCACTTCTCTAAACCCAACCAACAGTTTTAAAAAGCAATCCAGAAAAAGAAAAGCCCTCGCAGCCTCCTGATTTTTACCTTGTTTTCAGATTCTACCACATTCTCACCCTGTTATTTACTTGTTTATTTAATTTTTTGCCTTTTGTTTTAACTGCTTTCTGGAACCGTTCTTCGCCGGACTCAAACCCCGTTGTCGTGGTCAACTCCTCTCTGCGTGTCAAGTCCACTGACATATATGGCGAGCTACTGGACAAACTGGTAACAGCGGGAAAGCCGCGAAAAGAAACGGCATCATACCGCCCCGTAGCGTTCGTTTTAAAGACGAAATGCAGCCATACGTACTTTTGGCTAGATAATTCGCGATCTCCAGAAATGTATATAGGGCTACGTTTTCAGAATGAGCCTGTGTTGATAGTATTTGTGTTTCCTACAATGGAAGTCAATGGTTACAGGTTTTCAGCTTTCTTCAAAATATCTTCTTTTGTGTTCATCAGATTAAAGAATCTCATAAAGGTTTAAAACCACTCAAGGGAGAGTAAATAGCGAGTAAAAACAAGTAACAAAAGCATTTTTTTTGCAGTTTAACCACATCATTAGGGAAGAAAAAAGACATTGTTGAATGTGTTCTTTTGATTTAGCACAGTGTGTGCAGATGTAGATGTGCTGCTGGAGCGTGCCACACACTCATGTTTTCAGGACAGGCAGTGCTGAAGCTGCTATCCTGTGACGCCGCTGGATAACAGGAGGCCCCTGACACCTAAATATAGCACAGAAAACACATCTCCGAATACACTGACTCTCTGACCTGCAGATTCATTCCAGTGGCAAAAAGAGAGGGAAAAAAACGAGGGAAAATGGATTCATATCATTACTCTATTAGCGAAATAAAAGATATATTTGCTGTTTGTTCATCTACTTATTTAAAATGAGCTGAAACTCACACAATTCTTGAGGTTTTTTTTTGACACAACCTAATTGTGTTATGTTCAATCCGCTTAAATTTGTAAAAACTAATAAGTTAACTTAATTTTTCAACCCAGGCTCATTCTGATTACGCACCCCTATATACATTTCTGGAGAGCGCCAAATACGTCCCAGGAGCTATGTTTTTTCGCAGTTTTTGTTTTCGCGAATCCGCCAGAGGCCACTGTGTACGCTTTTTGAGATCTCAAATTTCTCTCGCGAGTGCCATTCGCACCTGCTGTTCTTGCGTAAATCCACCAGAGGCCGCTGTCAACTGACTGACTGACCGATTGACTGACCCACTCTCCTCTTTCCATAAACCCAACCAATAGTGTTTTCAAAGGCACCGATTAACCAGCGACCACCCACTTCCCCAAACCCAACCGATAGTGTTTTGAAAAGCAATCCAGAATAAGAAAAGCCCCCTAATTGTCACCGCTTAGCTCTGTATGGACGGCTTTCCCGCTGTTACCAGTTTGTCCAGTGGCTTGCAGCGTATGTCGGCAGACTTGACACGCAGAGCGGAGTTGACCGCACCGAAGGGGTTTGAGTCCAGCGAAGAACAGTTCCAGAAAGCAGGTAAGACAAAAACAAAAGCCAAAAAATAAAATAAACAAGTAAATAACAGGGTGAGAACGTGGTAAGATCTGAAAACGTGGTAAAAAATCAGGCGGCCGCGAGGGCTTTTCTTTTTCTGGATTGCTTTTGAAAACACTGTCATGTAATGAAGACTACAACTCCCATGAGTCCACCACACTCAGCCATGACATCATCAAACTACATCTTTGTTTGTTGTAAATACACACCCTCTAGTGGTGAAAATGACATACTGTGCCTTTAATGTTTTTTATCTGGCAGCATGTTATGTAGTTATGCCAGCAGGGGCAGCAAGATACTTTACTTTAATCATTGAATGATTCATTCAACAGATTTGTTCAAAAACGCTAATTGATTCAGTGACTAATTGAATTACTGAATCAAAAACAGTTCATTTATTCAAAAAATGCTTGCTAGGACAGCTGATTTAAACATTAAAGATTTTAATGCACACAAATACATGTATAGATTGTGCTTTATAAAGGAATTTTTTTTATTAAATATGACAGATTCATCAAAACATGTAATCCCAAAATTGTGCTCTTTCTAAAATATTTGACAACACACAGGCTAATACATGTTCAAACTCACACAAACACAATCTGTATTCTCAAAAGAAATCTAAAATGGTTATAAAATTAAGACCTTTTTTCATCATTTTCCTGATCTGCTGGCAGATTAAAACATTAAGAAACAAAATAAAATTCATATTTACATATTCAGTGTCTCCACATGTAGTGACTAGTTTTTAATTCAATTTTAAAAAGTGTTAAAGGGCACCTATTATGCAAAAATCACATTTATAAGAGGTTTAATCATGGTTGTGTGGCAGCAGTGTGTGAATATAACCAGCTTCTAATGGTAAAAATGTATACATTTGATTTTTTTATAATCACACTTGATAAAAATAGTCTGCAGAAACACTTTGATTGACATTCGCTCTTTGTACGTATCATCAGAAGGGGAAAGCCTCGCCCACTAGTGACATCTCTCCCTTATTAGCATAGGACGTTAGTCTTGTTTTTGAATCTGCCACTATGTGGACACATTTGTAGCTCCACCCTCTTTTGAAAAGAGCACAATCTCATTTGAATTTAAAGTGACAGTCACCAAAACGGCACAATTATGATCAAAGCCTAAAAGGGTCAGTTTCAAAGAGTTATAAAACATTATTTGTGAGCTATTTTAAGCTGAAACTTTACATTCACACTCTAGGGACATCAAAGACTTATTTTACATCCCCTTTAAGACTTGAGGATGGTAAACAGTGTGTTGTGCTGTAATCACATTTACTGTTCAGGGTCATTATTGTTTGAAGTGAAACTCAAACCTTAAAGCTGTGTTTTTATATTTTAAGACTAGTTGCCACAGAACATTTCTGAGACATACAGTTATTTACATATTCAGTATTTTGGCATGAATGTAACATATATTAAATGTACAAAAACCACTGATTTAAAAGTGCGTACAATAAAAGTGAAAAAGCCATACTGAAAACAGCACAACTGTTCAAGCTCATCTCTCTTATCTACAGTATATGCATGTTGCAGGAGAGCAGACCTTGTCCTGTGCTGGATCAGTTCTGCTTTTGGTTTCATGCTAAAAAATTGGCATTCATCTTCCTCCAGAGGACAGCAGGACAAAAACACCACAACCTTATTCGTTCTGCTAAAACCAAAAAGAGGACAAATACGTCAGAAAAAGAGAAAAATCTGTTCCTAGCAAAAGACTTTTGCAAATGATCAACTCATTTGCATGTCCTCATTTGAAGAATAAAGAAATATAGCAATTATTTGTTATATTGAGCAGTAATGATACAAAATAATTATACATCTTTTGTTATGATGTGAAAAACAAATCATTATTTGACTGTGATGGTTATGTATTTTTGAGGATGTGGGTTAAAGACGTCATCATCATTTCAAGGATTAACAGTAATATAGTTTTCCCCCGTAGATTAGAATGTGTGAAAGTAGACATTTTACTCGCATTTATTGTTTTCTATGTATATAAAATCACTTTAGAAAATTTTATTTGATGCAAAAAGAATCTATTTTCTAATCCCATTCAGTGTGACTGTAGTTTTTTCTGTGTGTATACAGTATATATACGTTTGTGTGTGTGTATATATATATATATATATATATATATACTACCTGACAAATGTCTTGTCGCCTATCCAAGTTTTAGGAACAACAAATAATAACTTGACTTCTAGTTGATCATTTGCTATCAGAAGTGGCTTATTTGGCTAATTTTACCCAAATAAAATATGATCATGCCTTGATTTTTAATTATTTAATTAGGACAGTAAGGTCTGACTTTGCTTAGACAAAAGTACAATAATGTACAGTATAGAATATAAAGTCATGGTGCAGTGGATTAATATTGTGTATGACTCCCATGAGCTTGGAGGACTGCATCCATACATCTCTGCAATGACTCAAATCACTGATTAATAAAGTCATCTGGAATGGCAAAGAAAGCGTTCTTGCAGGACTCCCAGAGTTCATCGAGATTCTTTGGATTCATCTTTCAATGCCTCCTCCTTCATCTTACCCCAGACGTGCTCAATAATGTTCATGTCTGGTGACTGGGCTGGCCAATCCTGAAGCACCTTGACCTTCTTTGCTTTCAGAAACTTTGATGTGGAGGCTGAAGTATGAGAAGGAGCGCTATCCTGCTGAAGAATTTGCCCTCTCCTGTGGTTTGTAATGTAATGGGCATCACAAATGTCTTGATACCTCAGGCTGTTGATGTTGCCATCCACTCTGCAGATCTCTCGCACGCCCCCATACTGAATGTAACCCCAAACCATGATTTTTCCTTCACCAAACTTGACTGATTTCTGTGAGAATCTTGGGTCCATGCGGGTTCCAATAGGTCTTCTGCAGTATTTGTGATGATTGGGATGCAGTTCAACAGATGATTCATCGGAAAAATCGACCTTCTGCTACTTTTCCAAATACAACTGAGATTGACGACAAGACTTTTGTCAGGTAGTGTGTGTATATATATATATATATATATATTTATATAACAAAAGAGTTCATATGATAATCACTAATGATAATATTTAATAAAATTTAATTTGATGCAGATATGCAAACAAAAAATATGATCAATAACTCTCATGACAATACATTTCTATTTAACTTTATATAGCCATGTTTCAGTGTCATTAAGTCAGTTTAATGTCAATTTAAGTTCAAATAACTTGTAATGCTGATTTGATTTAACATAAAAGAAAAATATTAAGGCAGCAACTCATTTCATTCTGACCCACATTTCTATTTTAACTCTTTCTATTCACTCCTTCATCCAAATAAAGATACACACGTGAAAATTGCAGTTTACATCATTATTAAATTTTGTTCTATAATATTAAAAACTAGAAGTCAAATTCAGCAATGAAGTGTAGTAAAAGTGTTACCGAGCTGAAGTGCACAGTGCAGAAGATGCTGATGATGAGGACGCCGATGATGATGGAGGCGATGGACACATAAAGAGCCATCTTCCCTAAACGCCTTGAACCCTCATAATCTCCCTGATCATAACTGTTCCTGGACTGTAGAAAACACAACAGACAATCAATTTGGGTCTGACATTTTGAAACACTTCTATTTTTTAATTATAATAAATAAATAGAGTCAAGGGCAACACACTTCTTTTCAATTTCAATATATTTATATTCAGTTTGTATAAAAAAAGTGTTTGCTCCTTTACTGATTTTTTATTTGTAACACATTAATGTTTCAAATCATCAAACTAATTTAAATATTAAAGATAACACAAGTAAACACATCATGCTGTTTCGAAATGAATGTTTTCATTATTAAGGGAAAACTAATTAAAAAACGTCATGGTTACGTCCGTAACCCACGTTCCCCGAATAAGGGAACGGAGACATGCGTCTGAAACAGACTATGGGAGTGCGTCAGACGACCAATCACTCTGAAGAGTAAGAAAACGGGCCAATGAAATGCCAAATTGCATTGGCAGAGCTCTGCTCCACAGCTGGCAGCAATGAGCTATCAGCTATATAAGCTGCACGCTGTGGAGTGAGCCTCAGAATTTTGCCTGCTGAAGAGCCGATCACTCAGCTAACAGCTGGAGACTCAGCTGCTGTGGCCATGGAGACGCATGTCTCCGTTCCCTTATTCGGGGAACGTGGGTTACGGACGTAACCATGACGTTCCCCTTCATACGGGAACTTCAACATGCGTCTGGAACAGACTATGGGAGACTGTATGGAAAACGCCACTGCAGCTAAGCCCGTCACACCCCTGATGTGAAGTTTGCCAAGCATAGCGTGAGCGCACAGCATCACCAGGAGCGCAACCTTCCAACGTCCCTAGGCCCTTAATTACCATTACATGGGAATATTACATTTTTATCGGGAGTCGTAACGCTTTTACCTAGCTAATATAGACTAGGGATTTTTATATTATGACAGTACGTTGGGAAAGCGTGCCAGTCCCCGAAGGGGGAGGACGCTACGGAGCCACCTGCTACCCAAGAGGGGAGACTTGATGGTAATAGAGCATATGGACTAGCCCTGATGAGGGGGAGTACTACATATGATAAGCTGGTTAGCGGGTAGGGAAGACACGGGTCCGCCTGGTCAGGGGGAACACTCCGTGGTTGAATAAGCGTAAGGGGTCACCCCATGGGGGGGGGGGGGGGGACCGCACAAGCTGGCACCAAACCTCAGTATGTGGGTAGACCAAATGGGCATACAGACATCACACTGAGCCAGGCACCCGACTCCTCCGCTGAGTCAGGTGCTGGGGGCCTCGGAGGAATTCTCTAGGGTTCGCCAAGTGGGAAACTTACTAGTAGAACAAGAAATGCGCACGTATCTCCGGGTTAGGGAGCATGGCGCGGCAAGCGTTTGTTAACACCGAGCTTAGTTCCCCTCCGATTGACTGGGGTTACCCAGTAATCGGGTGGAAACCGGCTCCACTCGAAGATTGTAGAATCTCGCGAATGTATTAGGTGTCGCCCAGCCCGCAGCTCTACAGATATCTGTAATAGAGGCGCCGCGTGCTAACGCCCAGGAGGAGGCGACACTTCTAGTAGAGTGTGCTCTCACATTAGCGGGACGCGGCTCGCCCTGGCATTGGTAAGCGAGGGCGATGGCATCAACTATCCAGTGGGCCAACCTCTGTTTTGATACGGCACTTCCCTTCTGCCGAAGAGCTGTTCACCAGATCTTACACTTTGCGTTCGTTCCACGTAAAGGCGCAAAGCGCGAACGGGACAAAGCAATGAGGGGGCTGGGTCTGCCTCCTCCGAAGGCAGCGCTTGCAGGTTCACCACCTGATCTCTAAATGGGGTGGTAGGAACCTTGGGCACATAGCCGGGCCGGGGTCTCAGGATAACGTGAGAGTAAGCCGGTCCGAATTCCAGGCACGATTCGCTGACCGAAAATGCCTCCAAATCCACGACTCTCTTGAACGATGCCAACGCGATCAGCAGAGCTGTCTTCATTGACAGAAGTTTTAATGTTACAGAATCGAGTGGCTCGAATGGAGTTCTCTGCAGACCTGCCAGGACTACAGAGAGATCCCAAGAGGGCATAAGAGGGGGGCGGGATGGATTTAATCGCCGCGCGCCTCTGAGGAATCGGATGACTAGGTTATGCTTCCCGATCGTGTTGCCATCCACCGCATCATGATGAGCGGAGATGGCAGCCACATAAACCTTCAGTGTGGAGGGGGACAGCCTACGCTCCAATTTATCCTGAAG
The DNA here is from genome assembly GCA_903798115.1 of Danio jaintianensis. Lineage (NCBI taxonomy): Eukaryota > Metazoa > Chordata > Actinopteri > Cypriniformes > Danionidae > Danio > Danio jaintianensis. Next base: position 27,548,588 of record CAIGQV010016645.1, on the reverse strand, counting down.
GAAGGATAATACAACGCTAATCTGGCAAGTCCGGGGGTCTTCTCGATGAGAAGCACACCACTCAGTGAATAGACTCCACTTCAGGGCGTAGGCATGCCTCGTAGAGGGTGCTCTAGCCTGAGTGAAGGTGTTAACCACCGCCGCCGGTAAGTCACCTAAGTCTTCCCCGCTCCGTCTATGGACCACACGTGGAGGTTCCAGAGATCTGGGCGCGGGTGCCAATGGGTGCCCCGTCCCTGGGAGAGGAGGTCCTCTCTCAGGGGAATGCGCCAGGGAGGGGCCGTCGCGAGGAGTGTGAGTTCGGGAACCCAGGTCCGGTTGGGCCAGAGAGGCGCAACAAACAAGACCTGCTCCTCGTCCTCCCTGACTTTGCACAGTGTCTGTGCGATTAGGCTCACTGGGGGAAACGCATATTTGCGCATGCCCGGTGGCCAGCTGTGAGCCAGCGCGTCCGTGCCGAGGGGGGCCTCGGTCATGGAATAAAACAACTGGCAATGGGTGCTTTCGAGAGAAGCAAACAGGTCGACCTGGGCTTTCCCGAATCGCTCCCATATCAGCTGGACCGTACCGGGGTGGAGTCTCCATTCTCCACGAAGCGTTCGCTGCCGTGAGAGCACATCGGCTGCACGGTTGAACTCGCCCGGGATATGAATGGCACGCAGCGAACTCAGCCGCGTATGACTCCAGAGGAGCAGACGGCGAGCGAGCTGTGACATGCGACGAGAACGTATACCGCCCATACGGTTGATATAAGCTACCGTTGCCATGCTGTCCGTCCTGACCAGCACATGCTTCTGCTCTAACACCGGAAAAAAGCGGCGGAGAGCAAGAAACACTGCCAACAGCTCCAGGCAGTTGATATGCCAACGCAGACGGGGTCCGAACCACGAACCCGCAGCTGCGTGCTCGTTGCACACGGCCCCCCAGCCCGTGCTGGAGGCATCTGTCGATACGACAATATGCCTGGATACTTGCCCTAGGGGCACCCCGGCCCGTAGAAAAGCAAGATCCATCCAAGGACTGAAGGTGCGGCGACACAGCGGAGTGATACGCACCCGGTGTGTGCCCGCGCGCCATGCCCGTCTGGGGACCCGATCGTGAAGCCAGCGCTGAAGTGGTCTCATATGAAGCAAACCGAGCGGCGTCACCGCGGCTACGGATGCCATATGCCCCAGGAGCCTCTGAAAAAACTTCAGTGGAACCACTATATTCCTGTCGGGCTTGCTCAGACAGGAAAGCACTAGCCTGGCGTGCTCCTCCGAGAGGCGCGCTACCATAGAGATCGAGTCCAGCTCCAGCCCGAGAAAAGAGATCCTCTGCACTGGGCAAAGTTTGCTCTTCTCTCGGTTGACCCGAAGCCCCAACTGGTCGAGGTGCCGAAGCACCCTGTCCCTGTGCATAATCAATTGATCGCGAGACGAGGCTAGGATCAGCCAGTCGTCGAGATAATTGAGGATGCGGATGCCCGCAAGCCGAAGCGGCGCGATGGCACCCTCCGCGAGCCTGGTGAAAACCCGCGGAGACAGAGAGAGCCCGAAGGGGAGGACTTTGTACTGCCATGCTCGTCCTTCGAACGCAAACCGGAGAAAAGGACGGTGGCGTGGAAGAATGGAGACATGAAAATACGCGTCCTTCAGGTCTATAGCTGCAAACCAATCCTGAGGACGGACGCACCGGAAAATGCGCTTCTGCGTGAGCATTCTGAACGGCATTTTGTGTAAATGACGGTTCAGTCTGCGCAGATCTAGGATTGGTCTTAACCCTCCGCTCTTTTTCGGCACGATGAAATACGGGCTGTAAAACCCACGTTTCATCTCGGCTGGAGGAACCTGCTCGATTGCATCCTTCGCCAGGAGGACAGCAATCTCCTCTCGCAAGACAGGGGCGCTCTCGAGGGAAACCCTCGTAGTATGAACACCCGTGAACCTGGGAGGGCGGATAGCGAACTGAATCGCATAGCCGAGTCTGATCGTTCGCATGAGCCACCGCGACGGGCTGGGCAGCGCTAACCAGGCTGGCAGAGCCCGCGCTAATGGCACCATCGGACTGATCAATGACATGCCAACAGAGGGGCAGCTCGGGAGGGGAGTGCTCACCCCGGGAAGCAGAGCGGCCCGAGGAAGAGCCGAAAATAAGAGAGTGTCTCTTACCTTCCTCCCTGGATCCCGCGATGAGGCTGGAGTGAGAGAAAGGAGCCCGTCCTCTTGCACTCCGTGAGCCTGTGGCGAAGGGGCCCGGCGCTGCGAGCTGGAAGGCGGAGCGTCCCAGATTGGCAGGGCTCGGGTTTGCACATCCGGAGAGAGAGAAATTTGCTCTTTTATTGAAAATTTGGGTACCACTGGCCCGGAGGCCAGCAGTGGTGCTTTTAAAGTCTCTGCTGACTGTAGGTGTCCTCGGTCCTCCACCGAGGAAAGAGCAGGTTCCCTCCTCTCCGGATGGCTCGTCTCAGGGACGCTTCGCGGTCCGTTTACCGGACTTAACGGCGCCCTGGGGCGGTGGCGTCGCAGTCCCGCGGGAGGCTCGGCGTTGCCGCTTAGCCGGCGGAGCGGGCAGCGGGAGCGGAGCCGGTTTCGGAACCGCGGGTGGACGCCCTCGGCGAGGAGCAGCCGAGGTGGATGGGGCAGCGGGGAGAGCAGTTTTCCGAGCCCGCTGGTAGATGACCTCACCCATCGCCTGGGACTGCTCTTTCACCGCCGAGAACTCCTGGGTAAAGTCCCCGACGGTGTCGCCGAACAGGCCAGCCTGGGAAATGGGAGCGTTAAGAAAGCGAGCTTTGTCAACGTCTCTCATCTCGGCCAGGTTTAGCCAGAGGTGGCGTTCCTGGACCACTAATGTGGCCATCGTCCTCCCCAGGGCACGAGCAGCCGATTTGGTGGTCATGAGAGCATAATCGGTTGCCGTGCGGAGCTCATGCATCAAGCCCGGGGAAGAACCACCCTCCTGCAGCTCAGCCAACTTCTCCGCTTGGTAGCGTTGATAGGTGGCCATAGCGTGCAGAGCGGATGCAGCCTGTCCCGCAGCAGTGTAGGCTCTGGCCACGAGGGACTCAGATAACCTACACGCTTTGGAAGGGAGTCTGGGTGGACCTCTCCAGGTGGAGGCGCCCCGCGGGCAAAGATTGACCGCGATAGCGCGCTCCACCTGGGGTATCGCCTCATAACCCCTGGCTGCTCCACCATCAAGGGTGGTGAGAGCGGAAGCGCACGAGGACCGGGCAGAGAAAGGTGCCCTCCATGCCTGCGTGAGCTCACTGTGTACCTCCGGGAAGAAAGGGACGGGGGGTTTGGAGGGTCTTGCCCTCCTAGCCCCCACGTAACACCCATCTAAGCGGTCCGGCCGTGGTGCTGGGGGACAAGCCATCTCCAGACCCACGGCCGAAGCAGCCCGGAATAACACGGCTAACATGTCCGATTCCAGACCCGAGGCCACACTGACCACCCCGGAGGGTGGCAGAGGGTCCGGATCTTCATCGGAGCATGTTAGCCCGCCCTCCGATGCAGCGATGGACATCACGTCCCCGGTGTCATCCAATGAAAGCGCGGCCATCCCGGGGGATGGACCAGCGGTCTCACTGGAAGCTTGGACTGAGCCAGCTGAGGAGCGAGGGGTCCGCGAGCCCGAAGGCGGCGGATAAGCCCCCACTGTAACCCTCAGGTCTGCCCGTGTGCTAACCGCATGGCGGGGAGCAGCAGGGGTGACGCACCCTAATGCCAGGGTGCGCCGCGACCTTAGCTGTGCGACAGTTAAGCCCTCGCAGTGAGGGCAGCAACTGTCCGCGAGGACCGCATCCACATGCCGGACCCCCAGACATATGACGCAATGCTCATGCCTGTCATCCGGGGAGAGGAAACCACCGCATCCAGAAATGCACGGTCGGAACGACATCTTTAAAAAGACGCGTTATGCGACCGTGTGCTCTCTTAGGGAATTCTGCCCTTTTAGTGTGAAACTGCTCTTTTAGTACACCAGTGAAACGCCCAGGGGACGTTAAACCCAGATGAAATGCCGCTGTTGCGTCTTCTCCCGCACTGGTGATAAGCGCTGACACTTTCTCGCTAGTCAGGTTGGCAGAGTTAGGTCTTCAGTCTCGTGAGAGGGTCTGAAGCATAAATTCTGAGGCTCACTCCACAGCGTGCAGCTTATATAGCTGATAGCTCATTGCTGCCAGCTGTGGAGCAGAGCTCTGCCAATGCAATTTGGCATTTCATTGGCCCGTTTTCTTACTCTTCAGAGTGATTGGTCGTCTGACGCACTCCCATAGTCTGTTTCAGACGCATGTTGAAGTTCCCGTATGAAGGGGAACTACATAGCTCTGTGTGAAAAAGCCTTTGCCCCTAAACCTAATAAGGTTGGGCCACCATTAGTAGCAACAACTGCAATCAAGCGTTTTCGATAACTTGCAATGAGTCTGTTACAGCAATGTGAAGGAATATTGGCAGAATTATTGTAATTCAGTCACATTGGAGGGTTTTTGAGCATGAACCTTCTTTTTAAGGTCATGCCAAAGCATCTCAATTAGGTCAGGAGTTTGACTAGGCCACTCCAAAGTCTATTTACCCATAGTAAATGTGCACCCTAACCTGACATGGAAGACATAACATAGAACAAAGTCATTGTTACAGGTTTTTGTTTGGTGCTCAAAAGGTTTTGGAGCTTCGTATGATTACAGTTGAACCACTGAAGTCACATTGAATGTTTTGATAATGTTTCTTTTGTGTACTTTGAACACCTCAAAACCATTGCTGTCTATGGTGGATCAGAGAGCTCCAGGATTTCATCTAAAATATCTTAATTTGTCTTCTGAAGATGAACAAAGGTCTCCACATGAGGGTGATAAATAAATTTTTGTGTGAACTAGCCCTTCAAGTTCGCATAAACTAGAAGCTGCGAATGAATTTTATTTTTGTATTGTGACGCAGTTCCTAGAGAAACGGAATATTAAATGAGAAAACAGTGGGCGTGGCTTGTTTTTTTCTACTGCGAGCTGATTGGATGTAGTAAAGTAGGCATTTCACTCAGAAAGATCTGGAAAAGGGTTTGGGGAGATTTATACCCTAACAGACTCCTTCTCCTCACCATTTCTGTTTGTTGTCAATACTAACAGCTGGAGGGGCGTGGTTAAGTATGTTAGCCACTCCCAATACCTCAGACATCTGAGAATTTAACTGAAAACAAACAGGAAGTGCATTTTCAGATTTCAGTTAAAGATTTTAAGAGCAAACTTCTTTTTTTTCCCTAATGACATGCACAGATAAATTGTTCACCACAAAACTAGCAATGTCAGCTAACAAAATCAATATGGTTAGTTTTGATTTCATGTGTACTTTAAAGTGAATGATTTCAGAAGAGCTCGCTCACCATTACAGAGAAGACGAGGGCTAAAATGTTGACGGGGTAAGCCGGACAGAAGCAGGTGAGGATGGTCAGGAGCAGGTAGTTTTTCAGAGGAGGTCTTGGAGTTGTAGGACCAAACCAGCTGCGATACATATCCATACTGCCACTCAGAGAGCCCTTCTCCTTCTCCATGATGGCAAACACAAACACAGCTGAAGTCAGATGACAATCCCCCAAAACTACTGTAGAGATGTTTTGAGACAGGTGAATAAATCCACTGGAGGTCAATGAGAGCTGTTGGAGAATTGGAAAAGCAGATGAAGAGTGATTTGGGTGGGAGGGTGTTTGAGACTGTGAGTAATGGGATCAGAGACTAAAATATGGATGACACTTTCCAGTGGATGGATTCCAGATCTGTGTGTGTGTGTGTGTGTGTGTGTGTGTGTGTGTGTGTGTGTGTGT
>CAIGQV010016645.1:27527036-27542782 GCA_903798115.1 Danio jaintianensis | reverse complement strand
TGTGTGTGTGTGTGTGTGTGTGTGTGTGTGTGTGTGTGTGTGTGTGTGTTTGTATGTATAAGATTTTAACTGGCGCTTCTCTATAATAGTTTGGCAAATGTATGAAACTGTAAATTGACTCCAAGATAGACTGAATCAAACTAGACTAATAACAGTGTGAGAACAGAAATGTCTAGAATCATCTGTGTGTATGTGTGCATGTGCGTGTGTGTGTGTGCGTGTGTGTGTGTGTGTGTGTGTGTGTGTGTGTGTGTGTGGTATTGGGGTCACAGGGTATCAGATGTGTGTTTTGGGGCTTGTCTTTTCCCATGTCTCTAAGTGTCGGATGGTTTAATTATGGATGGCCGATCGCTTGTTTATTTACTCGGCAAGCTGTAGTTTCGTGAGCAATTTAAACTGACAATCCTGAGTGTATGCAATTATTCAGAAATGTATACTGGACTATATGACTAAATAGTATTAACTTAATAATATTAACTATATGCTGAAATCCAACTGGATATTTAAGCATGGGCAGAGTGCACTGCCTGTTAATACTGCCATACTAAAATATACTTTTCAAATTACATAATGTTATATACTAAAGTATTAGAGATATTATTATATACTTTTATAACACTTATAATTATAATAATATATTTTAACAACATTAACAATATAATGTAATAATAATATATTAAAATGTAATATATTTTAAAAGCTTTATTAATTAATACTACATATATATTTACATTAAGTGCAGTTAATATTATGAATATTAAAAATATCTACATGGGTATTTTTTATTAATTGTGTATATATTATATATACATAAATATACAGCGGTGTGAAAAAGTGTTTGCCCCTTTACTGATTTCTTATTTGTCGCACTTTAATATTTCAGATCATCAAATAAATGTAAATATTAGTCAAAGATAACACAAGTAAACACGTCATGCTGTTCCGAAATTAAGGTTTTTATTATTAAGAGAAAACAAATTGCAAAACTACATAGCCCTGTGTGAAAAAGTGTTTGCCCCCTAAACCTAATAACTGGCGAGCGTTAGCAGCACCAACTGCAATCAAGTATTTTCGATAACTTGCAATGAGTCTGTTACAGCGCTGTGGAGGAATTTTGGCCCACTCATTTTTGCAGATTTGTTGTAATTCAGCCACATTGGAGGGTTTTCGAGCATGAACCTCCTTTTTAAGGTCATGCCACAGCATCTCAATTGGATTTAGGTCAGGACTTTGACTAGGCCACTCTAAAGTCTTAATTTTGTTTTACTTTAGCCATTAAGACACTTTTTCCACACAGAGCTGTGTAGTTTTGGATTTTGATATTTCACTTAATCATAAAAACCTGCATGATGTGTTTACTTGTGCTATCTTGGACAAATATTTAAATTAGTATGATGATCTGAAAGCATTAAAGTGTGACAAACATGTAAAAAAAAAAAAAAGAAATCAGTAAGGAGCACTAACAAATTTTTCACACACTGTATATAATAGCATATATATAAGTAGTATTTTATTTTATTTTTTTACAAAACATGCTACAGTACTACAGTAAACATTACATTTTATGCATTTTAACTTGTAAAATGTACTTCTAAATGAAATTCTAAATATATTGCATTTCTAAGTGTATTAAGGAAACAATGTATATACTCTTTATTAGCAAAACATTTAAATATCTCAAGTATACAACATTTTTGTATACAACAAATATTATGAGCTTCTTTAAAAAAAAAACATGCATGCTTTTTCACATTAAACATTCTATTTTAGATTTTGCTTTAGATTTCTGAGTTAGATTTAGTTTTTACTCCTCAAATATAATCAGAATCATGTATTTTCTAAGAACACAATCAATTCTCCATACTCTCTATGACCTTTAGCCATATATATATATATAGAAGATAATATATCTGAATATACAGTGGGGAAAATAAGTATTGAACACGTCATGTTTTTTCCTGAGAGTAATATTTCCAAAGGAGCTGTTGACATGGAATTGAACCAGATTTTGGTAAAAACCCAAACAATACCAACATATAAATAAAACAAAATAAGCAATCTGAAAAATGAGTTCTGTGTAATAACAATGGATTGACACAAGGAGAGAGTACTGAACTACTGAAATGTATTTAACACTTTATATAAAAGGCTTTTTTGGTGATGGCAGCTTAAAGACGCCTCTCATATGGAGAATGAAGTCACATGCGTTGCTCAGGTGTGAGTTTCTCACAGACTTCAACAGAGTGTAAAAATCTTGATGGTTCTGTGGGTCTCGTCTATCAAATCTGATCTTTATTTTGTATTTTATATTGAATTCAAGTCAGGTGATTGGCTGGGCCATTCTACAGCTTGATTTTCTTTCTCTGAAAGCATTTGAGAGTTTCCTTGGCTGTGTTTTGGATCATTGTCTTGCTGAAATGTCCACCCTGGTTTCATCGTCATCATCCTGCTAATGTAGATGTTGGACTGAAGCAGCTGATATTCATTTATACTGAGGAAGGGCAGAGGGTTGCTGAAGAACTACTGAGAGATTTCAGCTGCTGTCTGGGCTTTCACTGCCTTTCTACACCTCCCTTTCTTCATGTGTTCAGTACTTTTCCCCTGTGTCATTTTATTTTATTACACATAACTTCATTTGTAAACTAATTAGATTTGTTTTCGTTGCATATATGGATTTCTTTGGTTGTTACCAACATCTGGGGAAATTTTTTTTGTCAACGGCACCTTCAGAAATATGTTTTCTGAGAAAAATGGTGACGTGTTCAATACTTATTTTCCTTGCTGTATATCTACAGTAGTTATTTGTAATCCCATTGGTTTCCCATTGGTTTCCCAAACATGAACTTGTATGTCATATATGTAATTAGCATATTGGCTACATATGAGACAGATCCATCTCAACTATCCACAAGAAGAAAAACGCAAATACAGAAGCCGTCAAATGGAATGTTTTAAAATAATTTATTAGGATCTTTTTATTTGAAAAATTTCCAGAGGTGAAAAATAAAAAAATACAGTAAAGGGCGCGAGCGGAGCATCAGGTCACAGTGTCGGCGTGCGGCTCCACAGCAGCGGGATGGAGCGCCAGCCTTCTGATGCTTACACCAAAACCACCGCTGATCCCCTTTCATCCAAAACAAACAGCCAACACGTACTGTAGAAATCTCACACACTTACAAGGGCTTCAAACGGATCTTGAAAAATATAGCTTCTTTAATTATTATTTTTTTCTGAAAAATAATTCTTAATGCCACATAAAATCGCACCACCGGTACCGGCGTTCATTATTACTTGAGTTCAAAAAAATAACTTATTGCTTATTTTTCGTTGGTTAAATAGTTACAGTGTGTGCCGTGCAGTAGTTTTTGTGAGGTGTCCCCGTCGGTTTTTCGTCATCGCGGTGAACAACAGTGCTCCTAAAAGAGGCTACATGTCAAACGGAAGACTTGTTATTTATGCAAATATGTAGAAATAATTTTTGCGCGGAGATTAATGAATCATAATTTTACCAGTAGAGCCTCCATTAGAGCGATGATGTCACAAACGAGCTCGTTTACCGATGGAGACCGGACAGTTTTAAAGGTGGCAGTTGAATGCATGTAAACTAGCAATGTGTACATCCGTACCTCAGTCTACGTGAAGCAGTCGCCGCAAACTTACACTCTCATACACACACACAAACACACACAAACATTAGGGTTGTCACGATACTGGATACCAATTGATACTAGAATCTTAAAAACGTCCATTTGAAACACTCCAGTGTCCCTGTATTTGTGATTACACTCAGTAAACAGTGGTGAATTCGGTGAACCGATGGTCTTTACGGCCAATCACAGTCATTTCTGTTGAGCACGTGATCACAATGGCAAATCAGCGCTGTTTAACGCGCTCAAATGTTCGCGGGAAATGGACGTTTTTCAAATTCCAGTACCGATTGGTATCGAATTCCAGTATCGACACACATATTAGCAAACAACCACAACACTGCGCAAAAGTCACACTCTTCCACAGGATTCATGAACAAATATTTCAACGTTCTTAAATCAGTGACGCATTAGTTGAGAAGCAAAATGACTAGTCGGAAAAATAAAAATGAAGTGAGTTTATGCTTACATTTTTCGTGAAGTGCTTTGAAATGTGTCTTTTTGTTCAGTGTGTGACGTAATTTCAACTGAAACATGAAGACAGGGCGGGACACATAATAGCTCCTCCCCTTTCTAAAAAAATAGCCAATAGAATTTCGTTTCATCACAGTTTTGCCAGTGAGAGTGGTTGAGATCAAACGTATTCAACGAAAAGTAGTATTGAAGGGGGCGGGGCATATTAGACACTAGAGAGCATTTGATTGGTCAGAAGATTTGATGAGAAACTGAAGTATGAGGTGACGTCAAAAAACCCTTGATCCATTTAGGCAGAAGTGACAAACTGCGATATTTGAATGTTTATATCTTTTAAATGCAAAATGTTGTCACTGTTTTGAAGCACACTAGTTTATAGATATGCTTAACATACTGATACTAACATTTAAAAAATGATTAATTCCAAACTTTAGATGCCAATATTTCAATTCCACAGCGAAATGAACCGCCAACTTATCCAGCATATGTTTTACACAGCGGATGCCCTTCCAGCTGTAACCCAGTACTGGGAAACACCCATACACACTCATTAACACACATACACTACGGCCAATTTCATTCATTTTCTTTTCGGCTTAGTCCCTTTATTAATCTGGGGTCACCACAGCGGAATGAACCGGCAACTTATCCAGCATATGTTTTACACAGCGGATGGCCTTCCAGCTGCAACCCAGTACTGGGAAACACCCATACACACTCATTCACACACACACACATACACTACGACCAATTTAGTTTATTCAATTCACCTATAGCGCATGTGTTTGGACTGTGGGGGAAACCGGAGGAAACCCACGCCAACACGGGGAGAACATGCAAACTCCACACAGAAATGCCAACTGACCCAGCTGGGACTCGAACCAGTGACCTTCTTGCTGTGAGGCGACAGTGCTAACATCTGAGCCACCATGTCTCCCTTGGAAGCAACATTTTTATTTAAATTGGTTTTTGTGTCTCTTTAAACGCAAATGAGGTGCTTCTCCCCACCTCCTTTCCAGAAGTGGGTGGAGCATTTACAGCACGCGTCTCGGATATTCTACAGTGTATTTCAGCTTTGTGTTGAACGTTAATTATCTGCATGCAGTTGGAAAACTATATTCTGAAGTCTATGAACAAAAAGCCAGCTGTATGATGGCATATGTCACATGAATACGAAACAAACATTTGTTTTAGAATCTGCCAAATACACTCAAGATTAGGTCAAAACACTAAAAGGGAAAGGTTTCATTTTTGGACTTACTTTAAGCAAAGATGCATAAGAATTACATGAGGTTTTGCTTAATAATAAGAATAATATATGTTAGTCCAGTCTAACTAAAATTGGCAGAGATTTTTCTTGTTTTCATTTTTCCTTAAAACATAAAACATATGTCTATAAAGTCTGAACAATAAACTTAATTCAAAGTGAATGTACATTTATCTTTCTGGCCTGATTGCAAGATATTAGTTTGCTTTACGGCAATATTTGAAGACATTATACATAAAGCAGGTGTTTTCAGAATGTATATGTGAATTATCAGCTGAAAATATGCCATAGATTACTTACTTATCAATATTTTAGATGCCAATATTTCAATTGAAAGAAACATTTTTATTTAAATTGGTTTTTGTGTCTCTTTAAATGCAAATGAGGTGCTTCTCTCCACCTCCTTTCCAGAAGTGGGTGGAGCCTTTACAGCACGTGTCTCGGATATTCTACAGTGTATTTCAGCTTTGTCTTGAACGGCATGCATTTTAAAGTTATGCAAGTTGGAAAACTATATTCTGAAGTCTATGAACAATAAGCCAGCTGTATGATGGCATATGTCACATGTATATATACAAAACAAAAATTAGTTTTAGAATCTCCCAAATACACTCAGTATTAGGTCAAAACAAACAAAAAGGATAATATGTTTCATTTTTGGCCTTATTTTAAGCAAAGATGTATTAAAATAACATGGTTTTGCTTAATAACAAGGAAAAATATATATGTTAGTCCAGAGATTTTTCTTGTTTTCATTTTTCCTTAAAACATACAAAATATGTCAATAAGGTCTGAACAATAAACTTAATTCAAAGTGAATGTACGTTTATCTTTCTAGCCCGATTGCCAGATATTAGTTTGTTTTAGGGCAATATTTTAAGACATTATTCATAAAGCAAAATGTAAAATGTATATAATTTAGCTTCTCAACTAAATGTACCTTAATTTAAGACAGAAAACGGCAAAAACACTGTGGAAGAAATGGATTTTTTGCAGTGAAGACAGAAACTGAGATGTAACAGCGCTCAGACTCCTTTTGCTTTGTAAATTTGTCCTTCATTTCTTTAAAAACAGCGTTGTACCGTCAACAAAAGAAGATGAGAAAGGGAAAAGAATTTACAATAGAAGTACAATGCGCAAAAAAAAACAACGTATATATATAATATATATTTCCAAAAACAGCATGAAGAGAAGCCTAACCAGCCGTACCTTTCCAACTGAGGCTACTAAACGAATTAAAATTGTGTCTCTTCCCAAAAATGGAACCAGATCTCTATTTTTGGAAAACAAAACCTTATTTTTGTGACCGCAAACATCCAAAATGGTTTCTGAATCATTTCAAACTCACAAGCATGAGGAGTCGTACAAAAACTGAAGCACTTTGTACAAAGATAACTTGATTTGAAAATGTAGAAAGTCCAAGACATTAATCGTTTTTCAGTAGAAATGGAGAAGAAAGTGAGAGAAGCACAACCAAAGGCCTACATCAGCCCAACCTGGTTGTGAAACGAGTCTCAGAAATACAGGATTCAATGTGAAGACAGATGTTTGCGTGTTAAAAAAACCCCATAAAGACCATCCCGCACCACCCCATCCATCGTTCAATCCGAACCCCTCCCCAAATCCATGCAATATTTACAGTATCTACACAAAAAAAGCCGAATCAAGAGCCTCAACATGAGCATGGTGACATTTTCTATGCAAATCGTCAAAACTGTCAATCCGAAAACCCTTTTCATGAACGTCTCGCAAAGAAAATGAATCCTTTCTCATGTTGAATCCAATTTTACGAAGTATCGACGATTCAGCTTACAAAAATGCTGCGCAACACTACCAAAATATACATTTTCGTCCTGTCGTTTTGTTTCAAATCTCACAATTTTTGTTCGTTGTTTATATTCGTTTGAAACCAAACTTCCAGTTTTGTCGCTCCTTCTCTCTCTCTTTCTCTCTCTCCATCCTTCTTGACATCATCCGTTACAGCATGAGTACAGTAAAAACATTTTAAAAAGTCAGCAAAACATCAAAAGAAGATAAAAACCCGAAAAGGAAACAGAACTCCTTGCGTGTTTCCGCGCGTACAATCAAACAATATTGTTTCGACGATCTTTTATACTTCATTTCTTTCTTTTAAAAAGACAGACGGCAGCATACTATAAAGGACTCGGGATGAGGGAAAGTGATGTTAGTAGAGAATAGAGGAAAAGAAAAGGTGTAAACTCCTGAATGGAGTGATGAGGAGTTCGTCCATCATCATGTTTCTGCTCTCCTGCTGGATGCGGACCGCACCAACCCTCAGTGGTAGCCATTGGTAAAGGCGGTTGCAATCAAAGGACCCTTGGAAGAGATAAAAAGGGATTTTAAAGGGTGCCTATTATGCAAAAACCACTTTTATAAAGGGTTTAAGCACAATTGTGTAGCAACAGTGTGTGAATATAACCAGCTTCTAATAGTAAAAATTAATTAATTCTATTTTTTATAATCACATTTGATAAAAACAGTCTGCAGAAACACTTTGATTGACATTCTCTCTTTGTACATGTCATCAGAGGGAGGAAAGCCCTGCCAATTAGTGACCATCTCTCCCTCATTAGCATATGAGGTTAGTCTTGTTTTTGTATCTGCCACTATGCTGACACATAGGCATTTGTTGCTCCGCCCTCTTTTAAAAAGAGCACAATCTCATTTGAATTTAAAGCGACAGTCACCAAAACAGCACAATTAGGATCAAAGCCAAAAAGGGTCAGTTTCAGAGAGTTATAACACATTATTTGTGCGGTATTTTGAGCTGAAACTTCACATACACACTCTAGGGACATCAGAGACTTACTTTACATCTTTTAAAAAGGGGTATAATAGGTGCCCTTTAATGTTTTAGGTTCAAATTTTTAGGTTCATGTTCAGTGCAAACCTCATTGATGACTGACTTGTTTAACATGTATAATTCTTGTCCTAATGGTGATAAATGTCAAGTAAAATACTGAAAAATAAGATTTTTTTTGAGAGTGCCTATCACAGCTTTGTCTACTAAGTGATTTAATGCAGGGGTTCCCAAACTTTTCAGCCCCAAAATAACAATGCCAGTGACTTGCGACCCCCACATTCCTCTGAGGTGGTTACAAATATACAAATGTTGCATACACAACAATAGGCCTATATAAACACAAGCAAATTGACAACACAAAAAAGTGCAACAGTCTAACAACCATAGGCTATAACTTATATAGTCATTTATTAATTTGTTTCATTTAATATTTACCTCAGCTAAAGAGACTGGTGGGTAAAATGTTTTCAGCACAAGTCTATTCTTGGTTTAATTTTGGAGAACGCCACTCAGAGATCATTCTCAATGTTCAGCTGTGGCCTGTATTTGTTTTTAATGTGTTTGATTGCCATAAAGATGTCAGAAAGTTTACCCTGGTGCTATAAAATCAATCTGCTGCAGCTGACGCTATTGCCGTGCTGTTAATCTAACGTAAACACACCAATCCTATGAAGAAAAAAAACATTTAAAGGCTGATGGCTTCTTATTTGCATGTTGTTGTATTTTTATGTAACTATTAACTACTATTTCTATCTTCTGTGGGTTATGGATAAAATACGGTAATTCTAATAGTTTAATAAAATTGATTTGACTTTTGGAAATCACCAAGCGACCCCCACTTTGGGAACCACTAATTTAATGGATTAATGCACCACAACAATAAGTGAAAATGACTTTCAGGTACATAAATCAATAAAACAATGTACGTTCTTTTAAAATATCTTCAGATGACATCGAATATTATTATATTATTCCTTATTATTAAAACAAAAAAAAAATTATATTAAAAATAATAATATTTAAAATTTAATTTTATATTATTCAAATATTATTCTTTTTTATACATTAAAACCTGTTTTAACACATTTTAATCAGTTTTTAATAATTTCTTATGTTTTAATTTGTTTATTGTGTTTTTATTTCATATACATCTTTTATTCCTGTTTTTGTAATGCACTTTGAATTACCATTGTGTCTGAAATGTGCTTTAATATATATTTTACATAGTGCTATAAATAAACTTGCCTTGCCTATTCTTAACAACTACATTTTATTTGTATGTGACTGTACTCACCCCAAGTCCATGTCCAAACCCTGTGCTGGGGGCGGGGCTTGCTGCACTGATGTAGCTGCTGACTGCTGATTCCTGACTGGCTGCTGCATACAGGTCTGCCATTGGCCCAGGGCTGCTGGTGCCCAGGAAGCGAGAGGGAGTGGAGCCTACAATACACATCAGATGCATTTCTCACATTACATTTAATTCTAACCAGTAATCTTGACAGTAAAACCCTACTTTAAAATATACTTTGTGTACCTCTGACCACTGCTGCAGCTGCGGCCGCTGCCATTGGTCCATACGCTGTCAGTGGAATGGCTGCGGGAGAGAGATTTAGATTTATTTAACAAAAAATATTTAGAAAAAGCTAAATTAATTCATAAAAAGGTGCCAAACAAAGCTCATTTTTCAATAGCAGAACACAAAGCTCTTCTTTGACACCATATTCCATCTAAAATATTTATTTAAAGAGTATATACAGTTGAAGTCAGAATTATTAGCCCTTCTGAATTAATATGTATATTTTCCCCCAATTTCTGTTTAATGGAAGGACATTTTTTTCAATACATTTTCTAAACATATATATATATATATTTATTTATTTTTTAAACACAGCAAATATACAATTTAGACATGACATCCAAATAATACAAACTTAACTAATAACATAAAATAAACAACAACAACAACAACAACAAAAATTCATTCATTCATTTTCTTTTCGGCTTAGTCCCTTTATTAATCTGGGGTCGCCACAGCGGAATGAACCGCCAACTTATCCAGCATATGTTTTACGCAGCGGATGCCCTTCCAGCTGCAACCCATCACTGGGAAACTTCCATACAGACTCATTCACACTCATACACTACCGACAATTTAGCCTACCCAATTCACCTATACTGCATGTCTTTGGACTTGTGGGGGAAACCGGAGCACCCGGAGGAAACCCACGTGAACACAGGGAGAACATGCAAACTCCACACAGAAACGCCAACTGACCCAGCCGAGGCTCGAACCAGCGACCTTCTTGCTGTGAGGCGAACGTGCTACCCACTGCGCCACCGTGACGCCCCAACAAAATCACGTAATCAAAATAAATAAAAACACAACTTCAATATAGAAACCTTTACAATGACAATATAACTAAGGGATTACATTTCTAAACATAATAGTTTTAATAGGTTGTTTTCACATGACGTCATTGATGACACACGAGACTCAGATGGAGGGCAGGAAATGATTCTTCTACATAGGAATCGCTATCAGAACATCAAAATGTTTCTGTTTTATGGTGTTTATGATTGTTTCAATTTCCAAAATAAGAAATGCCGAACAGCTTTTATAGACTTCCAAAAAGTTTTGCTCATAAAGCGGGGTAAGTTAAAAAAAATAGCTGAAAAATGGAAGAAAAGGTGGCATGTAATAAACATTTATTCAATACATTCATGTGTACAAACTTTTTTTGAACACGATAATTCATTTGACAGCACCAATAAAGATTATATACAGGCCTAGCTATGTGTATAAATATGTTAATGTGTTATATAAAAATCTGATACAAACACCACCACGGGCAGCACAATCGCCTCACAGCAAGAAGGTCGCTGGTTCGAGCCCCAGCTGGCTCAGTTGGTGTTTCTGTGTGGAGTTCGCATGTTCTTCCCGTGTTTGCGTGGGTTTCCTCCGGGTGCTCCGGTTTCCCCCACAACTCCAAAGACATGCACTGAAGGTGAATTGGGTAAGCTAAATTGTCCGTAGTGTATGTGTGTGAATAAGTGTGTATAGATGTTTCCCAGTGATGGGTTGTAACTGGAAGGGCATCCTCTGCGTAAAACATATGCTGGATAAGTTGGTGGTTCATTCCGCTGTGGCGACCCCTGATTAATAAAGCGACTAAGCCGAAAAGAAAATGAACGAATGAAACACCACCACACTTATACAAAATCCAGGAGAAAATTAATAACGTACCCTGCCATGTAATCGCTGCAATGAAATCTGCGTCTTGTTTTGCAATAATCCAAGTCTTTATTGACGTTTCGGTGGAATAAACAACCGTAACGTTGATGTCTATTCGCACAGCAGCGGTGAATGTTTGTTGATGGTAAGTTCATAGACCGAACACAACAGAAATGCAACCCTTGCAACAAAACTAGACAGTTATTATTGTGGAGCACTTTTCCCCTATAAATAATAACATAGATATGCGTCCACCCTTTTGTATGCTTTCATCTGTTATTTTGTGATGTCTGGGAAAAAAACTATGGTAATTTATAATAAACATATTTTTGAACCACATAGTAAAGTGCATAATGTGTACAACTCTTTGTTAATGAATGCTATTGAATACTGTAGCATAGTAAACTGATAAACTGTAATAACACTGTAACGTTAGTGTAAATTGTGGTGTATTGTGATGGTGTATAATTATAGAAACTGAAGCCTATTGAATAATTTGTTTATTACAACAGTAGTGTCATAGCAACAATAAAATTACTATGACCGTTTAATTCAAGTAATTATCTATAGTATGCTTCCAAACACTATAGTATTTACTATAGTATTTTTTTCATGCAACATAGCTTATACAGTATATACCGCCTCGATAACAGGCAGATATATTTTAGTTCAGTAGAAAACTCGGCCCTCTTCATGATATAAGGATCATGCCCAACATATGTGGTTATTTTCTATTTATATCTCCTTTGAAATATGGTATAAATCACAAAAATACGGACTTTCTCCTATGTCTCCCATTCAGTCTTTTACTTCCTGCCCTCGAATTTCGCACGTCACCAGAACCACGTGATTGAAAACAACCTATAACTCATTTCTAATAACTGATTTCTTTTATCTTTGCCATGATGACAGTACATAATATTTGACAAGATATTACAAGATACTAGTATTCAGCCTAAAGTGACATTTAAAGGCTTAACAAGGTTCATTAAGTTAAAGTTAAGGTAATTAGGCAAGTCATTGTATAATAATGGTTTGTTTTGTAGACAACTGAAAAAAATCTGTTTAAGGGGGTTAATAATATTGACCTTAAATGGTCTTAAAAATTGAAAACAGCTTTTTCTAGCCGAAATAAAGCAAATAAGACTTTCTCCAGAAGAAAAAATATTATAGGAAATACTGTGAAAATTTCCTTGCTCTGTTAAACATCGTTTGGGAAATATTTGAAAAAGAAAAACAAATTCACAAGAGGGCGAATAATTTGACTTCAACTGTACACACACACACATACACACACAGAGAGCTGTTTGTAAAGCCAGATGAACTGCTAACCTGTGATCTCTGGAGGGTGAGTGGAGGTCAGAAGCGGTGTCCGTTCTAAATGGAATTCTAGAACACAAATAGGCAAAAGAAGCGTTTTGTAAATAAATTCAGCATGAACAACTCAAAACACCTAAAACACCAACACACACACACACACACTGCAAACGTGATTTGCTTACTCTGAGTTTCTGTCCTGTTAGTCAGTAGAAATATCTAAACATTCCTACATCAAGATCCATATGTCCAGATATAAATTCTGTTTTCTAAGGAAAATGTTTAAAACAATAAGTGAAGTTTATTTATAAACTAATTTCGAGAGGATCACGTGCTTATGGCTGAACACAGCTGGTCATTCATTACCCAATTCATGATTCACCAATCAGACGATTCCTAAGTCACTATAAATACCCTAAGTTCAAATGTCACAGCCATCTTCGTTTTGAAGAATCCCCCCTTCCACCCCTACTCCTCCTCTCTTAGATGGGTGGCACGATGGCCCAGTGGTGAGCACTGTTGCCTCACAGCAAGAACGTCACTGGTTCTAGTCCTTACCAAGCCAGCAGATGTTTCTGTGTGGAGTTTGCAACTTAAGTTAATTGACTAATCCAAATCGGCACCATAGACGTGCTTCTAGTAAGTAGTTATCTCTTAAGAGCAATCACTATCTGTTCATTAGCTACTTCGGCAGGGGAGTTTCGAGATCTAACTAAGCTCAAACTCCCCTCTCGCCCTGCAACTGGAGGGAGCCCTGGGCTCGAGGATCTTATGAGCTCAGGGCTCTCACCCGGGACAGCATGCCAAACACGCTTTACAATCAATCATCAGTTCTTGAACTCTTGAGTTTATAATTTTTGTAAACTTATGTGGTAGCAAACAATTTTAATAACTTAATCAAATAAAATGTATAATACAATAATATAATAATACTATATATGATGTGCTTATGTTAATAATAACAATAATTAATAATTTCGGTCAAGTTTTGTAGTAAGCAAACAATTTTAATAATTTAATAAAATAAAATGTACAATATAATAATATTATGTATGATAATTTAATAAAAAGTTCTCTTTTCTAAAAAAAAAAAAAAAAGGTTATGTTTAAAACTATAATTAATAAGTTCTGTCAACTTATGTGGTATTTTGATTCGAACACGTTTGAATATTTGCACTCGGAAGCAGGACAAAAATACCTGAAGAAAGTCATCTGCAGAGCACTCAAACTGTTTTAAATACAAAATAATAAGTACCCGTACAAATAGCTAAACATTTGTTTATATAAAGGTACATTAACATATAGCCAAAATTAATATTTGCCTAAGGAATCACTTTTTCAAGACTTTCAAGATTAGATTACTGAAACATATGTTGTGTTTTTCTAAATAATGTATCAACATTTGATGACTTCAAGCATGTACGAAATGTGGTAGGCAAAAATAAACTTAATTTAAAAGGGGAAGCAAGATTATGTTATTTTATTATTGTCAGAAAACAGGTTTGCTTCTCAGGATATTTGAACTGGAAAAAAGGCAAAAATACTGAGGAAGAAAATTATTTGCAGTGCACATAAAGTGTTTCCTAATGCAAAAATATTGTTTTACATTCATTCATTCTCTTTTTGGCTTAGTCCCTTTATTAATCTGGGGTCGCCACAGCGGAATGAACCGCCAACTTATCCAGCATATGTTTTACGCAGCGGATGCCCTTCCAGCTGCAACCCATCAATGGGAAACATCCATACACACTCATTTACACACATACACTATGGACAATTTCATTCATTCATTCATTCATTTTCTTTTCGGCTTAGTCCCTTTATTAATCTGGGGTCGCCACAGCGGGATGAACCGCCAACTTATCCAGCATATGTTTTACGCAGCGGATGCCCTTCCAGCTGCAACCCATCACTGGGAAACATTCAGACACACTCATACACTACGGACAATTTTAGCATACCCAATTCACCTATAGCGCATGTCTTTGGACTTGTGGGGGAAACCGGAGCACCCGGAGGAAACCCACGCGAACACGGGGAGAACATGCAAACTCCACACAGAAATGCCAACTGACCCAGCCGAGGCTCGAACCAGCGACCTTCTTGCTGTGAGGTGAATGTGCTACCCACTGTGCCACCGTGCAACCCTTGTTTTACATAGTATCTTTTTTTTTTTTTACAGTATAAGCAGCCCTTTTTTTGAGAAGCAAAATGACTGAAAATATTAAGCAAATAGAAAATCCGCAAATGTGACAAGGGAAAAACTTTTCTTTTTTTTATTTTCTTTTTTTTATGCATTATTCTGATGGAACTAAATTTCCAATTTGTCATAAACACGTTTATTCTCAACTTTATTTACAAACATTTAGCTATCTGCAATAGGATACAAGTAAAAAAGAGTATGAAATGATAAATAAATCCTAAAAGTAAAGTAATAATGAAAAATATTTAATATAATGAATATAATTATTATTATATTTAATATAATAATAAAATGCTTTATTATAAAGTGTTACCAGATTTTAAATGTTTTAGCTTTTTAAAACAAAACAAAAACAAAACTAAACAAAAAAACTAAAACAAAACTAAAACTTAAACTCTGAAAACTGGACTGACACCGTTTCAATTCACTGTAATCTTCTATGTGAAGCTGCTTTGACACAATCTACATTGTAAAAGCGCTATAGAAATAAAGATGAATTGAATTGAATTGAACTTGCATTTATTTGACAGAAACAATTTTTTCATAAATGTTTTTATTCTCAAGTAAATATAACTTGATTTAATAAAAAACATTTAGATATTTGCACAAACAAGACAAAAACAGAGTAGATGTGTACTTTATTGCAGCGTTTCTCAACACTCATTCTATCTACACACACACTGACGAACACCATGAAGAGGCTTTAAAAGGAAGAACAGGTCTATGCGCACAGAAACACACACACACACACACACACACACACACACACACACACACACACA
>CAIGQV010016645.1:27505689-27521997 GCA_903798115.1 Danio jaintianensis | reverse complement strand
ATTAAACTATTTATAAAATAAATACTATTAAACTATTTATAAAATAAATACTATTAAACTATTCATAAAACAATTTTATAATTGAATAAATTAATATTTTTTTCATTAATGTACATTGTTTCATCTTTTGTTGTGTTCTTTATTTGTTTTATTCATTATTATTATTTCTATTATTATTATTATTATTATTATTATAAATTCACTTCATCTAAAGCCAGCTACTCAATATAATCAATGATAGATGCATTTCCTGTTAGTTTGTCATACCCATAATATTAATTATTACTATGTATCGTGCATAAACTCAAAGTCATTTTCATTTAAAAGGGATACATAATATAATCATTTCAATACAATCAAATATATAAAAAATTAAAATGAAAACATTAAGTCAGTCAAGAAAAAAATTATTTTATTGTAATATATGAATGTTCTGTTAGTTTGTCATACCCACAATATTAATTATACACACTATACATCAAAATGTCTACATGAGATTAATATATGGATGACTAATCATTTCTTAAAGTTAAATGCCAGTAAAACTGAAGCCCTTCTGGTTGGCTCTAAATATGTTTTATCCAAAGCTCAATCTTTTACCCTGCACATTAATAACTCCCCAGTCAATTTATCAACCCACGTGAAAAGTCTTGGGGTTATACTGGATGGCATGCTCTCGTTTGGTTCTCATATTAGTAATATCTCATGTTCTGCCTTTTTCCATTTGCGTAACATATAGCAAGACTTCGCTCTTCACTATCTCAACAAAGTACTAAAGTGCTTGTTCATGCTTTGGTTACATCACGGATTGATTACTGTAACTCTCTCCTATCTGGCATCCCTAATAGCCAACTTCATAGACTACAGTTAATTCAGAACTCAGCAGCCAGGGTAGTCACCCGCTCGTGTGCTTCTGATCACAAAACTCCAATTCTCTTTCACCTGCTCCCTGTTCACTATCGTATACAATACAAAATTCTCTTAACATACAAAGCTCTTCATAACTTGGCACCTCACTATCTTTCTGATCTTCTTCATTTGTACACTCCTTTGGGCTCACTGAGATCATCTTCTGCTGATTTATTATCTGTTCCAAACTTTAAGATGAAGTCATTTGGTGGCAGGGCTTTTAGTTGTACAGCACCAAAAGTTGTGGAACTCCCTGCCTTTGCACATTCGCCAGGTGGACTCTATTTCCCATTTTAAATCTCAGATAAAAACTTTTTTGTTTAGGATAGCTTTTAATGATTTGCTGGTTTAATATTATGTTGATTGTTATTTTTACCGCTTGTATTTTTATGATGTGCTTGCGATATGCTGTAAGGTGTCCTTTGAAAGGCGCCTATAAATAAAAGGTATTATTATTATTCATTCATTCATTTTCTTTTCGGCTTAGTCCCTTTATTAATCTGGGGTCGCCACAGCGGAATGAACCGCCAACTTATCCAGCATACGTTTTACGCAGCCAATGCCTTTCCAGCTGCAACCCATCACTGGGAAACATCCATACACACACTCATGCACACACATACACTACGGACAATTTAGCCTACACAATTCACCTATACCACATGTCTTTGGACTTGTGGGGGAAACCGAAGCACCCGAAGGAAACCCACGCGAACACGGGGAGAACATGCAAACTCCACACAGAAACGCCAACTGCTGTGAGGCGAACGTGCTACCCACTGTACCACCATTCAGCCTACTAGTATTATTATTATTATTATTATTATTATTATTATTATCATACATAAAATAAAATTCATTTTTATTTATAAGTGATAAATAATCTAATCATTGCAATATAATTAAATATACATATAACAAAAAGAAAGAAAAAATCAAGTCAGACAAGAAAGCAAAAACTAAAAAATATCTGGTGTTAAATCAAGTGTCATGTTGGCATGTGTATAATTTAATAAATAAGTAAATTAATAAATAAATTAATATTTTTTCATTAATGCACATTGTTTCATTATTAATTTTATTTCAGTATTGTGTTCTATATTTGTTTTATTTATTATTATTATTATTATTATTATTATTATTTTAAATTCACTTCATCTAAAGCCAGCTACTCAATATAATCAATGATAGATGCATTTCCTGTTAGTTTGTCATACCCACAACATTAATTATATACTATATATCATGCATAATGTCAAAGTAATTTTCATTTAAAAGTGATAAATAATCAAAATCAACAAACATATAATAAATAAATAAAATATAAAATTAAGTCAGTCAAGAAAAAAATGGCTGGTTTTAAATCAAGTGTCATTTTGGCGGGTTTATAATTTTATAAATAAATAAATATTTTTTTCATTAATGCACATTGTTTCATTATTTTTTTTCAGTATTGTGTTCTATATTGATTATTGTTTTTATTATTATTATTTTAAATTCACTTCATCTATATGGAGGACGGAACCTGCAAAAACAATAAATAAATAAATATGCAAATAAATCAATAAATGTATGTAAAAATCCATAAATTCCTGCATAAATAAATATGTAAATAATTATTAGTGCGGGCAGGTAAATAATTAAATAAATGACATGAATGTTGGGGGAATAAGAAAATGCTAAACTGAAAGTTAATTTTTTTCCCCCTTTCAAACGTTTATTCATTAATGAACGTACAGTTGCAATCAGAATTATTAAAAGCCCATTTGAATGTTTGTTTATTTTTTAAACATTTCCCAAATGATGTTTAACAGAGCAAGGCAATTTTCACAGTATGTCTGATATCTCACACACACAGACAGACACACACCTTTCTATTTCTATTCTACTTTTCATTAATGCACATTGTTTCATTATTAACTTTTTTCAGTAGTGTGTATTTCCTGTAAATTTGTCATACCCACAATATAGCCAGTTCTGGCAGAGTCTGTATCTTGCTTGTATGCTGTGTATTGTAGTTTTTGTTTCAGTCTTTTAACAATTTTATACTAAAATAAAATATTTTCTTGCAAAACCGACACATCTGTTGCTCTAATTTACATCACACACACAAACACCCTTAAGAGTGCAGTTCTCAGTAGTACACAGCAGGCGGCGCCAGACTCTCATCAGACTGAACTGAACCTGCTGGGTTTATTCATGACTGACTTCACTGAGATTATTCATTCATTCATTTTCCTTCAGCTTAGTCTCTATTTCAGGGGTCGCCACAATGGAATGAACCGCCAACTATTCCGGCATATGTTTTATGCAGCAGATGCCCTTCCAGCCGCAACCCAGTACAGGGAAACAACCATACACACTCATACACTATGGCCAATTTTGTTCACCCAATTCACCTATAGCGCATGTCTTTGGACTGTGGGGGAAACCGGAGCACCCGGAGGAAACCCACGCCAACATGGGGAGAACATGCAAACTCATGCCAACTGGCCCAGCCGGGACTCAAACCAGTGACTTTCTTGCTGTGAGGCGACAGTGCTAACCACTGAGCCACCATGCCGCCCTTAACTGAGATTACTCATGTATTTATTTACCAGCTGTAAACTCACCCAGCATGCCGATCCCCAGCATGAAGGCGTCCATACCGTAGGGCATCACCCTGGAGCGTCCCCGTGCCGTGCCTGTAGGTGACATCACTTCCTTCGGCTGAGCCTTCTTACACTCCACCTGCAGATCAAATCAATGTCAAGTCACTTTTACTTCTACTGACCTTATTCTACAATTAGTGCGCTCATTTTTACATTGTTATTTTGGAAGTTCCGATGCAGTCGCCTATGGGAGAAATGACTAGGAATAATAATAAATAGAAAAGGGATCAAACTACTTGCCCTACAAACAACTGTGTTCATGACTATACATAAAAAGTATAATAATATAATAAGAAAATGTCTGTTTGCAACACTAAGCAGCAAAACGAGCTGTTTTAACCTCTAAAAATCAATGGAAGTGAATGAGACCGGAAGCCAAAAACATTCAAATGGCTGCACCCGCTCGTACGTCAAGAATAAGATCAATAGCATGAGCAGATTCACAGTAATAAACAGGCAAATAACAGAATCAATGATACAAACTTAACCAAACTAATTCAAATTTGGAAGTCAGATCCAAAAAGGCAAGTGCAATTCATTCATTCATTTTCCTTTGGATTAGTCCCTTTATTCATCAGGGGTCGCCACAGCGGAATAAACTGCCAACTTATCCAGCATATGTTTTACACAGCGGATGCCCTTCCAGCTGCAACCCAGTACTGGGAAACATTCATACACACTCATTTACACACACACTCATACACTACGGCCAATTTAGTTTATTCAATTCACCTATAGCGCATGTGTTTGGACTGTGGGGGAAACCGGAGCACCTGGAGGAAACCCACGCCAACATGAGGAGTTCATTTGCTTTTCGGCTTAGTCCCTTTATTAAACAGGGGTCGCCACAGCGGAATGAACCACCAACTTATCCAGCATATGTTTTACGCAGCGGATGCCCTTCCAGCCGCAACCCAACACTGGGAAACCCATACACACTCTTTCACACTCATAAACTACGGCCAATTTAGTTTACCCAATTCACCTATAGCGCATGTCTTTGGACTGTGGGGGAAACCGGAGCACCCGGAGGAAACCCACGCCAACACGGGGAGAACATGCAAACTCCACACAGAAATGCCAACTGACCCAGTCGGGGCTCGAACCAGTGACCTTCTTGCTGTGAGGCGATCGTGCTACCCACTGTGCCACCGTGACGCCCACAACAGTGTCATGTTTCAGCTTAACACAGTTTTCACCATCACAGTGCAAAAAAAAAAATGCTTTTCTTATTTACATTTTTTGTCTTGTTTCTAGTCCAAATATCTAAAACTAAATCAAGAAGCATTCACCAGACAAGCAAAAAATATCGTGTTGTTTTATGACAAAATATTCCAAAATTAAATGAGTTTTTTCCTAAAACAAGCTAAACAATCTGCCAATGGGGCAAGCAAAATAATTGCAAGTCAAAATGAAAAACTATTATTTTGCTTACCCCATTGACAGATTATTTAGCTTGTTTTAGGAAAAAACTCACTTAATGTTTAGCATATTATTTCTTGAAACAAGACAATATTATTGCTTGTCTAGAAAAGGCTTCTTGATTTAAACATTTTTCGATATTTGCACTAGAAACAAGACCAAAAATCTAAGCAAGAAAAGCATTTTTGGCAGTGCATTCGATGATATTACTGAATATTAAGTGTCTTTGAAGTATTTTAAAAAGTACATAAACTTATCAGAAAGCTCCTGCAGCCTTTCATAACAGGACAAACTCACCATCTTGTTGTTGTTTTTTAAAACGTCGTATATTTTATTAGCCACTTTTCCAGCAATATATAAAAGAGTTACATTTACTTGTGAGATCAGGTTGGATTGTTTAAAGTGTAAAATTACATTAAATCAGCTCTACAAAAGACAACAGTGTGATTTATTTTAGCTCAACTCTGTTTTTTTACCCTCACACTGCAACAAAATGCTTTTCTTACTTAGATTTTTGGTCTTGGTTCTAGTCCAAATATCGAAAACCTCTTAAATCAAGAAGCATTTTCTAGACAAGCAAAAAATATTGTGTTGTTTTATGAAATGACAGGCTAAAATTAGGTGAGTTCCCCTTCATACAGGAACTTCAACGTGCGTCTGGAACAGACTATGGGAGTACGTCAGACAACCAATCACTCTGAAAAGTAAGAAAACGGGCCAATGAAATGCCAAATTGAATTGGCAGAGCTCTGCTCCACAGCTGGCAGCAATGAGCCATCAGCGCTATATAAGCTGCAAGCTGCGGAGTGAGCCTCAGAATTTAATTACTTCAGAGCCTCTCACAGAGACTGAAGACACTCTATCTGCTAACCTGATTTCAAGACTGAAACCAGTTTACTCACCAGTGTGGGAGATGACGCGACAGTGGCGGTCGATCTGGGCTTCCTGTCCCCTGGGCGTTTCGCTGGTGTGCACAAAAGAGCAGTTTCCATTAAAAGAGCAGATTCCCTAAGAGAGCAACACAGTCAATCAACGCGTCTTTTTTAAGACGCTGTTCTGACTGTGCGTTTCTGGATGCGGTGGTTCCTATCTCCGGATGACGGGCACGGGTATCGCATCACAGGTCTGGGGGTCCAGCATGTCGATGCGGTGCTCGCGGGGCGGCCAGTGGGTACGAAGGTATTCCTCAGGTGGTTGGCGCCGCCACCTGGAGGGGTCAGCTAAGACCCCCGTCCAAGGCGGGTGGGTTTTCTGTGTCTCTCATGGCCAGAGCCCACACTGTTGCTGGCCATGCCGCTTCTCCCCTGCACCACGGCACCTGCTGTGCTGCACAGGGGCAGTTCTTCCACAGGCTTATGCGTAAGCACCGCAGGGTGGTCGACTATGCTCTCATGACCTTCAAGTCGGCCACCCGTGCTCTGGGGAGGACGATGACCACACAGTGGTCCGGAAATGCCACCCTTGGCTTACCCTGGCAGATATGCGCCGCGCCGACAAAGTACGCTTTCTTGGTGTGCCCATATCCCAGGCAGGCCTACTCGGCGACACTGTCGGGGACTTTACCCAGGAGTCCTCGGTGGTGAGAGATCAGCCGTGCGCGATGGAGCAGGTCATCTCCTGGTGGGCTCGGAAAACTGCTCCCCCACCGGACCCGTCCGCGCTGGCTGTTCTTCGCCGAGAGCGCTCTTCCCGCGGCTCCAAAATGCTCCGCCGTCACAGCCCGTTACACTGGCTAGTGAACGTGCCGAGCCTCGCCGCAGGAAGTTGACGCTCCTGTCATAGGTCGCCATAAAGTCTGGTAATCGGACTGCGAACCGAACCTAAGGCGGGCCACTTGGAGAGGAGGAGAACCGTTCTTTCCCCAGTGGAGGGCTGGGGCTCCCCCGCGAACTAATGTAGCGATCCGAAAAGAGCGGTTTTTCCTACCTCTGGGTGTGGAAGCCCAATTGCTGCCAGCATGGGACGCACTGCCTTCCAGCTCTCAGCTTTGGTGCACTTCGCCACAGGCTTTGAGGGCGCCAGAGGATGATCTCCTTTCTCGCACCTCCAGCCTCTCCGCGGGATCCTGGGGGGAAGGTAAGAGTCAATCTCTTATTTTCAGTTCTTCCTCGGGATGCTCTGCTCCAGAGAGCGGTGGGTTATACCAATCCTATCTGCGCGTTTTGATCTGTCATCTGTTCAGGATGCTGATCAGGATGCTCTTGCAGAAACGCATCCCCCAGTACGTCCGTCCGCGGGATTGGTTGCAGCTATAGACCTGAAGGACGCTCACTCCATGTCTCGCTCTCTCCCTCCTAAAGTGCGACGGGGCCCGAGCATGGCAGTAAATGGTTCTCCCCTTCGGGCTCTCCCTGTTCCATGCGTGAAGGATGCCCTGTGCCTCTTTGGCGCACGCGCATCTGCATTTTTGATTATTCATTGACCTGGGTTAATTTTTTTTCAGACCTTTTAATTAGTCGATTATGCATAGGGACCTGGTGCTCTGGCACCTCGGCCTGTTGGGGTTTCGGGTCAACCGAGAATGAGCAAGCTCTCCCCCGGGCAGAGCTTCTCTCATCTCGGGTTGGAGCTGGACCCGGTATCCATCACGGCGCGCTTTTAGTTTAATTCGGCAGTTATAGTGGTTTCACTGAAGTTTTTCAGAGGCTCCTGGGGCATATGACATTTTGTAGCCGCTATCACGCCGCTGTTCATATGAGACCACTTCAGCGCTGGCTTTGCGATCGGGTCCCCAGATGGGCATGGCGCGCGGAGACGCGCACCGGGTGTCCATCACTACGCTGTGTCTCCGCACCTTCAGCCCCTGGATGGACCTTGCCATCTACGGGCCTGGGTGCCCTTAGAACAAGTGTCCAGTCATGCTGTTATTCTGACGGATGCTTCCAGTACGGGCTGGTGGGCTGTGTATATCGAGCATGCAGCCGCAGGTTCCTAAATCGGACTTTGGTTGCGTTGGCATTCAATTGCCTGGAGTTGTTGGCAGTGTTTCTCGCTCTCCGCCGGTTCCTGCCGGTACGGCAGGGGACACGTGTTGGTTAAGACGGCCAGCATGGCTGCGATAGCGCACATCAGCCGTTTGGCCACATGTCTCAGCTCGCTCGCCATCTGCTCCTCCGGAGTCGTGCGGCTTAATAGCTGCGCGCCGTTCATATCCCATACGAGCTCTACCGTGCCAGCTTACATGCTCTCACGACAGTTACGTTTCTGGGAGAATGGAGACTCCACCCCGGCACAGTCCAGCTGTTATAGGCACGCTTCAGAGAGGCCCAGGACATCCTGCCGCTTCTCCCGAGCGGCCCGTCGCCAGCTGCTTTCCCTGCTCTGCACGGATGCGCTGGCTCTCAGCTGGCCCCGGGTTTACGCAATATGTGTTTTTCCCCAGTGAGCCTGCGCGCACAGACTCTGTGCAAGGTCGGGGAGACGAGGTGCAGGTCTCGCTCGTTGCGCCTCCTTGGCCCAACCGGACCCGAGTTTCCAGACTCACACACTCCTCGTGATGGCCCTTCCTGATGAATTTCCCGGAAGAAGTACTACTTTTTCTGGGACGGGCACCCTCTGGCACCCGCGCAGCGTTCTGGAACCCTCATTGAGGGTTTCTAGACAGAGCGCGGTAGACTTAGGTGACCTATCAGTAGATGGTTAACACCGTCACTCAGGCTAGAGCACCCTGTATAGGCAAGCCTATGTCCTGTAGTGGAGTCTATTCGTTGTGTGGAGCTCTTCTCTCTGAGAAGAACCCCGGACATGGCAGATTAGTGTTGTGTTTTCTTCCTTTAGGATAACTGGAGCGCAGGCTGTCACCCTCCACACTGAAGGTTTGGCGTGCTGCCATCCCCGCTCTCTGTGGCGGCGGATGGTAGCGCGCTGGGAAAGCATAACCTTATCAGCCGGTTCCTCAGAGGTATATGGTTAATTCCATCCCCGCCCCCCTCTCTTGCCCTCTCTGGATCTCTCTAGCCCCAGCGGTTATGGTTAGGTCCGTTGAGCCACTCGACTCAGTATCTATAAGTTTTCTGTCCATGAAGGCAGCTCTGCTGGTCGCGTTGGTATCAGTCAGAAGGGTTAGGATTCCGGTGGCATTTTCGTTCAGCGAATCGTGCCAGGAATATGGACCGGCCTACTCTCACGTTTACCTGAGACCCCGGTTCAGCTTGTGCCAAGGTTCCTACCACCCCTTTTAATATTAAAAGTGGTAGTGAGCCTGCAAGCGCTGTCTGTGGAGGAGGCAGACCCAGCCCTTTCATTGCTATGTCCGCGCACTGCGCTTAATGTGACACGTAGAGCATACGTCTTTAAGCAGCTCTTTTCTGTTATGATCGGCAGAAGGGAAGTGCCGTATCAAAGCAGAGGTTGGTCCATTTTTTAGTTATGCCATTGCCCTCGCCTCATGTGCCAGGGCAAGCTGTGTCCCCCGGGAGAGAGAGCACACTTTAAAAAAAAAAAAAGCGGTGCCTCCTTTTGCGTGAGTACGCAGCGCCTCTTAACAGATTATGCAGAGCTGCGAGCTGGGCGACACCTAACACATTCACGACATTTTATAATTCTCGAGTGGAGTCGGTTTCCTCCCGATTACTGGGTCACTCCGGTCAATCGGGACGAAATTAAACTCTGTGTCAAAAACGCTTGCTGCGCCATGCTCCCTAACCCGGAGATACGTGCGCCTTTTCTATTCTGCTAGTAAGTTTCCCGCTTGGCGAACCCTAGAGAATTCCTCCGAGGCCCCCAGCACCTGACTCAGCGGAGGAGCCGGGTGCCTGGCTCAGTGTGATGTCTGGTATGCCCACTCTTGGTCTTCCCACATGCTGAGGTTCGGTGCCAGCTATGCGCGGTCCCCGATGGTGATTCCATATGATTATTTAAGCCACGGAGTGTTCCCACTGACCAGGCGGACCCGTGTCTTCCCTACCCGCTAACCAGCTTATCATATGTAGCACTCCCCCTCCATAGGGCTAGTCCATATGTCCTTATTGCCATCAAGTCTCCCCTCTTGGGTATCAGGTGGCCTCCGCAGCGTCCTCCCCCTTCGGGGAGTGGCACGCTTTCCCAACGTACTGTCGTATTTCTAAAATCCCTAGACTATATTAGCTAGGTAAAAGCACATTTACGACCCCCGATCTAAATTGTAATTATTCCCATGTAATGGTAATTAAGGGCCTAGGGGACGTTGGAAGGTTGCGCTCTTGGTGATGCTTGTGCGCTCACGCTATGTTTGGCAAACTTCACATCAGGAGCGTGACGGGCTTAGTTGCTGTGGCGTTTTCCATACAGTCTCCCATAGTCTGTTACCAGACGCACGTTGAAGTTCCCGTATGAAGGGGAACGTCCTGGTTACGTCCGTAACCCACGTTCCCCGAATAAGGGAACGGAGACGTGCGTCTCCACTGCCACAGCAGCTGAGTCTCCAGCTGATTAGCTGAGTGATCGGCTCTTCAGCAGGCAAATTCTGAGGCTCACTCCACAGCGTGCAGCTTATATAGCGCTGATGGATCATTGCTGCCAGCTGTGGAGCAGAGCTCTGCCAATTCAATTTGGCATTTCATTGGCCCGTTTTCTTACTCTTCAGAGTGATTGTTCGTCTGACGCACTCCCATAGTCTGTTACCAGACGCACGTCTCCGTTCCCTTATTCGGGGAATGTGGGTTACGGACGTAACCAGGACGTTTTTCCTTAAAACAAGCTAAATAACATGCCAATGAGGTAAGCAAAATAATTGCAAGTCAAAATGGAAAGTAAAAAAGAAAGACAAGCAAAAAATATTGTCTTGTTTTAAGAAATAATATGCTAAAATTAAGTGAGTTTTTCCTTAAAACAAGAAAAATAATCAGCCAATGGGGTAATAATCTATGTCAAAAGGAAAACTAAGATTATTTTGCTTGTTTTAAGAAAAAAATCTGCATATTAATGTTTATAATCCTTGATTTAAGGATTAATTTTAGCATATTATTTCTTAAAACAAGACAATATTTTTGCTTGTCTAGAAAATGCTTCTTGATTTAAGAATGTTTAAATATTTGCACAAGAAACAAGACCAAAAATCTAAGTAAGAAAAGCATTTTTGCAGTGCATTCGATGATATTACTGAATATTAAGTGTCTTTGAAGCCTTTTAAATAGTAGATAAACATATCAGAAGGCTCCTGCAGTTTTTTTATAACACACACACAAAAAAGATTCATTGGATTTACTAAATGTTTTTAAGGTAAGTGGTTGCAAACAATTTATATGGGCTGATTTTAAACAAACTAATTAAATTCAACTTTTAAACACAGCCCATATAAACTGTTTGCAACCACTTACCTTAAAAACATTTAGTAAATCCAACGAATGATTTTTTTCAGTGCAGCACAAGCTCACCATCTTGTTGTTGATCTCGTGAAAGTGGATCTCGCAGACCTTTTCCACCACGTCTTCATTCTCAAAGGTCACAAAGCCAAAACCTGCAGAGCGAGTACACACACACACATTTCATGAGTCAAACTGTTCTCAAACATGTGTTTTACTTAAACATACAGCACGTTTATTTCATCCAATCCACTCCTGGCATCGCCTTTCAGCTTTACTCTTATTCTAGGTCATCTCTTTTGTTGTTTACATCTGTTCATTTATTGAGTCTATTCTTTTTCGGCTCACCTGCTGCAGTTACCTGTGCTGCTCAGCCCTGCCCACTCAATTGTCACTCACCCTACAGACTCCTCCCACCTGCTGTCTCTCAGACATAACAGACCCTTTTCACATGACGCCACACGGTGTCCGGTTTCACTCCACGCAGTGTATTGTTACTTCCGCCTACACAGAAATCCCCATAGAAAACTCACCCAGTCAGCTGTATATTTACTACAGATGCAGTTAGACTGTGACTACGGCTGTTTTTTGTTGTCTGCATTCAAGGTGAGACATCTGACATTTAAAAAAATAAAACTTACAGATCATCCAGATTTCAGCTTGAACCAAGAAAATGGGACTTTAAACTATTGCTTTGTGTTGCTGTCTTTACTGCACTTGTCAGTATTTGTCAAATAAGGATTTCAGATGTTTACACGGGTGCTGAACATTTTTTTATGTCAGATTTATATTTATTACTATATATTTTTGTGTTCTGAAGAATAAGTAATAAATGAATCTGTGGGTGTTTTACTGTGGTCGTTTACAGTGGACACATTCATATTATTCACATTCTCAGATCTGTGACTTTTTTTTCTATATAGGTATTTTATTCATGAACATAAACATTTATGTCTATTTAATATTTTAATTAAATGAAATAGAATATCAATGTTGTGTGTGTGGCTCTTACTAATCAAACGAAATCATTATAAAAATTTACAATTGCAAAAATAACACCAAGAGGACCCCATTTTAATTCAGTATTATTCGATTATGAATTTATTTGTAACATTATTCATTAAAAGGTAGTACAGATATCAAATTAAATCCAATCAAATGGAGAAACTGAACAAAACATTAATAGATCAGTAAATAATAAATGATGAAACTGGTTGCATTTATAGACATACCAGGTAATATAAGAAGATTTAATAAAGAATTGTACTCATGCTGGAACATTTACATACAACAGATAATATAAATGTATATTCAGAGCAACAATAAAGTAAAAATAAATCCATTATTGAGTAAATAAACTTAATTAATAAGTGAAAAGGTTGCAAACATATGCTTTCCTTGATAAACAATAGCTTATTCCTATTTTTAATAACTTAAAAAATAATTTTCAAACTCAGAAAGCAGTTCAGAATTGAAAGAGAAACATTTGGACACACGTCTAATACCAATAATAGTCTTAAATCAGATCGTGCAATGTTAATATTTTTATTTGTAAAATTTCCAGAGGAGTCTCCCATTCATTCAAAGGTAAACCGGAACTGAAAATACAATGCGTTGCCGATAGGGGGAAGTGAAGTGACGTCATTGTGAAAAGGGTCTATTAGCTCAGGTGGAAGAAGGTTTAACCCCTGAACTACTAACCAGCTCAGCAAAACCAAACCCTGGTTAGCCTACATACAGTTGAAGTCACAATTATTAGCCTTATTCTTTTTTAAATATTTCCCAAATGATGTTTTACAGATCAAGGAATTTTTCACAGTATTTCCGAAAATATTTTTTCTTCTGGAGAAAGTTTTATTTGTTTTATTTCGGCTAGAATAAAAGCAGTTTTTAATTTTTTTTAAACCATTTTACGGTCAATATCATTAGCCCCCTTAAGCAATATTATTCTTCGAATGTCTACAGAACAAACCATCGTTATACCATAACTTGCCTAATTAACCTAGTTAAGCCTTTAAATGTCACTTTAAGCTGAATACTAGTATCTTGAAAAATATCTAGTCAAATATTATGTAAGATAAAGAAATCAGCTATTAGAAATTAGTTATAAAAACTATTATGTTTAGAAATGTGTTGAAAAAAATGACTGGTGTTATTGTGTGAATGGGGCTTTTAAGTCATGTAAAACTTTGGGGGAAGCATCCGAGACATAGTTGTTTCTTGAAAAATAAACGTAACTCCTTTATTGCAAGCTGAATTATGAAAAACAAACATGATCAATTATATTTTCCATGAAGAAAGAGGTTACTAAAATGAAGTTGATACTGGAGAACAAGTATAAATATGAACTCCATGACATCTGAGTTATAAATGAGCTTTAATGGTCAGTAAAATATTTCTGGAGTACAATATGAAACATAAGCCGTCACTTAATAGCAAAATGTTTAAAAGAAGCATCTGAGATACTCATAATACAATAATGATATATAATGAACAATTATTAGCTCTCCTGTGATATTATAATTCCTTTAAAAATATTTCTCAAGTGATGTTTAACAGAGAAAGGAAAATTTTCACAGTGTTTCCTATTATATATACACTACCGGTCAAAAGTTTGGGGTCAGTAGGATTTTTATGTGTTTTAAAATGAGCTTATCCTGCTCACCAAGACTGCATTTCTTAAAAAAACGTAGTCTCTTAAATTTTGATAATATTATTAAATATGCCAATATTTGTTTTGTTTTTTAAATTATTCACAATCTTTCAGCTCCATCGTTTAAAAAATCTTTAAATTCCACATTAGAGAAAACATCACGAATGACACGTTCTATGGTAAGAGGGGAATGTATTATCCCTAGACGTAAAACCTCTTTTGGTCAATCTTCTTTTATTTATAAAGCCACAAATCTATGGAATTCTCTCTCAACAGAAATAATTACATGTACAAATTATAAGATGATTTCACGCCTGACTAAGAGTTGGTTTTTGTCAAATCAAATTTGTACACACTGAGTGAGATGTTTTTGATTTGTCAGTGTTTTAGTTTATATGTGATTATGCCTGTGTGTTTTAAACTGACTTTTTAATTAATTGATTATTATTGTTTTAATTTTTACCTGTCCAGGGACATGCACAAAAATTACATTAACCTCAAAAAGGAAAGATGCATTGTGCCAGGTTGTAGCAGAATTGCTATTTTCCACCTGCAGTCCCTGTTAAATAAATAAATTCATTCATTCATTTCATCAAAAATACAGTACAAATTGTACAATTGTGAAATGTTATTTCACTATAAAATAACTGTTCAAAAGTAGTTTCTAATTTAATTTAATCATTTATTCCAGTGATTTTAAAGATGAATATTCAACTTCATTACTCCAGTCTACAGAGTCACATGATCCTTCAGAAATCACTCTAATATGAATTATTATTATTATTATTAGTAGTAGTAGTAGTAGTATTATTAATGGTAATAGTAATAAAAGCAATAATGACTGGACTAATAATTTCATTTGAAACTACATACAATAAGAGAGCAGTTATTTAAAATTTCAATAAATATTTAACAAATTAACAATTGTTTTACATTTAATAAATTCCGCCCTGATGAACAGAATAATAAAAATAAAAAACAT
Source organism: Danio jaintianensis (assembly GCA_903798115.1). Taxonomy (NCBI): domain Eukaryota; kingdom Metazoa; phylum Chordata; class Actinopteri; order Cypriniformes; family Danionidae; genus Danio; species Danio jaintianensis. The sequence goes on along the minus strand of CAIGQV010016645.1, from coordinate 27,507,099 downwards.
GACAAAAAAAACTGACCCCAAACTTTTGTATATGTTTATTTATTTATTTATTTATTTAATTAATTAATTAATTTTCTGGAGAAAGTCTTATTTCTTTCCATTTAACTGGAATGAAAGCATTTTTTTCTTATTATTGTTTTATATTATTAATATTATAGTCAATATTATTACCCCCTTATAACTTTTTTTAATTGTCTACACAGAATAAACCACTGTTGTTCGATGACTTGCTTACCATAGTTAAGGCTTTAAATAGCTATTTAAGCTAAAAACTCGTATATTGCAAAATATTGTCAAATATTATGTGCTGTCATCATGGCAAAGATAAAAGAAATCAGTTATTAGAAATGAGTTATTAAAACTATTATCTTTAAAAATGCATTGAAAAGAAATCTCTCAATTAAACAATTATTTTAAATAATTAATTATACAGAAGGGCTAATATTTTTCCCTTATCTGTAATTTATTTGTAATATAACATCCTAAATTGTGAGATACAAAAAAGCTGATTTTGCTTTAGTGAAATTACTTTAAAATGAAAGTATTTTTTATAATATTTCGACTTTTGAGATGATTCTGAGATGAGTTATGAATACGATTAATTGTTAAGCATAAAAATATGTACACAAAGTGAAGAGACACGATAATACTTTAATAAATGTTTTAGGAAAAAACATATAAGACAAAGCTTGTGCTGAAACACAAATATAAACGTGCGCTATACTGTAGTATCTCCTGAGTTATGAATGAGGACAAATATTCCTCAAGCACGAGACGAAACTCCTGAATGAGCACAGAAACATGTACACACTTGACTGTTGCTGTATAATTATATGACTCCACAGGGCTTTGTGCATTTGCGTGCCTGTGTGTGTGTGAGAGAGAGTTTTGAGTTTATTGTCACATCAACAACATACTTGGTTTGCATTTGTATTTGCACATAACATAGCTATAAATACAATATTGTGTATAACATAGTAATATACCTGCGCATGTATTTGTCAAGTTGTATATTTTGTATTCTCTTTGGAAATAAAGCTCTTTCTGATTCTGATATTAGCTCATGTCATGGCACAGATTAAGATTTACAATCATTTTAGAAATATCACTTTACTATAATAATAATAAAGACACAAACAGCGATGAATAATACATGCAATTTGATAAAAATCTAAAGCAGTTTTCATAAGTTTTACAATGAAAAAATATGTATCTAGTGGCTCGTATTTAAATGTAAATGTGTTTGGTGCAGACAGCCAAATTGTGTGTGTGTGGTTAAGCAGCCTTACCTCTGTGCCTGTTGGTGGTTTTGTCAAACATTAGCATGGCATCATCAACCTGCAGACAAAACACACACACAGAGACACACACACACACACACACACACACACACACACACACACACACACA
>CAIGQV010016645.1:27451601-27463275 GCA_903798115.1 Danio jaintianensis | reverse complement strand
TTTACTATTACTATTATCATTATCATTATTATTATTTATTATTATTAGTAGTATTGCTGTTTTATTATTGTTTACTATTACTATTATCTTTATTACTATAAATTTCTGTTTGTTTCTTTTTTCTTGATTTTACATGTAATCAATAAATAAAAGTAATATTATTTATAATAATTGTTTATGTTCTTATATTTATATATTTCTTTTTAATTGTGTTTTTATTTTAATATTATGCTATTAAAATGATTCATATTATTACAATTATTATAATTATTATTATTATTGCTGTTTTATCATTGTTTATTATTTTTATTATTATTATTATTATTATTATTATATATTTCTGTTTATTTCTTTTTTATAGATTTTACATTTAATCAATAAATAAAAGTAGTTATTAAAATAACTGTAACAACATCATAATAGTAACAATATGTAATAAAATTGTATTAAAATCTTCAATCATACAAACTAGTAAAAAGCTGCACTTTCTTAGTAACCATAAATCCACTTCCAACACCTTATCAACCAAACAACAACACATTTTCAACCATCAAAAACACCATAGCATTACAGTAACAGGACTTGCAAAAATATACATATATATATTACACTTTATGCACAACATATTCCCGAAATTTGAATTTCTAAATATTTTACACACACACACACACACACACCTTGTTTTAAAACATGCAAATAACACTACCGCATATTTTTGCACATGGCTTAAGTGTTAGATTTGATTGCTGCTGCTTAACGAACACCCGTTCGGCCATGTCTGTTTGTAATTTAGCCGTATTTTTATGAGTTTCGACAATATGACCTCTCATTTCCAGAGCTCAGACACCCCTCTATAAACCTATCCTCTTTCACTCGCTTTCTGAGGGCCGATAGCATGAAAAAAACACTCTCAGCATGGCACATTCTTTCTGTTTTCAACACACACACTCACAATATCCTTCTTTCATATCCTTGCATGGATAGCGAATACAAGAGAAACACAAAAGCCTACGTAAAAAAAATGAATAACAAGAGACAGCATGAAAACACTCTACAGTTACGTGCAAAAACTTTACAGGCACCACATCAAAATATCAAATAAAACTGCACATACTGCCATCTGCGTTACAGATTCTTCAGGAATCTCACCAAAAAAAAAACACAGCTGAAAGTCAATGAGGAGCTGTTTGCACGATAGTCTTATCTACCAAAATTGCTTCCTCTTATTGTGAATCCCTCCCATTCAGAGCCCAATGGAGTGACCTAATAACCCCTCCGGCGACCCCACCAAAACATTACCACAACACAGCACACCAAAAGCCCATTCACAGCTGTCAATACACAATTAACACACTCATTAGCCTTTGTGTTAAAACAGAGCTTCAGAGGATACCTGGAGATTCACATCACAGGTAAATTATAGAGATGATATGAAAATGAAACACCGGGAACAAGAAAACATCAGATATAAATTAATTTCTCACATAATTTAAGCAGAGCAACAACCTGGATTAGGGCTAGGGCTGGCGATACAGCAAAAAAAATGATCACAATATAATGTTTCGTATCATTCAGTATTGATAATTATTGAATATTTTTTAACAATCCATTTAGGAATATTAGGACTTTTTATCTATTTAGCCACTTTATTTTAATTTACCAACATTACTAAAGCAAATAGTTCTAATAGTCAAAAACAAAAATATTTAAACAAAAATCTCTTAAGGCCGATTTATACTTCTGCGTCGAGTGATCGGTGTGACCCACGGCGCCTGCCTTGCGTGTAGCTGTGCATTTATACTTCTGCGTGCTGTTTGTGTTGCTCTTCAATAACACTTCCGAAACGCTAGCTGTCAGTAGGTTTTTATGTTCCTCTGTGTCGAGTTTCTTCGCTGGTGTTTTGTTTTTTCTAAATGCTACCTTAATGTACAAGAAGCTCAAACTCGCTTATTCAGAGCCATAATCGGCGGACGTGCAACAACTTTAATCATGAGGTAAACGCAAAACAAAAGTTTCCATCTGGAGCTCCTTCACGGGACTCGACACTTGTAAACACTATCAGCACTGCCCACACTCGTCACAGCTACCAAGCCAACCAATCACAGAGCTTGCGTTACGCGTTGTTTCGACGTATAGTTTCATTTTTTGAGAGGTGCGCATCAGCGTTGGCGTCACCCAACCAAATTAATTTCTCAAATTAGTCAATTTAATATTTACACATTCATTTTCTTTTCGGCTAAGTCCCTTTATTAATCTGGGGTCGCCACAGCGGAATGAACCGCCAACTTATCCAGCATATGTTTTACACAGCGGATGCCCTTCCAGCTGCAACCCATCACTGGGAAACTTCCATACAGACTCATTCACATTCATACACTATGGACAATTTAGCCTACCCAATTCACCTATAGCGCATGTCTTTGGACTTGTGGGGGAAACCGGAGCACCCGGAGGAAACCCACGCGAACACGGGGAGAACATGCAAACTCCACACAGAAACGCCAACTGACCCAGCCGAGGCTCGAACCAGCGACCTTCTTGCTGTGAGGCGAACGTGCTACCCACTGCGCCACCGTGACGCCCTATTTACACATTTACTTCATGTAATACATCAAATGAGTTGAAAGAGTTAAATATTAATATTTATTTATTTGTAATATTTAAATATTTTCTAATCGTCACAAACCTAGTAATGTTAAGTAAATTTTAATAGTTGGATATGTCGCAATGGATGTGTAGTTCCCAGCCTGCTTTGCAGGGGATTGAATTACGAGAAGAATATTTTGAAAATAAAAGCAATCTTAGGTGTTTAAATTTGAGAGAAAGAGTTGTTAGAGTTTAATCTTCATTAATTTGAAGATTAAGAAGAGTTTTGAGTAGGTTTTTATAGTTTTAAGGTTACCACCTTGCAGCGGATTAGCACTCATGCTTTGGACGTGCAACAACTTTAATCATGAGGTAAACACAAAACAAAAGTTTCCATCTGGAGCTCCTTCACGGGACTCAACACTTGTAAACACTCGCTCCATCGGGCTCGCGGCTATCAGCACTGCCCAAACTTGTCAACGCTACCAAGCCAACCAATCACAGAGCTTGCGTTATGCGTTGTTTCGACGTATAGTTACCTTTTTTGAGAGGTGCGCATCAGCGTTGGCGTCAGCCACGGCGAGGGCTATGCGACCGCGTGCAGGCTGCGCCGGACCATACGCGTGGGCTTGACGCAGAAGTATAAATCAGCCTTTATGTCTTATAATAAAATAAACAAAAGTGTTAAAGAGACTCTTAAGTCTGATAAATAAAATGTTACAACGTCTGTGCAATGGGAAAGTGTACACGCTGAACAATCAAAGCTAACTTTAAGGTAGATCAACATCTGTAAGGTGTGAATAATAATGATACAGTAAACCTCAAACTCTGTAAACAAAACAAAATATGATAATCAAATCTGAGATTTCAAGTAAAGGAACCAACCATCATTATTCAAATACATATTGCAGCATTACAAATCATGAAGTTGAATGACTATATTGGGGGGCTATGCTAAAAACTCTTTCAGATGTGGTGCTAGTGTCTGGGATGCACGAGAAAAGAAACCAAAAAGACCCTCAGGCGACAACCTTACATCTTTTTTTTTTTACAGTCTCCTCACTGCTGCTTGTCACGACACTCATTTTCGCGTGTGTTGTTATTCTGACCTGAGGTGGTGATGACGCAACCCAACCAGAGTCCATACACATATTGCATCTAAAAGCATGTGAAAAGTGCGAGGCGCGTGGTTTCTTTCACCATTTTCAATGCACTTTGCGCTCGCGCTCCCCTGGCATCTTTCGTAACTAGACGACCATCAATGGTTTTCTCAGAGGATAATAAACGGACAAACCATTGCTCTGATACAAGTTTATGGAGAAAAGTAAAAAGCACTGCAGTGTTTGGATGCGCTGTGTTTGGCTGAGGTAATTAGTCTACTGTTATTACTGTAATGTGTATATTCCATACAAAATATACACTGTGAAGCAGACTGGTTAGTTTCGGTTTCCCCTACAGTCCAAACACATGCACTATAGGTGAATTGAATAAGCTAAATTGGGCGTAGTGTATGAGTGTGTGTGTGTGTGAATAAGCGTGTATGGGTGTTTCCCAGTACTGGGTTGCGGTTGGAAGGGCATCCGCTGCATAAAACATGCTGGAAAAGTTGGCGGTTCATTACGCTGTGGCGACCCCTGATAAATAAAGGGACTAAGCTGAAGGAAAATGAATGAATGAATGAAATATTTCCCAAACGATGTTTAACAGAGCAAGGAATTTTTCACAGTATTTCCTATAATATTTTTTATTCTGGAGAAAGTCTTATTTGTTTTATTTCAGCTAGAATAAAAGCAGTTTTTAATTTTTTAAAATCATTTTAAGGTCAATATTATTAGCCCCCTTAAGCAATGTTTGTTATGATTGTCTACAGAACAAACCATCGTTATACAATGACTTGCCTAATTAACCTAGTTAAGCCTTTAAATGTCACTTTAAGCTGAATACTAGTATCTTGAAAAATATCTAGTTAAATATTATGTGCTGTCATCATGGCAAAGATAAAAGAAATCAGTTCTTAGAAATGAGCTATTAAAACTATTATGTTTAGAAATGTGTTCTTTTCATTAAACAGAAATTGGGGAAAAAAATATTCATTCAGAATATAATTCTGACTTCAACTGTACATATAATTTCATGAGGAAGCTAATAACATTGACCTGAGCAGTTTTTACATTTGTTTTCCTTTTTTTATATTCCAGTCAAACTAAAATACTTTCTCCAGAATAAAATAATAATAGGAAACACTGTAAAAAAAATCTCCTTGCTCTGTTAAATATCACATTAGAAAAAGAAATATTATAATAAATTTCACAATAGGGCTAACAATGTTGTGTGTGGAGTTTGCATGTTCTCCCTGTGTTGGCGTGGGTTTCCCCCACAGTCTAAACACGTGCGCTATAGGTGAAATGAATAAACTAAATTGGCTGTAGTGTATGAGTGTGTGAATGTGAGAGTGTATGGGTGTTTCCCAGTACTGGGTTGCAGCTGGAAGGGCATCCGCTGTGTAAAACATATGCTGGAATAGTTAGCGGTTCATTCCGCTCTGGCGACCTCTGATAAATAAAGGGACTAAGCCGAAGGAAAATGAATGAATGAATGTTGTGTATTACAAACATATTTTAACATATACATCACCACTGAAAAAAAAAGATTCATTGGATTTACTAGGTTTTTTATTAAGGTAAGTTGTTGCAAACAATTTATATGGGCTGAATTTAAACAACAAATTAAATGTAGTAATGTTCAACTTAATCTGTCTGTTTAAAATCAGCCCGTATAAATAGTTTGCATCCACTTACCTTAAAAAACCTAGTAAATCCAATGAATCATTTATTTCAGTGTGCATATTTATACCCCATAAAGTGCATGTCATATTGTAACGCTCGTAGTTAAGATGTGTGTGTGTGTGTGTGTGTTCTCTCTCACACAGAACTAACTAAAGTTGTTATGGTGACGATCGTCTCACATGGCGACCAAACCCAAGAGACAGAAGTGTTGCCAGGCTGAGTCTCTCTCTCTGCGCAGCACTACTGTTTAAGCCGTCATCAATCGCTGTAAATACTCCAGCAAAAACATCAGAGGAAAAATGTGTCTAAACATGATTCGGCTAGCCTTGTTCTTTAATGCGCTATGGCTAGGAACAGGCCACAACACGGCCCGATTTTACAACAAACAAACACACACTTTTGTAAGGGCATCTCTGTGTTAAAGCTCGGGCTGGTTTTTGTGTCCGCTGACACACCCACACACTGATCTGACAAAGACCATCAGTGACGTCCCAGGACTCGTATTCAAACACAGCCTGGGCGCTTATTCAAATAGAGGTGCGAGCAAGCACGATCCCCTGGGCAATGTGGTCAAAAGTGGACATGAAGTTCTGGAGCTCCGAATGTATTTGGTTTTATAGCATGCATGAAGCTTTTGTGTCAATTAAAGAGATCCACTGTAAAAAAAAATATTCATTCATTCATTCATTTTCTTTTCGGCTTAGTCCCTTTATTAATCTGGGGTCGCCACAGCGGGATGAACCGCCAACTTATCCAGCATATGTTTTACGCAGCGGATGCCCTTCCAGCTGCAACCCATCACTGGGAAACATTCATACACACTCATACACTACGGACAATTTTAGCTTACCCAATTCACCTATACCGCATGTCTTTGGACTTGTGGGGGAAACCGGAGCACCCGGAGGAAACCCACGCGAACACGGGGAGAACATGCAAACTCCACACAGAAATGCCAACTGACCGAGCAGGGACTCGAACCAGCGACCTTCTTGCTGTGAGGCGAGAGTGCTAACCACTGTGCCACCGTACCACCCCATCCAGGAGCAGTACTACCATGGTGCGGTCATTCACAGCCCAAGAGAGAGCTACTGCAGCATCCCTTCGTGTTTCCTGGATACTGGCAAAAAAGAAAAGGCCATTCACAGACTCTGAAACCGTGAAGGACTGTATGCTGGCTGTCGTGGATGAGGTGATAAATGACGATAAAATAAAAATGAGCGTGGTATCTGCTATAAAAAACGTACCCCTGTCAGATACTTCAAACATTCGTAGAGTTGAAATTCTTGCTGCAGATGTGTGAAACGCTGTTAGGAGACCTGATGATAGCTGATACTATGTCTATAGCAGTAGATGAGTCCACAGACAAAACTGATACTGCTCAGTTGTGCATATATGTCCGTTTTTTTGATGGCAAATGCTTCCGAGAGGAGCTGCTCGGCCTACTGCCGTTAGAAGGACACACAACTGGCAATATAGTCTTTGGGAAAATCTCCGCCTTTTTTAAAGACAGTGGTCTGGATATGAAGCGTGTGTGCATGCTTGTGACAGATGGGGCTCCGTCCATGACAGGGAAAGTGAATGGTTTGGCAGCACGTTGGTCCGCTGTTGCACCTCAGTTGATCTCCTTACACTGCATTGTGCATCAGGCAAAACTAAGCGGGGTGCTCAAAACGACAATGGACAGCGTTATGGCTATAATTCATTTTATTCGCTCCAGATCAAGCCTCCAACACCGCTTATTCCGCATGCTGCTGTCAGAAATGTCTGCTGAGCACCACGACCTTCTTTTGCATAATGACGTGAGGTGGCTGTCCAAAGGCAAAGCACTGGAGCATTTCTGCAGTCTCAAAGAAGAGATCATACCTTTCCTCCATGGCAGCAAGCAAAAAAAGGCAGAAACGCACTTAAGTCGCATACTGGACGACAACTTCATGGCCGATGCCTGCTTTCTGAGCGACATATTCAAACACCTGAACGATCTCAATTTGGGACTACAAGGCAGAGACAAAACTGTCATCGACCTTGTGGAACAGATGAGCAAATGCATCTCATCCCCCGCACAAATCACGGATGTGATGACAGATTTCATTGCGATGTTGAAAAATAACTTTGCTGGTCGATTGGATGGACTTGATCTGCCCACAGAGTTGGCCGTTTTTGTCAGAGACCCGTTCACTGTTGCAATAGAAGTGGACTTATCCGCCAGAGCTAAGAAACTGGTCCCATTGACAAGGGGAAATTCATACTCGAACTTGTTGACATGCAGTCATCTGTAACCATGGCATGGGAGCTTTCCACCAACGGGCCTGCAATGTTTTGGACTGATGTCAACGCACATCAGTTCCCTAACATTAAGAAAGTAGCGATCGTCATGCTCAGTATGTTTGGATCAACATATACATGTGAGTCAAGTTTTTCACACATGAACTCCATAAAAAGCAACTCTCGTTGCTCCCTGACTGACCATACTCTCCACCAGTGCCTTCGAATTGCATTGACAACTTACGAGCCTGAAGTTACTGCTCTCGTTTAAAACAAAAAATGTCACTTCTCCCACTAAGTCAGCAGGGTAACTGTAGCCTACAATACATCAATATAATGTGGGATGCGTAACAGAGGCATGCCTAATCACACATGGTGATTTCAAATATGTTCCCTCAGTGTTGTTATAGTTGTGAATACTGTGCACTTTTTATTTTATGCACTTTGAGATGTTCCTGGGTCAAATTTGTGCAAATGTGCATGTTATTTCTAATAGCTTACTACTGTGCACTATTTTGTTTTATGCACTTTGTGATCAGATAGGTCAGATATGTAGCCTAGGTCAGTTTTTTTCTTTTAAAAGTGGAAAAAATAGGGGCTACCTCAGATTCTGTTAATTCAGCTCTTTTTGTATGCACCTTTTGCTCTGCAAACTGACCAAAGTTAAAAGAGAAACAACGAATAAACCTTATGTTTTTCAATAAATTTGTTTGTGTTGGTTTTAAAATTTGTCATTACGAGCTGTTTTGCCGCTAAAATGACTGGCCCAGCTAACCTTCTTGGTTTGACAATCTGGCCCAACTGAAATTGTAATTGAATAGCCCTGTTATAAATGTTTCCTAATATGTAATATTTTGCGTTAAATGGGGAAAACAGTTGTTGTTTTTTAATAAGACATTTAAAAATAAATTATTTTACAGCAGCAAACACAATACAGTGATACCGTGAAATTTTGATCCAAGGTTATCAAACCAGTGTTCTGTCGATTTGTTCTATCTTGTCAGATTGTCCTACCTCCCATTCAAAAAGTAGGTAGTACATTTTGATGACGCAATATGCTACCCATCAGATTTTGTTACCAGTGTAAATTTTAATGTGGAGCAGTGTGATATGAAGCTAATATCGCCCTAACCTACCTAATCCCTAACCCCAACCTCAGAACCATTCAAATACAGTGTTGGTAGCTGATGGGTAGGACAAAATGTCAGGACACCGGCCCATGCCTATAGTGAAAAGACAAAAACTGATTGTGATTTTGTGGCAGCTTCATGTTTTGGTAAATATTTTGATAGAAATGTGATATGACACTGCGTGGAATATTATCATAGTCACTGTTTTTATTTTAGTAACACCATGCTACTTTTTGTAATAGTATTGGGCCTCAGTTCACGACCACTTACTAGTGTTCTTTGTAGTTCATACACGCATCTACAATACTTTTGCAGAATGTTGTTCGAGTCCTAAAAAGTTTGATTCTGCCCTGTTTCGCTCGCCAGGTTGTCATGGCGATGAAAAGCGAGAAAGAACGCTTTCATGTGGCGCGCAGTGCGCCAGACAGACCTGCTGGAACCGACCCGCGCCTCGTGCATGCGCGTTCAAATGACCGTAGGAAACGGAAACCTCTGCAAAGCATTTATCCCACTAAGGAAAAGGGCATAAACTACAGAATATGAAGCGAATATCAAAACGAGATGCAGGTGGGACAAAGCCATTGCATTTTTCTGAATTATCTGAAACCAACGTACGCACTGTAAACAGATTTTATTTATGATAATCAGCATAGGAAAAAAAAGACCAAGTACTCACCGTTTTCGAATCCAACTCGTGTCTGTTTTGGGCCAAAACTTTATCCACACCGGTCTGGTCAACATAGGTGACAAATCCAAACCCCCTGCGCGTGCACACATATTACGCATTAGAAGAATTAAGTTACAAACACACACACACACACACACAAACAAGTCAGCAGTGGATGTGCGCGCGCCTCCCCCTCACCTCGACCGCTTCGTAACCGGATCCCGCATCACCATACACTCCTTCACCTCGCCGAATTTACAAAAGTATTCCTTCAATCCCTCTGTAGGAAGAAACACACACACACACACACACACACACACACACACACACGATCCATTTATTTCATAACCCCAGCTTAGTGACACAAATTGATGTACCTTAAACAAAAGCTTGCTGCTACTATAGCTCGGCGCTGAGACTGCCCATCTGTGACCACTTTGCATCTCAACAATAGTGCTCATTATAAAGCGCTGGTAAGCATTCTTATTATAATGTTCTAAGTTAAGCTGAGCATTTGAATAACAACACACGCATGCACTCGCAGAGATTTTCCACACGGCATGCACGCCGCATTTATTCAACCACATCAGTGCTTCACCTCAAATCACTACGAGCTCACTAAATATATAGCTTTCTAGGAAGAGAAGTTAACCTATATCCCAAAACATGCTGAGTATGTATCTATAAACACCCCTTTTATGAACACGCTTTAGATGCATGTGTTGATTCACTCTGGAATATGTGTTTTCTTTCTGTTTCTACGCGAACGATCGTACGTCTAGCGTTTTGAAAGTACAAACTGATCCTGTAGGCTCCTAGCAACCCATGCACGAGACTTTTTTCAGTGGAAGTAGCACGCAGGACGGAAGATCACGCGCGTCTCACCTTGTGTCGTCTGCCAGCTCAACCCGCCGATGAACATTTTGCTGAAAGGTGAAAAAGAGAGTGGGGTCAGACATCTGCAAGTCTACTGATTACTGATGCATTTGTAAATACAGTAATGAATCACAACAAATCAAGCGGAAAAGTGCATTTTCGGCCATGATGGATGGATGGACGCCGTTATTTCCAATGAATTCCCCTCTCCGTTTAAAAGTCAGAAGTTTCGGACGTTCCATTTTCGAACGCGCGATTTAGAACGTTCTAATAGAACACGCCGGAAACAATGTAACAATTCCAAAACGTAACAGATGGAAACAATGTAACAGCGCGCGTCCTGGAACGAGGGAACATGGAAACAAAGTAACAGTGAGGTTCCTGGCCGTTACATTGTTTCCATTTTGGCTCTTTCGTTAAGGGACCCCGCGCTTGTGTCTTTTGTCTGCGGTGGTCTCTTTCCCTCCAGGTCCCAAGAACTCTCAGGTTTATAAATCTATTAATAGATATCCCGCTCGCGAGGGAAAAGTCAAGTGGAGAGCGCGGAAAGGAGGCTTTACCAGGGGTCGTGCGGGGAGTCCTGCGTGGAGGACGACAGGCTGCTCTGACTCCCTTCTGTGTCCATTCCCGTGTCACTCTGTTGCCCGGACTGTGAGCCGAACGGGAGCCAGGAGTCTCCAACTCAAGAGCGGGTGGCCCGAGGGGGGGGGGGAGGGAGGGCCCGTCTGGAGGAGGACGGGCCAAGCGTGGTTTGCGCACACACGGAGGAACCGCCTCCCGTTTGACTTTTCCCGGACTCTCGTTGTCTGCTCTGTCCCTCTTTCTCTGTGGCCCCGCCCCCGCCCGCTTTCATCTGCTACCGCTGCTGCTGCTGTACAGTAGCCGAGTCGAAACGTGGTCAGTCGGAAGAAAGAGAAAGACAGACAGATTGAGAAACAAACAGTTAGACAAACAGAAAGACAGAACGATAGGTACGACAATATCAAATGAAAAGCAGCTAATGATGCTGAGGATACCCTACACAGATAAAAAGACAGACAAAACAGACTGACACAGACAGACAAACAGACAGGCAGACAGACGGATAGATAGGTGATTGAAAGAGAGACAGATAGAGATTAACAGAATGATAGACACAGACAAACAAACAGATAGATAAACTGGAAAATAGACAGACAATTGAAAGATTTACAGACAGATAGACAAACAGATTAACAGAATGATAGACAGACAGACAAACAAAGATAAAATAAATGACAGAAAGAAAATTGAAAGACTTACAGACTTAGACAAACAGACAGATTAACAATGATAGGCAGACAGACAAACAAACTGATTGATAAACTAAATGACAGACAGATAGA
>CAIGQV010016645.1:27441084-27451106 GCA_903798115.1 Danio jaintianensis | reverse complement strand
GATGGATGGATGGATGGATGGATGGATGGATGGATGGATGGATGGATAGATAGATAGATAGATAGATAGATAGATAGATAGATAGATAGATAGATAGATAGATAGATAGATAGATAGATAGAATGACAGACAGATAGAATTATAGGCAGGCAGGCAGACAAACAAACAAACAGAGAGACAGATAGACAGACAGACATATATAATATAGATAGACAGACTGACAAACAAATAGATAGAAATATAGAATCATCAATCATCATACAGTGAAGTCTAAAAGAGAACAGCAGCTGATGTCATACAGCATCAGGGTAAGTCAGTGATTGGCAGTCTGGGTTGCAGCCGGCCTGAACTGGCATGAAGTCAACAGCAGGTGATTGGTGGTTTGTATTTGTGGGCAGTACCAACAGACTGACCACAGCCATTAGCCATCCTCGGGGAGGTGTGCATTGTTCCTCGTAAACAACAGAGTCTCACGTGATATTGTTGTCATTAGTATGTTTTGTTATTTACTGATTTATCGAAAGGACATTTGAATGAGTCAATAATGGCATTCAGAGGCCTATAATCCTATAATTTGGAATATTACAACCTGTTTCAAAACAAAAATCTGTCTGTTTACTGGGTCTACATGCTTGTTGATCTGAACTTGAATTTAAAACAAACACAATTGATACATAATTGATTATTTAACAAAGCATCTCATAAGAAAATACAATCATACTTGCTTTATATAAAGTTTTACATAAAGATTAAAGATGAAATGCAACCAAACAAAAGTAAATAAATAAAACATTTAGTATGTTTGTCTTTTTTTAGTACAAATCTTTCTTTCAGTAAATATTTAAAAAAAAATTGAAGACGCAAAATGCAAGAACGAAGATTTAAATGGCGTAAAAAATAAGTTACGTTTATGCTTTAAAAAATAAATAAATATTTTTTTCAATAAATAAATAAACATACACATTTAAATTATATTATGCAAGAGGTACACAAATTGGGATCACATACAAAGAAAACAAAACAACAAAGAACAGATGAAAAAAACCCCACAAAAAAACAACAATACAGTCAGGTACTGGCGCGTGTGTGTGTGTGTGTGTGTGTGCATGTAAAGGTAACTGGGTGGACAGGTCAGAATACATACATAAGAGAACAAAAAATATTGTAGGCCGCAAATATCAATAAATGAGGCAAATAACATAGATAGAAATAAAACATAGATAGAAAGAGACCAATCAGTGGTAAGGAGTGACAACAATGATAGTAATGTAATGATAGTAATAATTACAGTAAAAAAGGACAACAGTAATAATAACACCGACAACAACAACAATAATAATAATAATAAGAAGAAGAAGAAGAAGAACAAAAACTACACCCACTACTACAGAAATTACTAATGCTACTACTACAGCAACTACTACTGCTGCTACTACAAGCACAACAACGACTACTACTACAACGTCTACTACTATGACGATGACTACTCATGCTGATACTACGATGACGACGACTACTGCTACTACTACTACTACTAATAGACATAGTAGTAGTAGTAGTTACGTTGTAGTAGTAGTAGTAGTAGTAATATATATATATATATATATATATATATATATATTAATATTTATTATAATTTTGTATTAAATATATGTATTAAATATATATAGAATGCCAAAAAAAACAAGTTTCCTTTTCTTAAGCCATTGGCTGTTTATTATTATTATTATTTTATAAATTGACTTTATTTTTACCACAAAAACAAGACTTCTGAAGTCATTTAAACATCTTAAGTAAATGCATCTTGTTTTAAAAATTAATATATTTGTAATGTCTTTCTTTCTTTTTCATTCCTTTAAAACCTGTTCTAACATATTTTAATCTGCTTTAATCTGCTTTTAATCATTTGTAATTCTTTTAATCATTTTATTTACTTTTTGTTTCTTTTATTCTTGTTTAAGTAAAGCACTTTGAATTAGCATTGTGTATGAAATGTGCTATACAAATAAACTTGCCTTGCCTAATGTAAAACAAAAGTACCGAGACAGAACACTGTTGTTGTTTTTTTAAATTTATGCAAAAATAAACAACCAACCAAACAATATTAGCAAATATTTAAAAAGTTACCACCCTGAAACTACTACAAACGAGATACAAGATAAGTATGAATTAAAACATCCAAAATAAAACGTATGCACCTGAAGTTTTGAGTGCAGATCATAGGCCAAACTGGAAAATAAATGCATCAGAATCAAAAAGAACACTGTTAAAAAAATGCTGGTTCCACATGATCGATTTGTGTTGGGACAACATGAAGGAATTAAGTTAACTTATTAGTTTTTACAAATTTAAGAGGATTGAACATAAAACAATTAAGAAAAAAAATCAAGAATTGTATTGTTTCAGCTCATTTTAAATAAGTAGTTTGAACAAACAGCAAACATAATTTTTGGAATTATGGAAAAAAAAAAAAACTTCTGCACCTGAAGTTTTAAGCACATCATAGGCCAAATTGGTAGAAATGCATGGTGCAATTTATAAAAATATTGCACTGTAAAAAAAAAAAACAAGTTCAATCAAATTAATCTTTCTAGTCGTCTCAACTTACATCAATCAAAAATATAAAAAGTTAAACTTTTCATAGCTAAAAAAAAAGTGTTGAAACCTGATTAACTTATTAAAATAAGTTAAAGTAACATATAAACATTTGCTGTCATGACTTTTTTACATTTAATACATATAATCACAGCTCAAGGGTTTGTCAGCACGGTTGCCCTGTGTGTGTGAGTATATATGCCTGTGTATTTGATTGTGGTCTCAGGATGAGTGTGTGTGCGTGTGTGTGTGTGTGCGTGTGCGTGTGTGTGTGTGTGTGTGTGTGTGTGTGTGTGTGTGTGTGTGTGGAGAAGCAGTATGTAGGACAGCGCCCCAACGCTCCTGACTGGAGCTATGGGCGTGCTAAATTTCTGCATGCATGATCAATGGCTTTGAATAAAGAGAAAGAGAGAGAGGGGGAGGGGAAGGAA
The DNA here is from genome assembly GCA_903798115.1 of Danio jaintianensis. Taxonomy (NCBI): domain Eukaryota; kingdom Metazoa; phylum Chordata; class Actinopteri; order Cypriniformes; family Danionidae; genus Danio; species Danio jaintianensis. Next base: position 27,448,080 of record CAIGQV010016645.1, on the reverse strand, counting down.
TTAGTTTGAAAGGGGGTTGAGAAGAGGTCGAAAACAGAATGATAGAAAAGATGAGCAACATGAGTTTATGGCCAACCGGGACCGAGTAGCCTCATGCATAACCCTCGTTATGAAAAATGACTGTCATACGCAACTTTTATTCTTTTGCTCTCGGCTGGAAGGACGTGACAGCACAGGAGTTGTCGAGGCAGGAGCTGGAAAAACGGCAAAAAGATGAAGAAAGATACATTTTATGCCACAGAATCGATAAACAGGTTCTAGTTGTCACAAGAACTGTCAGTAATTCTACAATTTTGAGATACACATTTATTTACGCAACAGTCTTGTTTTAGTTTCATTGAGTAACTACTGTAGTTTTTTTTATCAATCAGTCCTTTCAGGATTTTGAGAATTCAATAGTTCTCCAGAGAAAACAAAATCCAAGATTTTTGTGTATTTTCACAGCAAAACACAAGAATTAAAGGGAAAAAATGGCATAGGTTTTAAGAAAAGCCCTCACAAAATCACAAATATATATATTTCTTGTATATATTTTGTGAGGACTTATGTCCTTGCAAAATCCTGGAGGATTAATAGTTTTTTGTTTTCAGCTTTCATTTGAAAAGTTTAGCACTTTTATTATTTCAGCATTTCCAATTATTTTTAATTTAGAATTTTTTAGTTGGCAGCACAGTGGCTCAGTGGTTAGCACTGTCGCCTCACAGCAAGCGGGTCGCTGGTTCGAGTCCCGGCTGGGTCAGTTGGCATTTCTGTGTGGAGTTTGCATGTTCTCCCCGTGTTGGCGTGGGTCTCCTCCAGGTGCTGCGATTTCCCCCCACAGTCCAAAGACATGCGCTATAGGTTAACTGAATAAACTAAATTGGCCGTAGTGTATGAGTGTGTGTGAATGCGAGAGTGCATGGGTGTTTCCCAGTAGTGGGTTGTGGCTGGAAGGGCATCCGCTGCGTAAAACATATGCTGGAATAGTTAGCAGTTCATTCTGCTGTGGCGACCCCTGATGAATAAAGGGACCAAGCCGAAGGAAAATAAATCAATGAATGAATTGTGACAACTATCCCCATATTTGGTTAAAGTCAAAATTATTAGAAATTTTTATTAGCTTTCAAATATTTCCCAAGTGACGTTTAAGCTTTAGATAAGCTTTAATCAGTATTTTTTAAACATAGTAGTTTTAATAAATTTACTTTGTCTTTGCCATGATGACAGTACACAATATTTTACTAGTTATTTTTGCAAGATACCAGTATTCAGCTTAAAGTGACATTTAAAGGTTTGAGTATGTTAAATAGTTTAAATATGTAAGTTAAGTAGGAAAGCCATTGGACAACAGTGGTTTGTTCTGTAGCCAATCAGAAAAATATATATATTTCTGAAGAGACTATTAAAATTGACATTAAATATTATTTTTAAACACTGCTTTTATTCCAGCCAAAATAAAAGAAATAAGACTTCCTACAGAAGAAAATAAAAACATAATAGAAAACAATGTGAAAAATTTCCTTGACTGTTAAACAGCACTCGGGAATGTTTGAAAAATCATTTCAATTTAATAGGAGGGCTAATAATTTTGTCTTCGACTGCAGCAAAACAAAATATAATCCATGTTAGATTCATAAAAACAACAACAACAAAAAAAGAAAGAAACCGACTTTCAAAAATAAACCCAATATGAGAAATATTTATTAGAGTAGCCTTTTTTTCCACAATTGTTGATTGAATTTGCTGTGCATTATAAAAGTTTAATATATCATAAAACAATCCAATGAAACATGCCCAGACTTTTCTTCTTTCTTTCTGTACTGCTGCAGAGAAAATCACAGACACTGGTGTGATTTTCTTGCTCATTCATCACTCCTGTGGCTCTTCTGACCTCAGATCTCACATGCTATTGTTGCTCTGTAACCTGGGTCAACCCTGAGAGTCACGGATTCTGTTAAGTAGGACAGGAGGCATAACTTTTGGCCCCTTTGTGTTTTTCCTCTTTGAGATAAACTGCATAAACGAGAGCCTGAGGGCTGAAAAAAAGTTTCTTTGGCAAATCCTGGCCATTTTCTTTTTGCACATATTGCATTCATGTATTGTATTAAGACCAATTTCATGTATTGAATTAAGTCGAATTTGCTTAACAAAAGCTATGTAAAAGTAACACTGTATTGAAGTATACAGTGTTTTAAAATTGTGACACTGGACTCTTACATTGCATGGTTGTATTTTTGGCGATTCAAAATTAGAAATGTTTCTTTTATGCCAAAAATCATTAGATTATTTAGCAAAGGTCATGTCCCATTAAGTTTTATTTAACACTGTAAAGGTCTTTGAACACTGATGTCTGAAATCTGCATTTTTTTCGTATTTCATATTATTTTTGTGCGCCACAATCTGTCTTTATATTCATTTCAACCCATTCTAATTACGTACCCCTATATACATTTCTGGAGAGAGCAAAATATGTCCCAGGAGCAAAAATCTTTTGCAGTTTTTGTTTTCACAAATCCACCAAAGGCTGCTGTGTAGGCTTTTTCAGATCTCAAATTTCTCTCGTGAGTGCCAATCGCGCCTGCTGTTCTCACGTAAATCCACCAGAGGCCACTGTCGACTGTCTGACCGATCGACTGACCCACCCTCCCCCTCTCCCTAAACCCAACCAATAGTGTGTTAAAAAGCACCGATTGACCAGCGCCCATCCACTTCCCTAAACCCAATCCACAGTGTTTTCAAAAGCGATCCAGAAAAAGAAAAGCCCCCTGATTTTTACCACGTTTTCAGATTTTACCACATTCTCACCCTGTTATTTACTTGTTTATTTTACTTTTTAGCTTTTGTTCTTGTCTTTACCTGCTTTCTGGAACTGTTCTTCACCAGACTCGAACCCCGTTGTCACGGTCAACTCTGCTCTGCGTCTCAAGTCTGCCAAAATACATGTCGAGCTACCGGACAAACTAGTAACAGCGGAAAAGCCGTCCATATGGAGGTAAGCGGTCAGCTGGTAAGCGAGAAAGGAACGGCGTCATACCGCCCCATAGTGTTCGTTTTAAAGATGGAATGCAGCCATACGTACCTCTGGCTACATAATTCGCGATCTCCAGAAATGTATATAGGGCTACGTTTTCAGAATGAGCCTATGTTGATTAATTTATGCACTGTGTTTGTCATAAAGTTATCTGTGCTGGTGAAGTGACGGCATTCTGTATTTTGCCTTTTGCTTGCATGGTGGCTCTGAACTATTAAAACACCTCTCAAATGCTTTTTCGGGTGCAGAAAATGGAAAAAATTTAACCTGATTCGAATTTTTTATGACAGACAAAAGTTTTGGAGGCAGTGTGTCAAAACAATTGACACAAAGGGAGGTCAAATTTATTTTTTAACGTGCGAAAATTATGAATGAAAATTTCTGATTCAGTGTGCAATAACCTTTAGGGGCAGATCACACCGAATGCACTTTTTTTTTGCGATGAGAGGCATCTTTTTAAAATGGTTTTCCAATGGCCGTGAGTGTTTCAACTGCCTGCTGCTCCATGGTTTTTGCCATTGTGTGCGGTGCGACTGCAGTTGAAAAAAAAGTCAACTCTTGAGCAGAAAAATAGTGCTACGTCAGTCACAATCTTTTTTTAGTCACATCGCAGGATTAGATTATTTATTAAAGACTAAAAGATAAAGATAATATTAAATATTATTTTTTTTTAATTATTTATACAATGATGGCCATGTCATTTTATGTTTGATTGTTCAATTTCTGAACTTGATTACTGCTAGACTCCCCAGAAAACCATAAAGCACTGTTTATTTATTCATTTTTGCTTGTAATTTATTATAATTGATGCAGATGCACTGCATAGAAAAAGACTTTATAGTCTCAGTTGATTTAAATTGAAGAAATCTTTTCAAATAGATCTATTCAAATCATCTGGTGAAATTATATTCATATCGCAACATATATCGCAGCAAAACAAAATATCGCAATGTCAGATTTTTCCAATATCGTGCAGCCCTAGCAGAGGCGGTGTTTCCATTGAGGTGACAGCAGTGTTTGTGTTGACAAGATGACTACGGACATGTACCCCTCTCACTCTTTATCAAGGACAGAGCAAGTGCTCTCTGTCTGTTCATTCTTTATCGTTTTGCAGTTTCTGCTAATATTACAAATATAACAATATCAACAGCAGTGCTCGCATACAGTACACAGCTGATTCAGTGGTTGCCTAGCAACATAAAAAGCGCAGCGCACTTCTTTTTTTCTTGTCAACAACTTTTTTTCTTGCCTGTATTCTCAGAATGGAAATGTTTGTTCGGTGTGATCGGTCCCTAAATATATCAAAACTCAATTTTTGATAAATAATGTGTGCATTGCTAAGAACTTAATTTGTTCAACTTTAAAAGTGATTTTTCACCTCTTCTCAGAAACATTTCTTCTTATTATCAGTGTTGAAATCAGTTAATGCCAAATCATATTTCTGTGTAAACAGTGATACCTTTTTTCCCAGAATTCTTTGACAAGTAAAAAAAATAACATGAGCTTGACAGAGAAAACATTTGCTATTTTATAAATGTCTTTACTGACCTGAACTGCTTAACAGTATTAGGAATGTTTACAGTCATGCCAATAAATCTTATCTGCTGAAAAAACCCCAATAGAAACCACATCAGAAGTTCTTGTGGTTTCCACTACAGTAAATACACTAAAAACACTACAAACCATCAAATTCTAACCATTAAAACCAGTACATTGTAGGCATGTCTTAAAACTAGCGTGCTTTAGGATATATTCCATAAAGATTTATTGGTTTTAAAATGCCACCAATTGAATGGCCAATACGTTTTCAATTAAAACCAATATATTTCAATTATAACCATGAAAAGTTACACATTCTTTGATAGTTTTTTTTTTTCCAGCACGGTCGAAAGTTAAAGGCATAATTCCTAAAAATGAAAGTTTCACACTATTTACTCTCCCTCAAGTAGTTATAAACCTTTAGGAGTTTCTTTCCTCAGTTGAACACAAAAAAAAGGTATTTTGAAAAAAAGCTGAAAACCTGTAACCATTGACTTCCATAGTAGGATAAACAAACACTATGAAATCAATGGTTACAGCTTTTCAGCTTTCTCCAAAAAATCTTCTTTTGTTTTCAACAGTATAAACAAAGTCAGTATGGTCTCTTGAACACACTGCTGATTTAAAGTTTCATTGCAACTACATGCCAACTAATTCTCATTAGAGTATTAGTAGGCTGTAAGGTTGGGGTTAGGGTTAGTGTAAGTTGCCATGTACTTGCAAAGTTTCTTATAATGTGTTTTCAAAGTTTCTTATAACATTTCTTAGAATGTCTGCTGGTGAAGCAGTGTCAGCAGATTGTAAGCAGTCTACTAATACTCTAATGAGACCTCGTTGGCATGTGCTTTTGCGTTTTAGTGTGTTTGAACCATACTAAAGTGTATTATATTGTAGATATTATATTATTTACAACACTTTGTTAATGAATGCTCCAGTATAATGTAGCATTAACTACATTGAACTGGCAAACAATCATAAATACTGTAGTATACTTTAGTTTTTACTACAGTAAGCCGGTGTATTGTGGTATAATATAGCATATACAGTAGTTGTAAAAACAGTATTGGTTTATATTGGTTTAATTTGTTTATATTACTATAGTTGTTGTGTTACCATGGTAACTATAGAATTACCACAACGGGGCATCACGGTGGCGCAGTGGGTAGCACAATCGCCTCACAGCAAGAAGGTCGCTGGTTCTAGCCTTGGCTGGGTCAGTTGGCATTTCTGTGTGGAGTTTGCATGTTCTCCCCGTGTTGGCGTGGGTTTCCTCTGGGTGCTCCGGTTTCCCCCACAAGTCCAAAGACATGCGCTATAGGTGAATTGGGTAAGCTAAATTGACCGTGTGTGAATGAGTGTGTGTGGGTGTTTCCAAGTGATGGGTTGCGGCTGGAAGGGCATCCGCTGCATAAAACATATGCTGGATAAGTTGGCAGTTCATTCCGCTGTGGCAATCCCTGATTAATAAAGGGACTAAGCCGAAAAGAAAATGAATGAATATATGAATGAATGCTTTCATATGGGCTTTTATCTGTGGAGCACAAAAACAGATGTTTAGCAGAATGTATACAAACAGATTTCTTCCATTGAACTTATTTATTCCCAATTATTTCCAAACCTAATATTTTTAGCCAGTGTGACTGATGTATGTTGAGATGACTTGAAATGTTTATTTGAGTCCACTAAAACATTTAAGGGAGGAACTTTTTTACAGTGTAGCTGCAATGTAGTTTCAATCAAACTTTTAGTCAACAAAATGTCCAATGGTGACCATCAAAATTAAGTGATTCCAGACAGTCAAACTGGTTTGGAACAAGTGAAAAATGAACAAATAATGACAGAATTTTCAGTTTAGGGTGAACTGAAACACTCTTTATTATCAACAAAGTGTATTTCAGTATATACTTGTAGCGTTTTACTGTGTTTTCATTCATTCATTCATTCATTTTCTTTTCAGCTTAGTCCCTTTATTAATCTGGGGTCACCACAGCGGGATGAATCGCCAACTTATCCAGCATATGTTTTTACGCAGCTGATGCCCTTCCAGCTGCAACCCATCACTGGGAAACATTCATACACACTCATTCACACACATACACTACGGACAATTTTTAGCTTACCCAATTCACCTATACCGCATGTCTTTGGACTTGTGGGGGAAACCGGAGCACCCGGAGGAAACCCACGCGAACACGGGGAGAACATGCAAACTCCACACAGAAATGCCAACTGACCCAGCCGAGGCTCGAACCAGCAACCTTCTTGCTGTGAGGCGAACGTGCTACCCACTGCGCCACCGCGTCGCCCTACTGTGTTTTCATATAAACAAATTTTAATCTAAAAATAAGTTGACATAATACGTTTTTATATCGACAAATATTACAGACACAATTCAGTATATACAGTCGTGGCCAAAAGTTTTGAGAATGACACAAATATTAGTTTTC
>CAIGQV010016645.1:27399433-27426084 GCA_903798115.1 Danio jaintianensis | reverse complement strand
TGTGTAAGCACACTTGGCAATAAAACCGATTCTGATTCTGATTCTGAATGTCGCAGCAGAAATCGAGACTCATCAGACCAGGCAACGTTTTTCCAATCTTCTATTGTCCAATTTTGGTGAGCCTGTGTGAATTGTAGCCTCAGTTTCCTGTTCTTAGCTGACAGGAGTGACACCCGGGGTGGTCTTCCGCTGCTGTAGCCCATCCACCTCAAGGTTGGACCTGTTGTGCGTTCAGAGATGCTCTTCTGCATACCTCAGTAGTAACGAGTGGTTATTTGAGTTACTGTTGCCTTTCTATGAGCTGGAACCAGTCTGGCCATTCTCCTCTGACCCTTTGGCATCAAGAAAGCATTTGCGCCCACAGAACTGCCGCTCACTGGATATTTTCTCTTTTTCGGACCATTCTCTGTAAACCCTAGAGGTGGTTGTGCGTGAAAATCCCAGTAGATCAGCAGTTTCTGAAATACTCAGACCAGCCCGTCTGGCACCAACAACCATGCCACGTTCAAAGTCACTTAAATCACCTTTCTTCCCCATTCTGATGCTCGGTTTGAACTGCAGCAGATCATCTTGACCATGTGTACATGCCTAAATGCATTGAGTTGCTGACATGTGATTGGCTGATTAGAAATTATGTTAACAAGCAGTTGGACATGCGTACCTAACAAAGTGGCTGGTGAGTGTATATATTTAATAATTATATATATTTATAAAAAATAAGAAGATAAACTTTAAGGATATAAAATTTTATTGAGTGTTGAACATTTCTTACAAAAAAACATTGAATTAAAAAAAACTATTTACATTTAATATAATACTTGTCATTTCTTTGTAAAATTTACTAGCAATTTCTGATTAAAAGATGTTCGTACAACAAATGTGGAATTTAAAACCTAGAAAAGCTGAAGTGTTTTCTTCTACAAAATACTCGAAATCCAGTTTTATTAAAAAATTCTAATTATCTTTACATTTTCAATCAATCAATAAATTATAGAATAAAAAACATCAATGCATTTTTAAAAAGGTTTTCAAATATGTTAAGCGTCATAATGTGAGTAAATACACAAGAATGTATAGTATACACATGATACTTTAGGCCAGAATTAAAAATGCAGCAGCAATGACTTCCCTCCAGGTGTCAGCAAACATGCAAAAGAAATGGCGATAAGAAAAGTCCATGACCTCTTTTAACCCCTGACATACAACTGCTCCTGAAATGCAAAGTGGCTTTTTTTTTTTCACAGGCCGGGTCACGTTCACTTTCTATGGTTATGCGATAATGATAAGGATGTCATATTGTCATAATAACCCTTTTGACAGTAAGTGCAATCATTTTGATGAGTCACTTACAATGTCAGTAGCACTCGCTGTCTAAAACTTAATCTATAGGAGGTGTAAAAGAGAAAATCTAAAGTACAGCTGAAGTCAGAATTATTCACCCTCCTGTGAATTTTTTTTCTTTTCAAATATTTCCCAAATAATGTTTAACAGAGCAAGGAATATTTCACAGTATTTCCTATATTTTTTCTTCTGGAGAAAGTCTTATTTGTTTTACTTCGGCTAGAATAAAAACAGTTTTTATTTGTTTTTAAATAATTTTAAGGTCAATATTATTAGCCCCTTTAAGCAATATTTAACTTTTGATTGTCTACAGAACAAACCATCGTTATACGACTTGCCTTATTACTACGTCGAATAGTTCGGACTGCTGAGCGTATCACTGGTACAATCCTCCCTACTCTCCAAGAACTGTACTTATCCAGAGCAAGCAGAAGGGCTGCCAAAATCACTCTGGACCCCTCACACCCAGCACACTGCCTCTTTGAACTTTTACCTTCTGGTCGACGCTACAGAGCACTGTGCACCAGAACAGCCCGACACAGAAACAGTTTCTTCCCTCAGGCAATCCATCTCATGAACACTTGATGATAGTAATTATGAAACAAACATTACTACTTGCTATACACTTTTTATACACATAAACACTTATTTAACAACATATTTTACATGCAAATTTGCACATAACAGCTGCAATTTAACGTTGTATATAGTAATATTCCTGTACATACACTTGTCAATTTGTACATTTGCATTCACTATTACTTTTATTTTTTAAATATATTTATTATCTGTTGTTTGTTCTGTCTCTGTAATTCTGTTGCACTGTAGAAGCTCTGTCACCAAAACAAATTCCTCGTATGTGTGAACATACCTGGCAATAAAGCTCTTTCTGATTCTGATTCTGATTACCATAACTTTAACCTAATTAACCAAGTTCAGCCTTTAAATGTCACTATAAGCTGAATACTAGTATCTTGAAAAATATCTAGTCAAATATTATGTGCTGTCATCATGGCAAAGATAAAATAAATCAGTTATTAGAAATGAGTTATTAAAACTATTATGTTTAGAAATGTGTTGAGAAAATCTCTCCGTTAAACAGAAATTGGGGGAAAAAATATGCAGGGGGGCTAATAATTCAGACCTCAACTCTAGTTATCACTATCATTGTGGTGTTGTGACAACAAATGATTTACAAGAATACGTTTCTCTTCTAACAAATCAAAAGTGACTTTCTTGAAAAACAATAGAAAATGTTGCTCCAAGTAGGAATTATTATGCAGAGCACAATGTGGCGACACAGTGGCTCAGTGGTTAGCACTGTCACCTAACAGCAAGAAGGTCTCAGCTGGGTCAGTTAGCATTTCTGTGTGGAGTTTGCATGTTCTCCCCGTGTTGGCGTGGGTTTCCTCCCAGGTTCTCCGGTTTCCCCCACAGTCCAAACACATGCTGTATAGGTGAATTGAATAAACTAAATTGGCCATAGTGTATGAGTGTGAATGAGTGTGTATGGTTGTTTCCTAGTACTGGGTTGCAGCTGGAAGGGCATGCGCTGTGTAAAACATATGCTGGATAAGTTGGCGGTTCATTCCGCTGTGGCGACCCCTGATGAATAAAGGGACTAAGCCGAAGGAAAATAGTGCTCTGGGGAAGCTTGTACAATAAATCAACATGGGTCCTAAGACTGAACTTTGGGGAACACCAAATTTGATTTGAACGACATGAGGGTTAGAAAATAATAATGACTAGGGGTGTCAAAATTAATTGTTTCTTCGGTGCACCGCGATGCAGATGCGGACAATTCGGTATCGGTTCAGTAATAGATCATAACCGGTTATTACGTACTGACGTCATTTATCTCATATGCGCTATATTGCGGTAGCTTACTATGGCGAGGGAGGCGAGCGCGAGTAACTAAAACTGCAACTACTTAAAAATGCAGAAATTCTGCACAATTCACTGCGTGTGTGTTTGCTGAACAGTCTTTCACTGACACTGAAGTTACAGCAAAAGCCCTGTTTCACTGTTATGGAGAAAAGAAAAGTAAACTCCATTTCTCTCTCTCTCTCTCTCACTGTGATCCTTTGACCTGCTGTCGTGAGGTAACTTTTCCTCTCGGCTGTAACAGTGTTACTTCTGCATACAGACTCGTCTGCAGAACGAGTTTTGTCCTCCACGTCTATCACGGATCAGCTGTGATCGCCGCTGCTGTTTATCAGCGTCACTCTTCAGTGAACAGCGCCAGAGTGTTAGAGCCAATCGCAGCCCTTTCTGTTGAGCGTGTGACCAATCATAGGGGTGTAAGAACTTGCTCGACAGTGCTCATGAAGCGAGCGGGATATTTACATTTGTTTATTTGCTATAAATGCTCATGCTCATTCTGTGTGTGTACTTGAGTTTTTAAAAGTACAGTTCTGACTGTTTGTATTAAAGGACAAAATTGTATTACAAATAATATATAAATATAAATATATTTATACATTTAATACAAGAATTGTTGTGCTGTGAAGTAAAATATGAAATTGTGTATGAAAAGCATCGTCAATGCAGCGAGATATCGAATCGAACCGAATCGATGGCATGATAATCGTAACCGAACCGAACCGTGAAACCAGTGTAGTTTCACACCTCTAATAAAGACATTTAAATTTTTGGGTGAACTAACCCTTTAACGAGTGTCTCAGACATTGGACAGGTTAATTATTAGTGGCTTCTAGTCTTGGGTCATTTCAAACAAATGTGTTTTATTACATGGATATTGAGATATGGGCAATGTGCAAGAGAAGCACTTCTTTGCAAAGTGCCATTGCCAACTATACATAATACAACATATTAGACGTGTAAATAGGGATCATTTTGTGATTATGTAAGTCTTCTGTAGGCCTGTCACAATAATCAATATATGGACTTATCGCAGAACACATGGACATGACCTCAATCATTTTTGGTGATGCAATATATATATCGCCCATAGATAAAAAACAATTCTAGCAACATTTCAGCTGATTGTGCAAGATCTCTATCTCTATAGGAGGTGTCAGTGTCAGTATGGTTAAAAAACACTATAGTATTTACTATAAATTATTTTAGTATATAGCCATCATGTGGGTGTCTGACAACTGAAAATAGATCTTAACATTTATTATTTATTTAGGATATGCGTTTTCACATTCTGATTCCAGTGCCTCATTATTAAAATGACTATATTTAAATGAAATATTCTTAAGAATAAAATATACTGGGTGGCATGGTGGCATAGTGGTTAGCACGATCACCTCACAGCAAGAAGGTCGCTGGTTCGAGCCCCGGCTGGGTCAGTTGGCATTTCTGTGTGGAGTTTGCATGTTCTCCCGGTGTTGGCGTGGGTTTCCTCCGGGTGCTCCGGTTTTCCCCACAGTCCAAACACATGTGCTATAGGTGAATTGGATAAGCTAAATTGGCCATAGTGTATGTGTGTGAATGCAAGAGTGTATGGGTGTTTCCCAGTGTTGGGTTGCAGCTGGAAGGGCATCCGCTGCATAAAACATATGCTGGATAAGTTGGCGGTTTATTCCGCTGTGGCGACCCCTGATTAATAAAGGGACCAAGCCGAAAAGAAAATGAATGAATGAAAGAATAAAATATGATGTGTTCTTTGGAAGAGTGTGCTTGCATTGTGATGATATTATATTGTCATTCTGGCGTTATATAATGAGTGCCATAAAATGGTCTTAAAATGACAATAATATCGTTTATCGCAATATATTTTGGTGCAATATATCGTACAACAAAAAATAGATATCGTGACATGCCTAGTCATCTGTGTGTGAATGTTTAGTATGTTATTGTATTGTAAACATGCCTTCACATTAGAAATAAAAACAGATAAGCTGTCCAATCAGCTCCAAATAGCTACAAGATTAGATGAAAAACAATAACTACGTAGCTAGAAAAGGAATATTGGCTGACACAGCACTGTCTTAAATGTTATAATCCTCAAATTAAGCGGTTGTGTTATGAATTCTGAGTGGGTAGATATTAGTAAAACAAAACTCCACTGTAAGTCTATGAGATTTAGGGGGTTTCCAATTTTCCTCTGAGGAAACTTGTTCGTCTAATCAGGCAGAAAAGATAAACTGATGTCAGAACACAGGTCTGTGGCGGGAAAACTCCCAGCCATCAAAGGGCTTTTGAATAAACTCGAACCTACGTGTGGACACCTACTGTTGTCAAGCCAACGCGTTTTCATTCAACAGTTTATAATAGAACATGTACCTATATTTTTGTGCCTCCAGTATTTTCTACACACCCCTGGCTTTCTTCTTTCATTCAGCTCGACTGGTTTTTCTGGTTGAAGGCTGAGCACTTTTTACAAGAGGAGCGGCCACGCGCAACACCTCGAGACCGCAGCTGACAGAAAAAAAATCGCCCTTCCATGCTTACCTCATGAATATTAAGCACGCAACGTCCCGTATTCAAAGGTCTACGTTTATTGGCTTAACGCGGAGAAAGTTATCGAATAAACAAATTAAACTCTGTCGAAGACTTGCATTAGGAATATTAATTAGCTTGCGTGAGGAACGTGAATGAATATTCATCAGATGAGCAGTCTCCTTTGTAGGATTCGAGGCTCCGCCTTCTTTTCTTTCAATTTTGAACTCACCTACAACCCGACAGGACACAAACAGACGTGTATTTGAGTTTGGGATCTACATGTACAATCTTATGGAGTAATTTGACCTCTGTACAGGTAAACACGCATTGTTTGAATTGGTGTTGTTGTGTTTAATATGCTAATGATTCATGCTGCCTCTAATATAGATATTTTTTTTAGTTGTTTTGTTTATTATGTTAATTATTATGGATGTTTAATAGTATCTAAACTGCAAAAAATAGTGTGTGTTTTCATTATAACGCTGGACATTATACAGGGTTCAAAGACAGACGGTTCATTGTAAAAGGCACTTATTCATAAGTTACTTATTACCAACAGGTGCAGATTACTGCTCCTCTTTTATAATCATTTCTGTTTTTAATATATGTAAAACTCGTATTAATAAGTGTAATGCTTAACATCACTAGCTTTTTAAAAACTTAATTTGAATATATATAAAATATAAACAAAAATAAATCATTTCAATGTACATTTTATTAATTATTTAACTAAACACACAGATTTAGGTGTTCTTAATTAAATGTTCTTAATTAAAAGGTTAATCGAAGGTCTGCCCATTTGTTGAGCGCCTATATTTAAGGCTTGACAGAAATGTAAGTACATAAATAACATTTCTCGTCACTGATCAACAAAAGCAGATTATATTGCTCCTCTAGAGTCATGCACTTGCCATAAGAATGTAATGTATTAAGCCCAGCATGCAAATCTGTGCATAATAATTTGCATATGTTCCTGGGGAGTGTAAACTGTGCCTACTTACTTCAAACATGACCATAACAGGACTTTTATTTTATTAAAAGGATCTGAATGAATCTCGGTAAGCGGTGAAAGACAGTATACATTTTATTAATGTCTTTTATTTGAATTTTCACAATGAGATGAATAACAACATAGAAATGCTGCTTTGGTGGCAACTGTAGTAAACACTGATAAGGGATTGTCTGATAACCTTGTTTACCTTTGACTCGCCATTAGTATTACGCTATATTTTGAGTTTGACATATTTTGTACATCTGCTCTAATAATACTGGCTTGCTGCTGGACCGGTTTGTTCAACGAAGACAGATTTATGCCAAGCCAAAATATGAGAAGTGATCATTTTTCAACCTGCGGGTAATGTTTCAGTGTTTTTTCTTGAAGGATTTTTTTTTTGTCAAATAGAAGTCTTGTATTGCATACGTTTTGAGAAGGGATTTTGTCCGAAAAGCTCAAAAGAAGCCAGTCTGTAATCACTTGTTTTGCACTGTGATAAGAGAATGAATGTAGGCGATCATTTCGAAATGTCAACATTTGGATTGCTTCTGTTCATTTCAGGGTACTATGTGTATAAAATATATGTAAATTAACATGTTTTCTCATGATTTATTGGATTATTTTCATGTATTTATGCTTTTGAATTTTATTATTGGACCTTGATCTTTCCTCCAACAACATTTGATGTTGATTAGTAAATACTATAGTGTTTTTTAACCATACTGACACTGACACCTCTATAGAGATAGAGATCTTGCAGTCTGAAAAAAGTGACTTTTATTGACATTTTTAATAGCTTGAAGTTATATATTATCTGGAATGGTGTTGTAATTTACAGTACAAAAATTGGTAATCAACTATACCTACCTACATTTTACAGACTTAATTCTTTATATATATATATAATTTTAGGCAATATATTGTTTCATACTACTAACATGTCAATAAAAGTCACCGCAGAGTTAAACTTTCCATTTTAAAAGTCGACAGAGCAGAGATAATTATTCATTAATGTTAAATAAACTGAAAAAAAAAACTGCGAAATATGAAAACCTTTAAATAAAAGATTTGTTTTACAGTGTAACTTGAGATTTTTTGCTATAAAATGACATTAATTCCAACAATTCCAAGTCATTTTCTCCATTTTTGACACCAATATCATAGTCAAAAAGGGTCAGTATTAGTGTTCTGGTCATTGATTGTGGGTCATGGAGGGTGTGTATAAGTAGCTCGCAGAGGAACGTCTAGTCGTTTCTTGTTTGAGTAGCTCTAGTTGGATGGAAAAACTTAAAAATCTAGCCTAACCAGAGTAACACGACCTCAGAGAGCTAAACCAGCTGGATTGGCCTGGACTGGAGTGCGTTGATTTCATGTGTTCAAGTTTTCATTCCTTTGTTCATTCAATTTGCTCTAATATACTTGTAATAGCATGCATAACATATCAAGAAAGAGAAATACACAACATTCCATCCAACCTGATTTCACCAAGTAGGACATGTTCCTGGATTAACATCTATGTTGATCCTGGAACAACATTCCAATCAGCCATTCAGAATTAAGGCATACGTTTACTGTTTATGTTAAGTTTAAGCTTATGGTTAGGTTTATGCACTTCTACATGAGGGCTATCTATCTATTATTCCCCTCTGATTTTGGGACTAATTTACAGTTATGGTTGTTGGGTTTAGTGGAAGGGAATAGGTATGGATTACATTTTTATAGACCATTTCAATGTGGTGATGTCATTGGCCCATGAACATTTCCTGTTTTTTGTCAAACTATTTCATAACTGTAGCAAGAGGCAATTCAATAATAACTTAACTTTAAAACAGCTGCCTTAACATCATTTATTAGTATGTGTACCTTTTTGGATTCTCAGAAGCTATGGAAATTAAAAATGTAAATCAGGAAATGCGTTAGGACCATTGTTATTGTTTACATGCCTCAAAATGGTCTATACCTAAATTCAACCTAAATTCCATCAACAAGCAATCGTTCTGCTCGTGTACTGAAAGGGAAAATTCTGCATGATGGATGAGAGTAAATATTTATTTACTTAGTGCTTTAAATCTTAATAGCTTACTTGGAACAAACAAAAAAGCCTTTTCAAAAGATTGCACATTGATTAAACAATCCAAAATCCTTCGACCACTTCATAACGCTGTCTTCATCTTACCCGTACGGCAATCATATTGATGCATACATGTCAACATTAGGATAACCCCCCAAATGACTGCAGTCATTCTCTCTAATAACTAATTTATTTTGTCTTTGCCATGATGACAGTACATGATATTTTACTAGATATTTTTCAAGATTCTAGTATTTAGCTTAAAGTGACATTTAAGGCTTAATTAGGTTAACTAGGCAAGTTAGATTAATTAGGAAAGTCACTGTAAACAGTGGTTTGTTCTGTAGACAATTGAAATTTCTAAAGGGGGCTAGTAATATTGACCTTAAATAATAGAATTTCTTAAAAATCAAAATCTGCTTTTACTAAAGCCAAACTAATAATATTTTCTCCTGAAAAAATAATAGATAGGAAATTCTGGGAAAATTATAATAAATTAATAATATTAAAGGGCGGCATGGTGGCTCAGTGGTTAGCACTGTCGCCTCACAGCAAGAAGGTCGTTGCTTCGAGTCCTGGCTGGGTCAGTTGGCATTTCTGTGTGGAGTTTGCATGTTCTCCCCATGTTGGCGTGGGTTTCCTCCGGGTGCTCCGGTTTCCCTCACAGTCCAAACACATGCGCTATAGGTGAATTAAGTAAACTAAATTGGCCATAGTGTATGTGTGTGAATGCGAGAGTGTATGGGTGTTTCCCAGTACTGGGTTGCGGCTGGAAAGGCATCCGCTGTGTAAAACATATGCTGGAATAGTTGTTGGTTCATTCCGCTGTGGCGACCTCTGAAATAGAGACAAAGCCGAAGGAAAATAAATGAATGATATTAATACAAATATATTAAACATTACAATTAAGATGCTTTTGAGAAGCTTTAATTTACTTGAGATAAGATTTGTTTCCATAATGTTATGTGCAACAAAATGTAAAAACATTTTGATTACTCAACTTTTTTTGAGTTACCTACACTCAAATTACTTTTGCTGTTTGTTCAAACTTATTTAAAATGAATTGAAACAACACAATTATAAAAAAAATTTGGGGGGGACAACTTAAATGTTTGATGTTTAACCCACTTAAATTTGTAAAAACTAAAAAGTTCACTTAATTGATTTGTGTTGGGACAACATAAAGGAATTGCATGGAACCCAGCATTTTTACAGTGTACTTGTTTTTACACTGTATAAATGCAGGCTTCCACACAAGTCATTCATGCTGTTCCAACACAAATCGATTAAGTTAACTATCAACGATTAAGTCATGGGTCTCAAACTCAATTCCTGGAGGGCCGCAGCTCTGCACAGTTTTGCTCTAACCCTAAACAAACAAGCTGATGCAACTAATAAAGGTGTTCGGGACTCTTTTGAATAGCTTGATTAGTTGGATCAGCTGTGTTTGATTAGGGTTGGAGCAAAACTGTGCAGAGCTGCGGCCCTCCAGGAATTGAGTTCGAGACCCATGGATTAAGTGGATCGAACATAAAACAAGAAGTAAGTTAATGTTCAATCCACTTAAATATGTAAAAACAATTATGTTAACTTAATAGATTTGTGTTGGGACAACATGAAGAAATTGTGTGGAACCCAGCGTTTTTACAGTGTACTTCTTTTTATTTTAAAATGCTGGGTTCCACACAATTCATTCATGCTGTCCCAACTCAAATCGATTAAGTTAACTATTAACGATCAAGTGGATTGAACATAAAACAATTAAGTTGTCCCAAGAAAATCTCAAGAATTGTCTTCTTTTCGCTCATTTATAATAAATAATTTAAACAAGCAGCAAAAGGTGGCACAGTGGCTCAGTGGTTAGCACTGTTGCCTCACAGCAAGAAGGTCACTGGTTCAAGTCCCTGCTGGGTCAGTTGGCATTTCTGTGTGGAGTTTGCATGTTCTCCCTGTGTTGGCTTGGGTTTCCCCCACAGTCCAAAGACATGCGCTATAGGTAAATTGGATGAGCTAAATTGGCCTAACTACGAGTTAGTGTGTGGATGTGAGAGTGTGTGGGCGTTTCCCAATACTGGATTGCGACTGGAAGGGCATCCACTGCATAAAACATATGCTGGATAAGTTGGCGGTTCATTGCGCTGTGGCAACCTGTGATAAATAAGGGACTAAGCCGAAGGAAAATGAATGAATGAATGAACAAGCATCAAACATATTTTTTGAGTGTACACTGTAAAAAATGCTGGGTTCCACACAATTCCTTCATGTTGTCCCAACACAAATTGATTAAGTTAACTTAATAGTTTTTTATAAATTTAAGTGGATTGAACATAAAACAATTAAGTTGTACCCCAAAAACATCTCAAGAATTGTGTTGTTTCAGCTAATTTTAAATAAGTATATTGAACAAGCAGCAAAAACATATATTCTTTTGAGCGTACTGTATGTTCATGTATGCGTGTTTACAGTAACATCCTAAAGATGTCTGTTAATGTCACTGAAATCCCGCCGGTGTGTTTCTCCTCCAGGTGAAGTGTGTTGCCATGGCTGCGGTGGTGAAGGCGACCACCAGGGAAATGACCCAGTCACTCATTAACCCAGACGATGCTTCATCTCCATCCTCTGCGCTCACAGAAGACTCCCCAAAGCCAACGCTGGGCCCAAGACCACACCTCATGCCCAAACCATTCACCCTGCAAAGAAACCCCACCGTCCGCTCAATCCGAGCCCCGAAAACCAATTTCAGCAAACACCTCCAGCGAGCCACGTCTTCGGAAACACTTCTGGATTACACAGATCCTAAAGAAGTTGCTCAAAATACACCAGACTCAAACGGCACAGTAAACGGGTCAGCTTCTGCACCCCAAAAAACAGACTTAAAAGATAAACCAGAAAGCTCTGAGAGCAAAAATGCAGATGAAAATATGCAGGAAGTTCAACTTAGAAGCAGAGCAAAATCATTGAGCTCTCAAGATGAGACATTTAATGAACAGAAAACACATGATGGCGAGTCTGAAACGGATGTTAAAGTGTCTCCACGATGCTGGCCAGCACGAAATCGTCTCTCTGTCCATCTGACGTCCAAATTTGAGTCACCTGAGACTGCTTTAAAAAAAGATGCAGAAATCAACAAGGCGCCACTATCACCGCCTGCAGTATCAGAGTCCAAACCGGTGGATAAAAACGAAATGTTAGATGAAGAGATGAGCGGAGGCAGCATTAAACGCCGGATCAGCCTCCTGTTTGACCGATCTGCAGCGTCTCAGCGCAGGGACGCCGTCAACAGAAGAGACGTCACTCCTGCCGAAATATCTGTTGACATTAAACAGAGAATCCAGAATCTGAGCTTGGACTCACCAAGGACGCGGTTGCCGTCCACTGGAGCTCCTAAAAGGTTAGTGAACCCGCATGATCTGTTTTCTTCTCACTTTTTTATCTTCATAATATTTGTAATCTAAATAAAGTGTGTTCAAGCAAGGCTCATTTGAGAGAACTCTCATTTGAACGGTCATTGATCTCGCTCATCACTTTATATTTATAGATACAGTTGAATTATTAGCCCTCCTGTATATTTTTTCCTCCAATTTCTGTTTAACGGAAAGAAGATTTTTTTTCAACACATTTCTAAACATAATAGTTTTAATAGCTCATTTCTAATAACTGATTTCTTTTATCTTTGCCATGATGACAGCACATAATATTTGACTAGATATTCTTCAAGATACTAGTATTCAGCTTAAAGTGACATTTAAAGGCTTAACTATGTTAATTAGGTTAAAGTTAGGGTAATTAGGCAGGTCATTGTATACCGATAGTTGTTTTGTAGACAACTGAGAAAAATATTGCTTAAGGGGGCTAATAATATTGACCATAAAATGGTTTTAAATAAATTAAGAACTGCTTTTATTCTAGCCGAAATAAAACAAAAGACTTTCTCCAGAAGAAAAAATATTATAGGAAATACTGTGAAAAATTCCTTGCTCTGTTAAACATCATTTAGGAAATATTTAAAAAAGAAAAAAAATCATATATAGTGCTTAAATGCACAGTATGTACATTTCGCCACTAGAGGGTGTGTATTCACTGTAAACAAAGGCGTAGTTTGATGACAATGACTACGTTTACATGGACATCAGTAATCAAATTATTTGCCTTAATCTGAATAAGACAATAATTTGATTAAGGCGTTTACATGAGTTACTTTTTGAACGTTCCTTCCATGATCCTGTTTTACACGTTATAGCAAATAGTTTGATTAACGTCATTGCTATTCACGTTTCCTCCAGAGTTTCATGTAATTTCGGGCATTTCAATTGACTTTAACTGCAGTCCGGCAGATTCACTTTCATTCAGGTACATTTCATTCACGCCCCCGCATGACAAACTAAGGTATTGGATGCACGTATGAAGTAAGGACTGGTGAAAGAGTGTTGTTTTAATGGAATTTGACGCACAGCAAATGAAAAAAAAAAAAAAAAACTCAGCATTTCGCGGTGTGTGTGTCTGTGGTCCTTTACTGACTCTGTAGGTGCAGAGAATAGTGTCAAACAGCCGTGTGTGTATGGACTATCCTGTCGCAAAACGGCTACAAAAAGTCCTACACGATGGTAATAGTTTGATTGCGGTGTTTACATGTCTATACTGCACTTCAATAATGCGATTAAAACCGTCATACTCCACATGTCTTAATCCGATTTCTGTTTAGTTCGATTATGACCTTAATTGGATTAAATTAATCAAAAATCGCTGTTTACATGGTAGACTCTTAATCAGGGTATTGTCTTAATCATATTAAAATCGGATTATTGGTGTCCATGTAAACGTACTCACTGTGACTGAGTTTGGAATCATGGGAGTTGTGGTCCTCATCATCTTACTGAACTCCTGCAGAAATCATGTTGATGGATGAGCTAAAGTACAGTAAACACTTATAATCGCTTATTAAAACAAAGTAAAGATTTATTATTATAGTCGTATGATGCAGAGTAAGGCTAAAAAGCTGTGGAAGTGAAATGAGAGAAATGCTGAAACAATTGCTGATGGGAGATGATAGTCAAAATATATAACACCATTCTAGTGGTTTTAAGATATTATAATGAAAAATATCTTGCAAATTGTGCCTTTTTATAAAATCATTTCAAAGCAGCTTTAGAGAAAATTCATTCATTTTCCTTCGGCTTAGTCCCTTTATTAATCAGGGGTCACCACAGTGGAATGAATCGGCAACTTATCCAGCATATGTTTTATGCAGCAGATGCTCTTCCAGCTGCAACCCATCACTGGGAAACATCCATACACTCTCATTCACACACACATAGACTACGGACAATTTAGCTTACCCAATTCACCTATAGCGCATGTGTTTGGACTTGTGGGGGAAACCGGAGCACCCGGAGGAAACCCACGCCAACAAACTCCACACAGAAATGCCAACTGACCCAGCCGAGGCTCGAACAGTGACCTTCTTGCTGTGAGGCGACAGCGCTACCCACTGCGCCACCGCGCCGCCCCTTTAGAGAAAATGTCAGTGTTAATGTTTATAGCATCTTAAAGGGGTAGTTCATCCAAAAATTAAAATTCCACCATCGCAGTTTGAGTTATTTGTTCTGTTGAACTGAAAAGAAGACATTTTAAAGAATGTTGAAGAGCTATTGACTTCCATAATATTTGTTTTTCTTACTATGGATGTCAAATGTTACCGGTTTCCAACATTCTTCAAGTTA
This sequence comes from Danio jaintianensis, assembly GCA_903798115.1. Classification (NCBI taxonomy): domain Eukaryota; kingdom Metazoa; phylum Chordata; class Actinopteri; order Cypriniformes; family Danionidae; genus Danio; species Danio jaintianensis. The sequence continues at coordinate 27,411,545 of CAIGQV010016645.1, read as the reverse complement.
CCTTCTTTCCTGTTCAACAGAACACAAAACTCAAACAGGTTTGGAACAAATCAAGGGTAGTGTAGTGTAACAGCCCATTGATTGTGATTCATTCACAATTTATTTTTCACAGTTTATTTAAATTAGAATTAAAATAAAATTTATTTATGCATTTGATTTGCATTATGGGACCTTGATCTTTGCTCCAACAAATTTTGATGTTACAAATAAACTCTAGAATTTAACAATGTGATTTTTATTAATATTTACAGTAGTTTAAAATTAAATATTTTATAGGAAGTAAAATATATTATATGTCAGTAACGTTTACTTTTTCCTTTAATACAGTACATTTGATTTTCTAATATAATATTTTGTATGATAGCATTATAGTGCATACCACTTATGGATATAAATACACAGCAATTTAGTTGCATCTGTTAATATCACACCGATAATGAAATCAAATTGGATTGTGATCAGGGCCAAAAATGTTAAATAAAACATGTAATTTCGTGCCAAAACAGGCGGCATTTTTTTTAACATGTTTCTTTTGTACTTTTTTATGACAGGCAATATAACATCTGATGTTTGCATTCTAGACCATTATGATGCCCTTCAGAAATAAACATGCTGTTTGATGTTTGTACATTGATATTATCATGTCACATATGCAAATATAGTCTTGAATACAAGAGTTTTATCTGATGCATTAACATGGTCAAACCGAATGTGCTGAGTCTGACACAATCAAATTTTATGCGTTTCGTTTAAAGACTTTTGGCCCCTGATCACTTCCCATAGCTCAAATTTAGCTGATGTTTCAGAAAGCGCAGATTCATTCAGAAAGTAAACAATTGCCTACCTTCGTGAGTGCAGCTAATTTGCATACATATTTACATATTTGGTTTCTCACAGGTATCTTTTGAATATTTCTTTACTGTGTTTTTAAATAGTATGAAACAAAGAACCTTTTTGTCAGGTCAAGTCTATTTTAGTTAGTAGCTTGATATTATTGTTTTGAAAATCATTGAACATTTTTGTGATTTTGTGATCGTGCATTGCAGAAGTAATTTCAAGTCTTTTGTTTTCTATATTGTTTTTGTTAAAATGGCAAAAAATGGCCTGTAATAGTTTTCAATGCATCAGAAAGACAACTATAAACCAATCATTGTTTCTGAATATTCTGTGCAAAAGTGTGAGGTCATGCTGTGTATAAATAATGTTGTTGACCATTTGTTCCATCACAATGTTGGTAAATACTTTGATTTTCTAGTGGTTTACAATTTTTTGATTAGACATAAGCTATGCATTTGGTCAAATATTAATATTATTATTAGGAAATATAAATATACAAAAAATATACAGGTCAGACTTTTGAAGTGGGATCAATGAAAATGTTGGCAGGAATATTAAAGTTTTTCATTCATTCATTCATTCATTCATAGAGATCGGCTAAATGCATTCATTCGTTCATTTTCTTTTCGGCTTAGTCCCTTTATTCATCAGGGGTAGCCACAGCGGAATGAACCGCCAACTTATCCAGCATATGTTTTACACAGCGAATGCCCTTCCAGCTGCAACCCAGTACTGGGAAACACCCATATACCCTCATTTACACACATACACTACGGCCAATTTAGTTTATTCAAATCACCTATAGTGCATGTGTTTCGACTGTGGGGGAAACTGGAGCACCCGGAGGAAACCCGCGCCAACACGGGGAGAACATGCAAACTCCACACAGAAATGCCAACTGACCCAGCCGGGACTCGAACCAGCGACCTTCTTGCTGTGAGGCAACAGTGCTATATAGAGATATATGTCAAATAAATCCATATTAATTAATCAGTTTAGTTCAAAAGTCTTCAGAAGCAAAACAATTGCTTTATACTGTGAACAACTAAATCAGTAATAAGTGACTTTTTTTTAACAAATTGAGTTTATACATCAACTGAAAGCTGAATAAATAAGCTTTCCATTAATATATACTTCATTATTATAAAACAATATTTGGCAGAGACATAACTATTTGTAAATCTGGAATCTGAGGGAATGATGATAATAATAATGATAATAATAATAATAATACATTTTATTTATAATGCGCTTTTCTCAAACCCAAAGCGCTTGACAATGGTGGCTCAGTGGTTAGCACTGTTGCCTCACAGCAAGAAGGTCGCTGGTTCGAGTCCCGGTTGGGCCACTTGACATTTCTGTGAGGAGCAGACCTGGCCACATGCGGCCCACTGGAGTTCTTTGATCGGCCCATGTGAAGTATTTATTTAATTTAAATTCAACCGCAAACCGGGCCTTGCAATGTTCAGGTCAACAAAAAGGGGACCTTCACATATAGCGTCTTTTGCGCGCTCAGTTTTGTTACTTTAAATGGAGACGTGTGGGTTCAGCGCACAAATAGGAAGGGATGCACATGCGTTATGTCACGCTCACGTTTTCCAGGCACCATGAGTTGAAAAAATCAAAACATTTCAGAGTGCCGTGAGCGAACCATGAGTCATGTGACAGGAACCAACCAGGCAGCTTCACACTTTGTATGGAATTGCACAGTAATGAAGGTAGACTAATTACCTCAGATTAACGACCTCCAGGTGCTCCAGTTTCCCCCACAGTCCAAACACATGCTCTATAGGTCTGTTTGATAAACTAAATTGGCTGTAGTGTATAAGTGTGTGTGTGTGAATGTGAGAGTGTATGGGTGTTTCCCAATACTGGGTTGCAGCTGGAAGGGCATCCACTGGATAAGACATATGCTGGAATAGTTGGTGCTTCATTTCGCTATGGCGACCTCTGAAATAGAGACTAGGCTAGGAAAATGAATGAATGAATCTGAAGGTTCCAAAAAATTGAAATAGTAAGTAAATTACCTTTTATTGTTGTCTAAATTAGGTTTTAGCAATGCACATTACTAAACAAAAATTGAGTTTTGATCTATTTGCACAAAATGTCTTTGTAAGACACAATCTTTAGTTAATATCATAATTATTCTTTGGCATGAAAGAAAAAACAATCATTTTGATTGCCAAAATACAATGAATTTAGCTTATTACCTAAACTTCACTTATGCAACATAGGACCAGGGTCTTATGATGTCCAGGGTCATTTAAAAGTGCAGTATGTACTGTAAGTTTGACACCCAGTGGTTGAACTGGGTATTGCACTCCTGGATCAAAACAAACGCAAGCGCAGGTTGCCAGATTGAGGACAGGAGCGAGTGATTTAAACCGTGCTCTAAATAAAAGCAACAGCACACGATAGAAGGAATATTTTCCATATTAAAAGGAGTTTTTGTCCCAACCAACACCTCGAATTGATATATTAGAAACGGCTTCTATTTCTCACAGGTGAACAACAGAAAACTATGACAATGATCACCTCAGGTACACCTCATGTGCTTTATTCAGTGTTAAATGCTAACAATGTGAGTTTGAATGCCATTTTACATAACATTTATTGCCATACTACTGAAAGCAGCAGCAGATAGTTCACCTCAGATCTTGAAAATAAAATAAACCGTTTGAAATTGAACTTTAGAACTAAACACATATCAGTGATTCAGCATGTACATTTAATAATGTTAAAGAGGTTTAATATGTATTAATTAGATTATAAACCTTACCATTTTGTGAGTGAGTGCATATTCTGTGCTGCTGAATGGCTGTATTTAAATTTCTGTCGTGTTTCGTCTGGTGCAAACAGCCAAATTGCTTATCACTGCAAATCTCGTCACGTAGCGTGTTGTTAGGACACAGGGTTACAATGTAACCTGCTCACCTAATGTTTGCGTTCGTAATATTTATATAATTTGCTATCTAATAACCTCATGTGGAACTGAATCTGCGTCTTATTTCAGAGTCTGCTACTGTCCACCAGAGGACGCATTTCGGTCACGGACGAATGCTTTCAGAGCCTTTCTGAATTAAATAAATGAATGAATGAATGAATGGAATACGCGGTTTTCCACCAAGGCAACCCAGGGTGCTGAAATATAATTGGCTAAACTGGCATGGGCAGGTTAAAATTACCAAAACAAAGGCAGTGTTCTGGCACGGAAAACACATTTTTAAAGCAGAATATCTGACTTTGTTTTTCAGATAAACAAGTATGTTCACTTGGCATGTTTCTGAAATATCTGAAAACATATTATGGTATTTTTATGCTTTAGGAGAGTCACAAACTTGCATACAGCACCTTTAAACAAATAAATTACAGGATTTTTCTATTATTATTATTATTTTTAATTTTATTATTTATTTATTTTTTGGCATTATGGTGTCTTTACTTTCAAATCTCTAAAACCTTTTCAAATATATATATGTATTTGCAGTCCAACATCTGAGAAGAACCAGAGCTCCTCAGATGAGCTGCTGAATGAGAGAATGCTGCTGAATGCTGAATCAGAAAAACCTGAAACAGAGCCAGTTATAAAACCATCAAGAACGACAGAAAATAAATCTGCTGCCATTGTGGAGAATAGAGAAGAAAAGGAGGATGATGATGATGGAGAAGAAGATAAGGAGAACTCTGTCATTATGCCTGTTTACAGAAGAGTTGGATTAAGCTTAGATGCAGAGAAGAAGCGAAAGGAAGAAGAAAAACAACGTAAAGATGAGCAGTTAGAGAAGCAAAGAAAACAACGAGAAAGGGAGGAAGAAAGAAAACAAGTAGAGGAAAGACAAAGGCAGATAGAAGAAAAAAGAAAGCAAGAGGAAGAACTAAAGAGAAAAAATGAAAGGAAAGAAAGAATTGAAAGGGAGAGACAGATGGAAGAGGAGAAGAGGAGGATTGAAAAAGAACAAGAGAGACAGAAAGAGGAGGAAAGAGTGAGAATGGAGAAACAACAGAAGGAAAGAGAACTGGAAGAAAAGAGACGAAGAATTCAAGAGATGGAGAGACAGAGAGAAGAAGAAAGACAGAGACAGGAACGAGAAAAAGAAGAGAGGTTGAAGAAAGAGAGAGAAATGGAGGAGAGGAAACGAATTGAGGAGGAAAGACTGCGGCAAGAGGAGCGATTGAGACAGGAACGAGAAAAAAAGAGAGTAAAGAAAGAAAAGGAGATGGAAGAAGAGAGACAGCGGGTCCAAGAGCTGGAGAGACAGAAAGAGGAGGAAAGACAGAGGAAAGAAGAAGAAGAAATGGAGAGAATAAGGAAAAAAAAAGAAATTGAAGAAGGAAGACAGAGAATTCAAGAGTTGGAGAGACAGATGGAGGAGGAAAGATTGAGAAAAGAACAAGAAATGGAGAGAATAAGGAAAGAAAAGGAAATGGAGGAAGAAAGACGAAGGATTCAAGAGTTGGAGAGACAAAAAGAGGAAGAAAGACTGAGAAAGGAGCAAGAAATGGAGAGAATAAGGAAAGAAAAAGAAATGAAAGAAGAAAGACAAAGGATTCAGGAATTAGAAAGACAGAAAGAAGAAGAAAGGTTGAGAAAAGAAAGAGAAATAGAGAGAATAAGGAAAGAAAAAGAAATGGAAGAAAGACGAAGAATTCAGGAATTAGAAAGACAGAAAGAAGAAAGATTGAGAAAAGAGAGAGAAATGGAAGAAGAAAGACAAAGAATTCAAGAGTTGGAGAGACAGAAAGAGGAGGAAAGATTGAAAAAAGAACAAGAAATGGAGAGAATAAGAAAAGAAATGGAAGAAGAGAGGAGGCGAATTCAAGAATTGGAGAGGCAAAAAGAGGAGGAAAGACTGAGAAAAGAAAGAGAAATGGAGAGAATGAGGAAAGAAAAGGAAGAAGAAATGGAGAGATTGAGGAAAGAAAGAAAATTGGAAGAAGAGAGGAGGCGAATTCAAGAGTTAGAGAGACAGAAAGAAGAGGAAAGACTGAGAAAAGAAAGAGAAATGGAGAGAATAATGAAAGAGAAAAAAATTGAGGAAGAAAGAAGGAGGGTTGAGGAATTAGAAAGACAGAAAAAGGAAGAAAGACTGAGAAAAGAAAGAGAAATGGAGAGAATAAGGAAAGAAAAAGAAATGGAAGAAGGAAGACGAAGGATTCAAGAGTTGGAGAGACAGAAAGAGGAGGAGAGAATAAGGAAAGAAAAGGAAATGGAGGAAGAAAGACAAAGGATTCAAGAGTTGGAGAGACAAAAAGAGGAAGAAAGACTGAGAAAGGAGCAAGAAATGCAGAGAATAAGGAAAGAAAAAGAAATGGAAGAAGAAAGACAAAGAATTCAGGAACTAGAAAGACAGAAAGAAGAGGAAAGACTAAGAAAAGAAAGAGAAATGGAGAGAATAAGGAAAGAGAAACAAATGGAAGAAGAAAGACGGAGAATCGAGGAGATTGAAAGACAGAAAGAAAAAGAAAGACTGAGACAGGAAGGAGAAAACGTGATGGCGATGGAAACGTGTAAATACGCAGAGCGGCCGCGAGAGGAAGTTCCTACGAGTTTTGATTTAATATCATTTGACGCTGAGGAACCGTCACCGCCTGTCTCCTCCATCTCCATGGATACCGAAGTAATTTATGATGATTTTTCTGTGAAACCACAAAGATGGGGAACCAGAGTGAGAGATTCTCCAACAACGTCTCCAACCAGAGAAACTGCTGACCTCAATCTACAGCCACAATCAAAGTACAGTACACCTGGATCCCAAGAACCAGTCGGAGATCAGGTACATGTGGATAACCTGATCGGATTTGAGCCTGAAGCATCCAGTCCACAGAACTCGTCCTATATACATAATGAAAACAGACATCAGTCTTTATCTGAGGAGGAAACTGAGTCTAAATCAGAGGATCTGCTGGAGCCAGAAACTGAATTAAATGAGGTGAGAGCTGTTAAATTTTGAAATGTGCTTTCCTTGTGGTTATCTTTATTGGCTGTTTGGTTCACTTGATTTGTTCAAAAATAGATAAATTTTTGAGCTGCTCTCAGAAATGGCTCAAAAATTTCACACCAATAACAACACTTGAGTAATATGATTCATTGATTCAAATGATTTGGATGATTCATTTAGAAACCAAATTTTTATTCACTTGATTTGTTCACAAGTAGATTCATTCAGGAACTTTGCCCTTAGAGACACAAATGTTCTGCTCTGGCTTTGATTTGGAAGAATTTTCCTTGGTGAAATGGACAAAAGAAAAACAGGAAATGTGTATTTTTAAAATGGCACTCTTACTTGTGTGATATCATTTACCTATACACTACCTGACAAAAGTCTTGTCATTGATCCCAGTTGTATAAGCAACAAATAATAACTTGACTTCTAGTTGATCATTTGGAAAAGTGGCAGAAGGTAGATTTTTTTCCCATGAATCATCTGTTGAACTGCATCCCAATCATCACAAATACTGCAGAAGACCTATTGGATCCCGCATGGACCCAAGATTCTCACAGAAATCAGTCAAGTTTGGTGAAGGAAAAATCATGGTTTGGGATTACATTCAGTATGGGGGCGTGCGAGAGATCTGCAGAGTGGATGGCAACATCAACAGCCTGAGGTATCAAGACATTTGTGATGCCCATTACATTACAAACCACAGGAGGGGGCAAATTCTTCAGCAGGATAGCGCTCCTTCTCATACTTCAGCCTCCACATCAAAGTTCCTGAAAGCAAAGTAGGTCAAGGTGCTCCAGGATTGGCCAGCCCAGTCACCAGAGATGAACATTCTTGAGCATGTCTGGGGTAAGATGCAGGAGGCATTGAAGATGAATCCAAAGAATCTTGATGAACTCTGGGAGTCCTGCAAGAATGCTTTCTTTGCCATTCCAGATGACTTTATTAATAAGTGATTTGAGTCATTGCAGAGATGTAAGGATGCAGTCCTCCAAGCTCATGGGAGTCATACACAATATTCATTCTTTTTCCACTGCACCATGACTTTATATTCTATACTGTACATTATTTCTGTTAAGTGACAAGACTTTTGTCTAAGCAACGTCAGACCTTACTGTCCTAATGAAATAATTAAAAACCAAGGCATGATCATATTTTATTCTGGTGAAATAAGCGTAATCTAGAGGTCTTTGCCTTTATTATAAGCCACTTCTGATACCAAATGATCAACTAGAAGTCAAGTTATTATTTGTTGTTCCTAAAACTTGGATGGGCGACAAAACTTTTGTCAGGTAGTGTATAATATCTTGCATGGATATTTTTGGTTTCATAACGATGTAATAGGGTCATTTTAACTGCATTTTCATAGGTTTCAATACGCAGTCAAGACCTTTAAACAAATATTAACACTTATAAAACACATATTTAAAAAATACAAAAGAAACTGAGAAGTGTTTTTCTCTAACTGTGTAATGTTTCTCCAATCTTTTTGGGCCATTACTAAAAATATTGCGTTTGAAACAGCTTCCACTCAGAAATGAGCAGAAACTTTCACAAATAACAACACTTGAGTAATACGATTCATCGATTCAAATGATTTGGTCTAAATGTATGATTCATTTATAGAAACAAAGTCTTTATTCACTTGATTTGTTCACAAGTAGATTCATTCAGGAACTTTGCCCTTAGAGACACAAATGTTCTGCTCTGGCTTTGATTTGGAAGAATTTTCCTTGGCGAAATGTGTCTTAAATGTATTTTAAAATGGCACTCTTGCTTGTGTGATATTATTTACCTATATAATGTCTTGCAGAGATTTTTGGTTTTTATAACTTAATTAAAAGGGTCATTTTAATTGCCAATTGTTTAGGCTTTAACATGCAGTCAATGCTTTTGGGCTTTGCATATGTGTTTTTGTTTGATTTTTAATTACATACAGACATGGACAGAATTGTTGGTACCCTTCCATTTTATTCAGGCCAGTTTCATTAGTTTGCCTTTGTTTAATACTCCTTTTAAACCACAATTCAAAAGCAAGATTGGATTTTCCATAGTTTATTTTCAGTAATTTATTTCAGTAATTTTTATTTCAGTAATTAATTCAGTAATTAATTTTTATTTCAGTAATTAATCATTACTTTTTTCAGTTTCAAGTTATTTCAGTGACCACTGTAGTTTTTTTCTGCAATGGAAGTGTACCAATGCTTTTGTCTATCTGTACTTGATAATGTCAAAACAACTGTTATTATATTATCATAGTTGATAAATAGTGCATGCAGCAAACTTGCTAATAATCAAAAGACTACTTTCCAATAATGTATATAAGGAATTGCATAATTTTATTAATAACAAGCATCTTCTCGGGATATATAAAAACCTTGTTTAGCTGATTTGCTGTTGACCACTGTCTTCAGGGCAGGGCCTTTGTTTGCATTGATTGTGTCATGCTGGAATTTCCCATTCACTGGTGTCTTATGACGGCATACGGTGATGTCATCGCTCTAGATGCTTTGTATTGGGTGTTTGTGTGTGTGTATAGAAGTGTTTATTCTCACATGACACTTGTCTTTGAGTCAGAGTGTTGGCATTTTCATACACTAGCTATCAATTGTGAAAGTGTACATTAACATTTTGCATTTGATCACCAGCTGATATCTGATATGCATGATTATTTTGCAATTAATCCAAATTGATCACACTTTACAATAAGGTTTCATTTGTTGATGTTAGTTAATGTATTTGCTAACATGAACTAAGAATGAACCACACTTAAGTCGATGGTTCATCATTTATCAATGTTTTATTTAAAGTCCTATAATAAAATCTTAAAAAAATACATTAGTTAATGCTAATGTTAACAAGAACTACCAATGAATGACTTTATTTCAATTAACTAACATTAACAATGATTAATAAATACTGTATTAAATGTGCTGTTCATTGTTTGTTCGTGTTAGTAAATACATCAACTAACATTATTAAACGGCTGTCTGGGATACTCGATTCTGATTGGTCAGTCGTTGAGGTATGTAATCCCGAGATAACAAGTGCTAAATACGGGAACTTTGAAAAATCATCAGTGAATATGTTTACATAAATATACTTACATTCACATTCATATGTGTATGTTTGTCTGTCACTCTGCGGTTTTTAACAGTTTTTGGCTGTTTGGCGCCGTTTTGTGAATGAATAATACTCAGGTAATCTATGCTTTATTCAGCCATTTTCGTTTCTGTCAGCTTTGTTTTTGACTGATTGGCGCCATTTTGTGAATGAATAATAAAGAGGTCAGTATATGCTTTATTCAGCCATTTTTGTTTCTGTCAGCTTTGCGTTTTTGTCTGTTTGCCGCCATCTTGTGACTGAATAATGCTCAAGCTAGTGTATGGAGTCAATCTAGGGCCATATACTTGCAAAGTAAAAGAAAGTTTTGCAAACAAAAAATAAAGTATTAAGCAAAAATATAAATAAATGCAAATCACCAAAAATCGCAAAGGGAAAATTACGTTTTGAGAGAAAAAAAATTATTTTGCTAACAAAAATAAAGAATTGCAAAGGGAAAATTAAGTTTTGAGAAATAAAAATGAAATTTTCAAACCAAAAAAGAACTGCAAATAAAAATCAAGCAGTGAAAAAAAACTAAAATATTTGCAATAAAAAAAAAACTATATATTTGCAAAACATTTTTTATAGAATTGCCTTTACAAAACCCGTCCAGTCAGTTGCAATGCTCATTTTGATTTGCTTTTTAGTCAACCGTGAATTTGCGATGCTGTTTTCACTTTGCACATTTACATTGACAAGGGGGCGGAGTCAAGGGAACTTGTGCGCTTACGGTGTCATGAGAAATTGAGTCCCCCTGACCGCTTAGGACCCCAATGGATCGTCTGCGTTGAATGCCTGATCAAAAGTGCTTTTTATAGTCTATTCTCAGTCTTGAGATTTTAACAAGACTTATCATATTAGTAACATTATCGGTAACTACAAGTTAAACACACGCATAGTTAAAATAATTGAAAATGTTTGTAAACATTTAATGATGTCTTTTTGATTTTTTATGTATTTATATGTAACATTATATATTTACATAAGAAGTGGTAGCACGTTGTAGGCTATCTAAAATACAAGCACGAAAGAGAAATTCTCCATGTTTTATGTCATTATAACGGTCTTTTAAATTACATACATTTAAATAAGATTTCGCTACATTTATATATATATATTTTTTTTTTTAATCAGGCGCTACAAAGTATACCTATTACAACTCCAGTGAACCAATAGGATCACCCAGGGTCCTAGGCGGACCTAATTGTCAGGGGGGACTTGATTTCTCACCACATGGAGGCAGGTCCGGTGTGGTGAGAAATCGAGTCCCCCTTGCAATCGAGTCCGCTTAGGACCCCTAAGGGATCGTCTGTGGTGAATGCCTGATCAAAAGCTATTATTGTGATACCTTGTTGTGTGGCTAATCAGAGTTGTGTTAGCTTATTGTAGCCAGGAGGCTAACGGTAGAGGTATGATTATGCTAGCACATAAGCTAACTGGGATAACTAAACAGTATAAAAGATAAATGCTCAATTTCATAATCCATGCATGCCTTTAATTATACATAAGTATACAAAAGGATCAATATAACGCTTATACATGCCATTTTAACGGTGAAATGAAATAGTCACCCTTTTTACATTATAAAAATTATGAACGTGATTTCATATACTGTACTTTATAATTAGGCACTACAAACTATACCTATTACAACTCCAGTAAAACAATAGGATCACTCGGGGTCCTATAGGCGGACCCAATTCTCAGGAGGGGACTCAATTTCTCATGACACCGGGCCTGCTGTAAGCACCCAACTTCCTTGTCAAATCAGGGCCACAAAGAGAAACGTGCAGAAATGTGAAGTGCAAAGTGAAAACAGCATAGCGAACTCACGATTGACAAAAAGCAAATCAAAATAAGCATTGCAACTGACTGGACGGGTTTTGTAAAGGCAATGCTATAAAAAAATGTTTGCAAATATATACAGTTTTTTGTTTTTTTATTGCAAATATTTTAGTTTTTTTTTTCACTGATTTTTATTTGCAGTTCTTTTTTGGTTTGCAAATTTCGTTTTTATTTCTCAAAACTTAATTTTCCCTTTTGCAGTTCTTTATTTTTGTTAGCAAATAAAAAAAATTTTCTCAAAACATTTCCCTTTGCGATTTTTGGAGATTTGCATTTATTTATTTTTTTGCTCAGTACTTTATTTTTTGTTTGCAAAACTTTCTTTTATTTTGCAAGTACAGTCGTGGCCAAAAGTTTTGAGAATGACACAAATATTAGTTTTC
>CAIGQV010016645.1:27370681-27389167 GCA_903798115.1 Danio jaintianensis | reverse complement strand
TTGTACACAGCACCTTATAACAATATACAATGCAATACTTTCTCCATACGCATTTGTACACAGCACCTTATAACAATATACAATGCAATACTTTCTCCATACGCATTTGTACACAGCACCCTATAACTTGCATATTTATAACAAATCTGTACAAACAATTCATCATCCAGAAATCTTTTGTCTAATTGCATCTCTGTTTAATGTTTGTCGTATTTTTCTCATATTTATTTTGTGTTGTCACTTTATGTACACTGGAAGCTTCTGTAGCCAAAACAAATTCCTTGTGTAAGCACACTAGGCAATAAAACCGATTCTGATTCTGAATCACAAGCTATGATCAATTCTATAAAAATATATATACCACTTTTAATTAACAGATCATTTACAGTGTGCTGTACGGTAGTGCCTGACTTTATTACTGTAGAGTTGTATGCATGGACAGATGAATCGGTGTGTTGATTTTTGAAGAATGCTAGGATTGTGTTGTTTGTTTGACCACCAGGGGTCATTATTATTTCATAAATAAAGAGTTCAGATGCAAAAAAAAAAACAAATGCCATCTGAAATGAGCATTTTTCTCAACCTCCTATGTTTATGTTCAATTATTTCACTTTAAAGGCAATGAAAAAACTTGTTCATCACCATAAAAGTCAATAGCCTGAGAAAAATAAAGGGTTATTTAAGATCAAAATCTTACATGGCATTTGGAGGTTTTTGCATCTGACCAATTGAACTTTGTCATTTTCAACAACAACAACAACAACAACAAAAAATCTCTAAATAAAAGTATTGTATTCAATTTGGGTGACACGGTGGCTCAGTGGTTAGCACTGTTGCCTTACAGCAAGAAGGTCGCTGGTTTGAGTCCCGGCTGGGCCAGTTGGCGTTTCTGTGTGGAGTTTGCATGTTCTCCCCGTGTTGGCGTGGGATTCCTCTGGGTGCTCCAGTTTCCCCCACAGTCCAAAGACATGCGCTATAGGTGAATTGGAGAAACTAAATTGCCCGTAGTGTATGAGTGTGTGTGAATGTGAGAGTGTATGGGTGTTTCCCAGTAGCGGTTTGCAGCTGGAAGGGCATCCGCTGCATAATACATATGCTGGAATAGTTGGCGGTTCATTCCGCTGTGAACACCCCTGATAAATAAGAGACTAAGCCGAAGGAAAATGAATGAATGTATGTTTTTAATTTGGAAGAAGTGTTATTAGAGCTTTATAAAATAAAACAAATGTTAACATTTTGCTCAAACCCATACCTAAAAGGAAATACAGTAAATTAAAAAGAAATTGAGTAATCTGGTTCAACTAAATGGGTTATCTAACTAACTGGAAAAACATTTTCACTCAGAACTTACCAGTAAATTTGACAAATAATGACACTGAAGTAACACACATAAGTAAATATGAAGTAGAATGGCTAAAACAGACTTTTCCTGAATTAATCTACTAATTATGTACAAAATAAAATAAAAGTACACTGTAATAAATATCTGTTAATTAACAGTTTTGTGATTCACTAGTGTTTTTTAGTTTATTTATGGTTGTGAATTGCATTATGGGATGTTGATCTCTGCTCTGTCGACTTTTGTTGTAAATTCAACTCTACAGTTTAACAAAGCGACTTTAATTTGACATTTTAGTAGTTTGAAATAATATAGTGTATAAGAATTAATACAAAAGTAATAATATATAAATAAGACTTAATAATAAATAGGTCAGTCAAATAAGAGAAAATGTACTGGCAGTTTATTACAAGGTTTTTGTAGTATAATATTTAACAGCAGCCCAGACAATATATCACTGTAAACTAATAAAAATGTTCATAAAAGTAACTTTTTTTGAACTTTTCAAGGTTAAAAGTTGTTGGAAGAAAGATCAAGGTCTCATAATGCATTTTAAAAGCACAAATAAACAGCAAAAATAAAAACATGAATCACAAAATAAGATTTTATTATTTTTTTTTTTAATAAAATATTCATCACAATATTTAATGAATCTTAGGTTATAGAAATACAACATCATAATATTATCATGCTATTCTCCTGTACGATTATTCAGTAAGAAATAAATGTCCTCCAGTTAGACTTCTAAAAGCTGGTGTGATAAACACACACGCTCACACACGCTATGGCTCATATTAGACAAACATTGGCTGTTATTCAGGACAAATAGTCAAACTAACACACGGTCAAGTATAAAGCACCTGATTCAGCTGTAGTTTGCATAAAAGCTATGTGGTTTACGGTTTCTATTCCAAAGTTCACAGCTACAGCAAAGTTTCCTGCTTTCTCTCTCTCTCTGTCATTTTATATTTTACTAATGTAAATGATACATTTTCCATGATCTTCTTCCATCCCTTCCCCCTTTTTCTCTCTCTCTCTTTCTCTTGGATGTTGTCAGTCATTTGAGGGCTGTGTCTGTTTCCGGTACCTGTTTGTACCTGTAAGAAGTGGGCTTGCCGGAGCGCTGCTGTGCTTTTTTTTCTATTAAGGTCTTAGAAACGGCTTACTGAACTTCAGCGTTGAGTTTGACTGAAGGTTTTATTTTCGTTCATTTGTATTAAAAACCTTATTCAAAAGGATGATTTCACTGGAGATGATCAACGGGAGAATGGATTGACATTAATGTGGAGGAAAAGAATTGAGGATTGATCCTGAGGGCTTTCTGTGAGCAGATACTGGCACAAAGTCTGAGATGCCAATGCACATTGGGTGCATCACCATCTAGAACTCATATCTGGGATTTATACCCCCTGAAATCCTTCATTTGTGTTCATACTTATTCATAAGGAGAAGTTACCTGGAGGTGACCAACTGGAGAATAAAACGAGATGTTATGTGGAGGAATTTGTGATCAGATTTTGTAAAGTCTGAGATGTCTGGATTCCAATACATTGATATCTAGACCTCATATCTGGGATTTAAACCCAAAACATTAAAAAATTAAAAACACATTTTTTCTATAGCTTATTTAAATGAAGAATTCCACTGGAGATGATCAACATTAATTTGGATTATCCTGAAAAGCAAGATGTTAATGTGAAGGAACGTGTCGGAAGAGCATCAACGACTGATTTTTTTGTGATCAGATTTAGCAAAGTCTGAGATGTCTAGATGCCAATACATTAACATCTAAGCCTCATATCTGGGTTTATAAATACTATACTATCAGTATTTTTGTCAGTCCTGTCATTCATGGTAAAATCTATGCCTTCATAGATGCCAATGCACATCGGGTCTATTGCCACATAGAGCTCACAATTGGGATTTAAACCCAAAAAAAACAACTGAAAGACTTGATTTCCTCAACTTTGTCAATTGGGGTACAATCTGTGATGCCAAGGCACACTGGGTACATCCTCTTCTAGACCTCATATCTGGGATTTAAACCCATAAAACTCACAGAAAGAATTGATTTCCTCAACTCTGATCATTCATGGTAAAATCTATGCCTTCATATATGCCAATGCACAATGGATACATCCTCTTCTAGACCTCATATCTGGGATTTAAACCCAAAAAACAACTGAAAGACTCGATTTTCGCAACTTTGTCAATCCCGTAAAACTCACAGAAAGACTCAATTTCCTCAACTCTGATCATTCATGGTAAAATCTATGCCTTCATATATGCCAATACACATTGGATACATCCTCTTCTAGACCTCATATCTGGGATTTAAACTCATAAAACTCACTGAAGGGGTGAACAGGATGCAGTTTTTGGGTAATAAGCTGTCGGAGGCACAGACGCAGGTGTCGGGATGGATGGGCAGCATGCGGCGCTCTTTACAGGAGGCGGTGGAGCTGATGTCCGGCACTCTGGAGAGGAATGGAGTGATGGATGAAAACGAGGATGAGGAGCAAGAGGGACGCTTTGAAAGAGCCATTTCACCTCTCCGAAGTTTCGCTTCTCGTGGACGGCAGTCGCTTCGCAATCGGTTTTCTCTGCGCAAACGCACGACTGCGGCACAGTTAAGTAATGTAAGATTGTTTGTACTCTGCTTTCTCTGCTTCTACTCATTCTTACTTTTTGTGTCCATCTTTCATGAATTGCACAGATTTTCAACATCAAAAACCTTCACGATTTCACGAAGTTATTTAAGTTACTGTTGAAATTTGTGTGTATGTGTGTGTGAGATGTGTTATTATTAACTAACTACTGGAATTCCGATCTTTTTATAGCTGTTTTAGTACTATAATTATATTAGTTGTTATTTTCAATTAATATTTTTTTAATTGATAATTTATATCAATAAAATATTGTTTTAGTTAAATGAGTATTATTGTTAGCGATTATTATTATTAATTAATTAATTAATTAATGGAATTCTGATCTTTTTTTTCTCTGTATTAGTACTATAATTATATTAGTTGTTGTTTTTATTTAATATTTTTAATTGATAAATTATATCGATAAAATATTATTTTATTAAATTAATATTATTGTTAGCTATTATTATTTGAATAATAATAATAGTGTATTAGTATTATTATTATTGTTATTGTTATTATTATTATCTCAGCCATCTAGACTTGTTTTACTTACAAGTACATTATCATCATCATAATAATTATTGTTGTTGATGATGATGATGATGATGATAATAATATTATTATTACTATTACTATTATTATTATATTTATTATTATTATTACTATTATTATTCATAATATTATTATTATTATTAAATAGAATATGGGTCAATGTTCTCACATCAGATATGTTTAAACCCGTATGTGAGGTGTTCTAGAATAATTTTGTTCTGAATCTTGGCTTGTTTTTGCTCATCTGTAAATGAATATTTTTAGGATTCATTCAAATCTGCTCATAATTCCTGTTGCTTCACATTCATGAGTCAGTGAGTTCGCATCAGATACTGTTAAACAGGACGTGAGGCGTTCTGCAATCATTTCACCTGGAATCTCGAACTGTCGAGGCTTGTTTTTAGTCAGTTGTAAATGTGTTCAGTTCTTCTCTTTTTCCTCTGTGAGCATCACAGTTTTAATCCACCCAAAACTCTAGCTCTAAAAAATTAGCTTGCCATGCATTGTGCAAAATGTTTGAGGTTTAATTTTTTTTTGCTTTCTGAAAGAAGTTTCTTTTACTTACCATGGCTGTATTCATTTGACCAAAAACACAGTAAAAACAGTAATATTGTGAAATATTATTGCAATTTTAAGTAGCTGTGATATATATGTGAATATATTGGGTGGCACAGTGGCTCAGTGGTTAGCACTGTCGCTGAAGGTCGCTGGTTTGAGTCCCGGCTGGACCAGTTGGTGTTTCTGTGTGGAGTTTGCATGTTCTCCCCATGTTGGCGTGGGTTTCCTCTGAGTGCTCTGGTTCCCCCACAGTCCAAACACATGCGCTATAGGTGAATTGAATAAACTAAATTGGCCGTAGTGTATGTGTGTGTGTGTATGTGAATGTGAAAGTTTATGGGTGTTTCCCAGTACTGGGTTGTGGCTGGAAGGGCATCCGCTGCGTAAAACATATGCCGGAATAGTTGGCGGTTCATTCCGCTGTGGCGACCTCTGAAATAGAGACTAAGCCAAAGTAAAATGAATGAATTAATATATTTAAAAATATGTAGTTTATTCTTGTTATGCAAAACTTAATTTTCAGTATCATTACTCCAGTATTCAGTGTCACACAAGCCTTCAGAAATAATCTAATATGCAGATTTAATGCTCAAAAAGGATTCTTTTTATTATCAGTGTTGACATAATAGTTAATATTTCATGAAGAAATAATGACAATTAATTTCAGGATTCAGGAAAGTCTAAAAGAACAGCATTTAGTAACATTATGAATATCTTTAGTGTCACCTTTGATTTTAAAGTGTTCTTTCTTTTATAAAGCATCACATCAGTGAAATTTTGAAACCACAGACTGTTAGAGAATGTGTATCATTTAATTCATTCAAGTATAATTTTAAGAAATGGCTTCTTAATAATCAACATTATGAACACTATTTGTTGATGTTGTTGTTTTCTGTTGTTCATCTGAGTTTTGTTTATAGTTTGGATATTTTTTATAGGCCTATAACATCTGGTACATGGACTACCAATGAAAACAAGCCTTTGGGCTAATTTGGGTACATTTACATTCTTGAGGACTAATGAGTAAAGTACACTGTCCTTGGTTGTGAAATAAATAAACTATATACAGTTGAAGTCAAAATGATTCGCCCTCCTGTGAATTTTATTTATCTTTTTCAAATATTTCCCAAATGATGTTTAACAGAGCAAGGAATTTTTCACAGTATTTCCTATAATATTTTTTCTTCTGGAGAAAGTCTTACTTGTTTTATTTCGGCTAGAATAAAAGCAGTTTTTAAAATTTTAAAACCATTTTAAGGTCAATATTATTAGCCCCCTTAAGCAATATTTGTTTTCAATTGTCTACAGAACAAACCATCGTTATACAATGACTTGCCTAATTACCTTAATTTGTCTAATTAACCTAGTTAAGCCATTGAATGTCACTATAAGCTGAATACTAGTATCTTGAAAAATATCTAGTCAAATATTATGTGCTGTCATCATGGCACAGATAAAAGAAATCAGTTATTAGAAATGAGTTATTAAAACTATTATGTTTAGAAATGTGTTGAAAAAAATCTTGTTTCCTTTAAACAGAAATTGGGGGAAAAATATGCAGGTGGGCTAATAATTCAGACTTCAAATGTATATACTGTAGCATTGAACAAAACTGATGCAAAAGTATGTGCAACATTTTAAAGCTGGATAAAGTATGCAATTGTAATTCATGCATACTTATTTTATTAAGCTAACATGGACACACACCTGTCAAAAATGTCATTTACACATACACACACACACACACACACACACACACACACACACACACACACAGTGCTTTGTACAAACAACAGATACTTTGAATTTCACGCCACTCTTCTTCTCCAAACATGTCATTGTACAGGAATTGTTACTAGGAAACAAAACACTTCCTCGAAAAACAAAGCTCTGCATTCAGCTAACGTTCATTCCACAGTGAGACAATGAGATTTATATATACGGTAGAAATGACTCCTGGACTATATCCGTGAAACTATTTAAAGTAAACAGATGCATGATTTGTTTCTCTTTTTATACTTACACAAGGCGGAGGATCTTAAAGAAAAGGAAAGTGAGGGAAAGGGCGGCACGGTGGCTCAGTGGTTAGCACTGTCGCCTCCCAGCTGGGCCAGTTGGCGTTTCTGTGTAGAGTTTGCATGTTCTCCCCATGTTGGCGGGTGCTCCAGTTTCCCCCACAGTCCAAAGACATGCGCTATAGGTGAATTGAATAAGCTAAATTGGCCGTAGTGTATGTGTGTGAATGAGAGTGTATGGTGTTTCCCAGTGATGGGTTGCAGCTGGAAGGGCATCCACTGCGTAAAACATATGCTGAATAAGTTGGTGGTTCATTCCACTGTGGCGACCCCTGATTAATAAAGGGACCAAGCTGAAAAGAAAATTAATGAACATATATATATATTTAGATTACTGGACTGATTTGAGACTTTCTACTTCAGCATTTCGTGTTTAATTCATTGTTATTATTCTATTTCTTTGTAAATATACTAGAGCTTAAATTGTTTGGCAGTGAACCATCAATGTTGTCATATACAGTTGAAGTTAGAATTAATAGCCCTCCTGTGAATTCCTTTTTCTTTTTCAAATTTTTCACAAATAGTGTTTAACAGAGCAAAGAATTTTTCACAATATTTCCTATAATATTTTTTCTTCTGGAGAAATTTGTTTTATTTTAAGAACTTCTCAAGGTTAAAAGTTGTTGGAAGAAAGATCAAGCCTCCATAATGCAATTCAAAAGCATAAATAAATGGGGGAAAATAAAATAGAAAAGCATGAATCACAAAATATGGAAAACTGCTAATTTACGGATATTTTTTACAGTGTAGTGGAGCTGGTTAATCTAGTTAAGAAGCCTGCAGGATAAACCAGCTTCCACATCTATATAATACTGCAGCCGGCTGTACTTTTCAGCAGGGTTTGCCATGAGTTTACTGTGATATGTGTACTAAAGCACTTTGTTTGCTCTCATTTAACCCTTCAGGGTCAGCTGAGGGACTGTGAACCAGAGGAAGACAAAGATGCAGATCAGGACACAGAAAATCTAATAGAGGAAACAGAGGAACAAAGTGAAAACCGTGACACTGTTGACAGGTAAGAAATATCTGACGACATCATCATCATCATTAGCCACAGCCATATCACCCTGCAGCCCAAGACCGGTTACTCACTGAAGCTAAGCAGGGCTGAGCCTGGTCAGTACCTGGATGGGAGACCACTTGGGAAAACCACATAGGTAGCTGTTGGAAGTAGTGTTAGAGGCCAGCAGGGGGTGCTTAACCTGTGGTCTGTGTGAGTCCCAATGCCCCAGTATAGTGAAGAGGACACTATACTGTCAGTGAGCGCCATCTTTTGATGAGACTGAGACAGATGAGACGTTAAACAGAGTTCCTGACTCTGGTCATTAAAAATCCCATGGCACTTCTCATAAAGAGTAGGGGTGTAACCCCGGTGTCCTGGCCAAATTCCCTCTATCGGCCCTTACCCATCATGGCCTCCCAATCATCCCCATTCACTGAATTGGCTCTATCACTGTCTCTCCACTCCACCAATAGCTGGTGTGCGGTGAGCGCACTGGCGCCGTCGTCCTGTGGCTGCCGTCGCATCATCCAAGTGGATGCTGCACACTGGTGGTGGTGTGGAGGGACCCCCCTCATGATTGTGAAGTGCTTTGGGTGTATAGCCATACACGATAAATGCGCTACATAAAATACACATTACATTACATTACATCATCATAATAATAAACCTTCAGCTGTCAGGTTAAACATCTGGTGAAAGCTTGTGTCTGCTACTGAATAAAAAACAGGAATTGCAAACTTTTAGCTCACATTTCAGACTTTTTCCCTGTCGATGCAGTGTTTATCTTACAATTTAGACTTTTTTTCTTTTAGTTCTGACAGAAATGTGCAATTCTGAACCTTTTAGCTCACATTTTCAGACTTTTTCCGTCTTCAGTTGTTCCTTACATATTGGAGTCTTGAGGCTAATAGTCAGGTATATTTCACTC
Organism: Danio jaintianensis; assembly: GCA_903798115.1. Classification (NCBI taxonomy): domain Eukaryota; kingdom Metazoa; phylum Chordata; class Actinopteri; order Cypriniformes; family Danionidae; genus Danio; species Danio jaintianensis. The sequence goes on along the minus strand of CAIGQV010016645.1, from coordinate 27,380,061 downwards.
AGACTGTCTCTTGGTGTTGATCAAAAGCATCAAACTTCAGTTTCATGTGTTTTTTTTATCTGTTCAGTCAGGGCACAGCGAGACTCAGTCAAGCCCTTCAGAGACTGAATCAAGTCAGACGACGAAAAACATCCAGTGATTCAGAAACAGCAAATACCCCAATTCAGGAGGAGTCCGATCCACTGCCTCTTCTTGAGGTACTTTTCAGATTCATTCAGTGGTGTTAAAATAAGTGGCCATCTATAATATTTTTACTAGTTGGTCTGCAAGATACTAGTATTCAGCTTAATTTAATAATAATTCATTTATATTTATAATTTTGTCTTTCAGAAATATGAAGAGTTGTGTTTTTCATTTATTTACAGTTGTGAATTGCATTATGGGATGTTGATCTCTGCTCTGTCGACCTTTGATGTTGTAAATTCAACTCTGCAGTTTAACACAGTGACTTTTATTGACATTTTAGTAGTTTCAAATATTATAATGTATAAGAAATAATAAATAGAGAAATAAGTCTGTAAAATAAGAGAAAATGTACTGGCAGATTATTACAAGGTTTTTGTAGCATAATATACAACACCAACCCAGACAATATATCATCATCCATTCATTCATTTTCTTTTCGGCTTAGTCCCTTTATTAATCAGAGGTCGCCACAGCAGAATGACAATATATCACTTTAAACTATAAAAAATGTTCATAAAAGTCATTTTTTGAACATTTCAAGGTTGGAAGAAAGATCAAGGTCCTATAATGCAATTCAAAAGCATAAATAAACGTGTAAAAATAAAAGCATGAATCACAAAATATGGAAAACTGCTTATTTACGGATATTTGTTACAGTGTGTGACATTGCACTTGTTGGTTTCGACTTTCAAGGTGTTTTTAAATGTAAAAATAAAGTTCCTGTTTCATGCATTTCAGTATAAAAGTCTTTGTTACTGACTTCTAAAGAGTTTCATGTTGCTTTAGTTGCCATAACAAGGTCACCTGACAGTTTGTTGATACCAAATATATTATTGAATCCTGTAGTTATTTAATATCTAGCAAATAGCAATAAGGTCACTCCATGTCAACTCAAGCGTAGGTGTTCTTGACTTTGGAAGAATAACAATTTTGGCAGGCTGACAGAGGGTAACAAGTTACGTTTCTAGTTTCGGTGTAAAAAACATTCCTTTTAAACACAATATGTATCAGCTGTATACAAAATTCAGTTTTCAACCATTGAAAAAGGGTTCAATTAAACAATTTCAACATTTGGATTCTCATATACAGTTGAAGTCACAATTATTCGCCCTCCTGTGAATTTTTTTTTTTTTTTTCAAATATTTCACAAATGATCTTTAACAGAGCTTTCAGAAATCTTTCACAGTATTTCCTATAATATTTTTTCTTCTGGAGAAAGTCTTATTTGTTTTATTTCGGCTAGAATAAAAGCGGTTTACATTTTTTTTTAATCAATTTTTTTTTATATATATATATATATATTTTATTTAAAGTTTTTCCCATTTTAATGAACAAACCCCAAATCCCCCCCATGCCAGCAAATAATAATAAACATATGTGAAATATAAATACATATATGCACATGTACATCCACAACTGTACAGATACTTAATCATATTCCTTCATGAATAATCTATACCTGCTATGTATTTTTAAACCATTTTAAGGTCAATATTATTAGCCCCTTCAAGCAATGTATATATTTTTTATTGTCTACAGAACAAAACATCATTACACAATGATTTGCCTAATTACTATAACTTAATTAACCTTATTAACCCCTTAAATGTCACTTTAAGCTGAATACTAGTGTCTTGAAAAATGTCTAGTCAAATATTATGTACTTTCCCAGTGATGGGTTGAGGCTGGAATGGCATTCTCTGCGTAAAACATATGCTGGATAAGTTGGCGGTTCATTCCACTGTGGCGACCACAGATTAATAAAGGGACTAAGCCGAAAAGAAAATGAATGAATGAATATTATGTACTGTCATCATGGCAAAGATAAAAGAAATCAGTTATAAGAAATGAGTTATTATAACTATTATGCTTAGAAATGTGTTGAAAAAAAAATCTTCTTTCCATTAAACATAAATTTGGGGGAAAAAATATACAGAAAAGGGCTAATAATTCTGACTTCAACTGCTGTCTCCGTGTGTATTTGTGTGTGTGTTTTACATGTGTAATACCGGATCAGTCCTCAGCTCCCCCACTGGACTCCAGCGTTTTACGTTCGAAGGTTGATCTGGGAAAGAAGCGAAGTATAAAGCGTTCCAGACCGTCCCGTGCCGTCCGTCAGAGAGCTGCTCTGCCCGCTCTGACTGAGGGAACAAACCCCGACTGGAGGTTCTGCGACTCAACAGGTGGATCAGCACATACATCATATCATATTTCATAAATCATAATCTATGTTAAAGGGATAGTTTCTATCTAAAAATGAAAATGTACTCATTATTTACTCTCCCTCAAGTGGTTCCAAACCATTATAGGTTTCTATATTCTGTTGAACACAAAAGAAGATATTTTGAAGAATGTTGGAAATCGGTAACCATTGACTTTCTATAGTTGGACAAACAAATACGATGGAAGCCAATGGTTACAGGATTCCAGCTTTCTTCAAAATATCTTCTTTTGTGTTTAACAAGAGAAAGAAACTCACAAATGTTTGAAATGACGCAAAATGAGTAAATGATGGCAGAATGTTCATTTTTGGGTGAACTATCCCTTTAATTAATGAAGATTTATTGTAAAACTAAAATGTAAATCTACGAACCCCATTTTTTAATATACAGTGTAATGTAAGTTTCTTTTAAAAGGTAATTAATTGCCAATTACATCCTTAAAATTGTACTACAATTATTATGTCTGTAAAGCTATTTAACCTACTTAGTAAAGTATTTAATTACTTCAATAACATTTAAAATCTCAACACATAAACAATATAAATTCAACTAAATTCTTTACATTTGAGATCTTTTAGTTCCTTAATACTTTAATTAGCACAATGTTTAATTAGCGTACAAAATTGCTCTGCAAAAAATGAACAGTTAAACATTATATGCATTACAACGTGAAGTTTCAAATAAACAACATAGCATATATTATGATTGACAAATTTCTTTCTCATTTCTCATTGTTTTTTAACCATTTGCAATTGCCTGATAAATGTAAATTTGTTAGTTGTAAAATAGTATTATTCTGCAAAAAACTAATTATATTTCTCTTGTTCAATTCAATTCATCTTTATTTCTGTAGCGCTTTTACAATGTAGATTGTGTCAAAGCAGCTTCACATCTTGTCTCTGAATTTATAACATATATTTTCATGAACTGATTTTTGACTCATGAATTCATTGTTTCTTGAACATGTGCTATCGTCTTGAGAAATGTAACCTTCTTTAGTTAATTATAAAATTATTATGTAAAATGTATTTGAATAAAAAAACAAATGCTACTTTGATTTATACAGAACTGTTGAATTCATTTACAGTATTTAAAGCAAGAACCTAAAAATGAAAAGAACTTCAAAATTAAATTTGATCAGTAATTATAATAACTAATTACTTCTAATGATTTCTTCCAAAACTGCTAATATCACAAAAACAAACAGATTTAGATGATTTCCAAAGACCAGACGTTTTTACTTTATTATAGTGTAGCTTTTGCACTTTTACCTGTAACAGTAACCGTAACAGAAAACAGGTAAAAGAACACATATCAATAAAAGAAAACATATTAAAACAAGTTAAAAATCCAAGTACAGAAACACTAATACTGTCAATTAAAAGCTTGAGCGAAAAGATGTGTCTTTAAATGCTTTTTAAAAAGTTCAACTGATCCCAGATTTCTCAGTGCTATAGGGAGAGAGTTCCAGAGCCTTGGGGCCACAACACAGAAGGCACGGTCACCTTTAGTCTTGAGACGAGTTCTGGGAATGGCTAAAAGGTCTTTGCCAGAAGACCTCAGAGACCGGCTACATGAGTGCGTCTTGAATATATAGGGGTGCTTGACCATGCAGAGCTCTATATGTAATGACCAGAATCTTAAAATTTACTCTAAAACTAATAGGAAGCCAGTGAAGTGCCTTAAACACAGGAGTAATGTGCGACCTCCTACTGGTGCTGGTTAAAAGCCTCGCCGCTGCATTCTGCACTAATGGTAATTACTTCTAATGATTTCTTCCAAAACTGCTAATATCACAAAAACAGATTTAGATGATTTCCAAAGACCAGACGTTTTTACTTTTATTATAGTGTAGCTTTTACACTTTTACCTGTAACAACTATAGAAATGAATATACAAGGATCGGTCTTTATTTCTCTTCATTCAACACGGAACTGTTTAAGTAAAACAGCACTACATAGTTAGATTTTCAGCTTTATCTTTAGAAACTTTTTACTTTAGAAACTTTATATTTAGAGATAGAGATAACAGCTTTATCTCTAGAAACTTTAGAAAGAGCTTGTCTGTTATTGTTATGGAATAAAACTCAAACTTTTACAGATGCGAAAGATCCGTTTTCCAATGGAGGGGACTCAGAATCGGAAGAGGAACCATCCCAGGACGTCACGTCTTCTCCGGCCCCCAGTCAGCCCAAAAGAGTGTCTGTGTTTCCCGGGATAAACCCTTCAGCCCTGATGGTAGAGCATCACACTTATTATTAATGATTAGTTCACTTTAAAATAAGAAATCTGTTATTAATTTCTCACCTTCATATTGTTACAATCCACTGAGACCTTCGTTTATCTTCAGAACACAAATTATTACATTTAATTCCAGGAGATCCAGAGCTTAATTCTAGTATATTGCAAAATAGGTAGAAAAACGTATTATGTACTGTCATCATGGCAAAGAAAAAAATTAGTTATTATAAATTAAACTATTATGTTTAAATATGTGTTGAAAAAAACCTTCTCTCTGTTAAACAACACTCACAACAGATATTTTTTAAATAAATAAAATTTGACATGAGGTCTGAATGATTAGCCCCCTTGTATATTTTTCTCCCCAATTTCTGTTTAACGAAGAGAAGATTTTTTTTCAACACATTTCTAAACATAATAGTTTTAATAACTCATTTCTAATAACTGATTTATTTTCTCTTTGCCATGATGACAGCACATAATATTTGACTAGATATTTTTCAGAATACTAGTATTCAGCTTATAGTGACATTTAAAGGCTTAACTAGGTTAATTAAGCAAGTTAGGGTAATTAGGCAGGTCATTGTATAACGATGGTTTGTTCTGTAGACAATTGAAAACAAATATTGCTTAAGGGGGCTAATAATATTGACCTTAAAATGGTTTTAAAAAATGTAAAACTGCTTTTATTCTAGCCGAAATAAAACAAATAAGACTTTCTCCAGAAGAAACAATATTATAGGAAATACTGTGAAAAATTCCTTGCTCTGTTAAACATCATTTGGGAAATATTTGAAAAATAATTATTTAAAGAATATATAAAGAATAATTTTGTCTTTAACTATATATATTCAATATATATAGTGCAATATTTTTAGCATTGGTCTACAGCTGTAGTGGTCACTTTATTTTAAGGCATCCTTGTTACAGTCTAACTACTCATTTAACTACTGATTTATATTAATCAATTACATATACTCACTATATGTGAGGGGTTAAAATGCAGCTTATAGGTTTAGTGTTACACTGTAAAAAATCCATAAATGAGCAGTTTTTTTGTATTTTGTGATTCTTGTTTTTATTTTATTTTAATTTTTTTCTAGTTTATTTATGCTTTAGAATTGGATTATGGGATCTTGATCTTTCTTCCAACAACTTTTAACCTTGAAAAGTTTGGAAAAGTGATTTTTATGAACATTATTAATAGTTTAAAGTGATATATTGTCTGGGTTGGTGTTGTATATTACGCTACAAAAACCTTGTAATAAACTGCCAGCACATTTTCTGTCATTTTACAGACTTATTTCTCTATTTATTATTTCTTCTACAATATATTATTTCAAACAACTAAAATGTCAATAAAAGTCACTTTGTTAAACTGTAGAGTTGAATTTTCAACATCAAAAGTTGACAGAGCAGAGATCAACATCCCATAATGCAATTCACAACTGTAAACAAACAGAAAACACTTGTGAATCCCAAAATACAGAAACTGTTCATTAACAGATTTTTTTACAGGGTAGTGTTAACAGTTTCAGCAGGGTTGTCTCTCCTCATGTCTTGATGCTGGTGTTTGTGTTGTTCAGGCTCAGTTGAAGCGCAGGAGTGCACCTATAGATTCAGACACTCCAGCAGAAGCTCAAACCCCTCCGTCTGTTCCCTCTCGCTCTCCCCGAACACCCAGCATGACCCTTGGCCCCCGAGTGCTGCCCCCTGCTGACGGAAAGGATGCTGGGTAAGTGGACCAGAAACGAGAGTGCATGTATTTACAATCACAACAATGGACCATTTTCACATTTCCAGGTTTCTCATCAGCAGAAGTCGTCATAGTTGGGTAAACACTTCATTGAACATGTACACAATAGACATCACCTATATACTATACTATATATATACTAACTGCTGGCTAACTATGCTTATATATAATAACTTAATTAACTGTTAAAAGCTATTAGTTACTAGTTAATTAGTTAAAGTTCATTCATTCATTTTTCTTCGGCTTAGTCCCTCATTTATCAGTGGTCGCCACAGCGGAATGAACCGCCAACTATTCCAGCATATGTTTTACGCAGCGGATGCCCTTCCAGCCGCAACCCAGTACTGGGAAACACCCATACATTCATTTGCACACACTCATACACTACGGCTAATTTAGTTCATCCAATTCATCTATAGCACATGTTTTTGGACTGTGGGGGAAACCGGAGCACCCGGAAGAAACCTACGCCAACATGGGGAGAACATGCAAACTCCACACAGAAAATGCCAACTGACCCAGCCGGAGCTCGAACCAGCGACCCTCTTGCTGTGAGGGGACAGTGCTCCGGTTCCCCCACAGTCCAAACATGCACTATAGGTGAATTTGATAAACTAAATTGCCCGTTGTGTATGAGTGTGTGTGAATGTGAGAGTGTATGGGTGTTTCCCAGTACCGGGTTGCGGCTGGAAGGGCATCCGCTGTGTAAAGCATATACTGGAGTACAGTGCTTAATTTGTAAATTGCGAGGTCCCGGAACAGATCGGGGTAACGGATCCAGCATGTTACCAGAGGAGGGAGAGGCGTCGCGGACGAAAGTGAAGAGTCAGGGAGGGGATGGGGTGGGTGGGAGTTGATGTGTCGCGGACGAAATTGAAAACCGGAGGGGTGTCACGACTAAAGTAAAGAGGGTTGGGGAGTCGCGGAAGAAAGTGAACGGCGGGACCGGGCAGGGGTGCGTGTGAGGAGGGGGATCGATAAAATGAGGTGCCGGATCAGATTTCAGAGGTGCCGGATCCGGATCTGACTTGTTCCGGCACAAATTAAGCCCTGCTGGAATAGTTGTCGGTTCATTCCGCTGGGGCGACCCCTGAAATAGAGACTAAGTCGAAGGAAAATGAATGAATGAATGTTTTGAAGAAAAAAAAACTGTAAAAATCATGAGAAACACATTAATTAATGTTTGTTGTATCAAAGTACATTTAGAAATCACTTCTTTCTTTTTTATTTGCGTTTTCCATGCTGTCCCATTTTTTTTTCTGATTTAGGGTTGTACAAAGAACAAAGTAATGTTTTAATAACTTCTAATTTGTCACACAACACATATTTGACGGTGGTAGATACTGTGGTGCTTATTTTTTTAATGATAAATGTAAGGGGAATGATGGTAACTGTCACATAATTGTAATAACAGTGATTCTTGTAAATCCAGGTCTTCTCCCTCCTGGCTGCTTGAACTCAAATCCAAGAAGCGAATAAGTCAACCTGAAAGTGAAGCATGAAGCTTATGAAGATCAGGTCAGTCAAGTCCAGTCAGTCAATTCTCTCAAATAATATACAGTGGGGGAAATAAATATTGAACACGTCATGTTTTTTTTCCTGGGAATAATATTTCCAAAGGAGCTGTTGACATGGAATTGAACCAGATTTTGGTAAAAACCCAAACAATACAAACATAAAAATAAAACAAACAAATTACAAATTTAAATAATGGCTATGTGTAATAACAATGAAATGACAGAAGGAGAAAGTACTGAACTACTGAAACGTATTTAATACTATATTTACATTTACATTTAGCTGACGCTTTTATCCAAAGCGACTTACAAGTATTATGCAGAGGCCAATTATCACTGCAGAGCAAACGGGGGTAAGGTGTCTTGCTCAAGGACACTTCAGTCATTGTCTGCTGGCACTGAGATTCAAACCCACAACCTTCTGCTTACAAGTCCAACTCTCTAACCACCAGACCACGACTAACCATATATAAAAAGGCTTTTTTGGTGATGTCAGCTTAAAGACGCCTCTCATATGGAGAATGAAGTCACATGCGTTGCTCAGGTGTGAGTTTCTCACAGACTTCAACAGAGTGTAAAAATCTTGATGGTTCTGTGGGTCTCGTCTATCAAATCTGATCTTTATTTTGTATTTTCTATTGGGTTCAAGTCAGGTGATTGGCTGGGCCATTCTACAGCTTGATTTTCTTTCTCTGAAAGCATTTGAGAGTTTCCTTGGCTGTGTTTTGGATCATTGTCTTGCTGAAATGTCCACCCTGGTTTCATCTTCATCATCCTGCTAATGTAGATGTTGGACTGAAGCAGCTGATATTCATTTACACTGAGGAAGGGCAGAGGGTTGCTGAAGAACTACTGAGAGATTTCAGCTGCTGTCTGGGCTTTCACTGCCTTTCTACACCTCCCTTTCTTCATGTGTTCAATACTTTTTCTCTGAGTCATTTCATTTTATTATTATATATTTATTATATTTTATCATAACTTCATTTGTAAACTAATTAGATTTGTTTTCTTTGCATATATGGATTCCTTTGGTTGCTACCTACATCCAGGAAAAAAATCAGTCAATGGCACCTTCAGAAATAGGTTTTCTGAGAAAAATGGTGACGTGTTCAATACTTATTCCCCCGCTAATAGAACTCATTGAGTAGAAAAAAGTTGGATGTCGCTTCTTTCATCCCCACTAGAGGGTGACAAAACACACTTTTACATTCACCGCTCACTGATATATCTTTGATTTTAAATGAAACGATGATGGCTGAAATGATTTTTGACCTTAGATCTGTGGGGGATCACATTAATCATTATTATTAATTAACAGAATGTGCTTTGAACATGTTTCATCATATACATTTTTAGGTGTTTCTATAGACAATCTGTTATGTTGATCTTCTCTAATCAATTACCACTGTTTCAGATTGCAGCAGAGGCTATATATATATATATATATATATATATATAT
>CAIGQV010016645.1:27315548-27346955 GCA_903798115.1 Danio jaintianensis | reverse complement strand
TGTCCGGGGGATTTTCTGTGTTTTGAAATGTTATAGTGGCTGCGGCGGAAATGGAATATGGAAAACTGCTCCCTAATGAATATTTTTTACAGTATGCCCATTTTCAGACATTGCACTGAGGTCTGATCAATGGGATAGAGCAAGTTTATAAACCCAGAATCTCACTCCAGTCTCTCGTTTATTCCTCAGATGGGTGGGCTACATGTACCCTGGCTACCGCGGCCGGCAGTTTGTGTTTGAACATGGCGACTACAAACACTGGAATGACTGGGGAGCCACAGAACCACAGCTGCAGTCCGTCCGGCGTGTGCGGGATATGCAGTGGCACAAACGGGGCTGTTTCACTGTCCCCGTCCCCGACCCGGCTCCCAAACCCAACCCAAACCCCAACCCCAATCCAAACCCCAATCCAAACCCAAACCCCAATCCCAATCCTGCGCCCAATCCAGCCCCAGCTCCTGCTCCCCCTGCCCCATCCGCCACGGCTGCCAGCAGCTGAATAGCTAATAATAATAATCCCATGACCCCGCGCCTGCTCAGAGGGCCACGAAGAAAGCTGGAAAGCAAAAGTGACTGCCTTGACTTTTGTGTGTCTATCATTGGAAATAAAGGCCTCGGCCCTGGTTTGATCTCTGACTTTCGGCTTGTGCCTGATTTTATTTGCTTAGACTCTAAGGGTGTACTCACACTAGGCTATCCGAACCATGCCCAGGCACCTCTGACCCCAATTTCCTGGTTCGTTTGACAATATAACTAAAGCAATCTCCATTGTATGGAGCGAGAGCGCTTCTCTTCTGTTAAACTGAACAGTCACATCATTGATGATGTACGCGTGCTCGGGCTCGGAAGGCAAAAAATGCAATGTGAGTGCGGGGAGAGGGGAGGGGGGACAATAGCGCCTGGGCACGATTCAAGACAACATGTGGCCTAGTGTGAGTACACTCTAACACTAGCTGTGTTTCCACCCTAATGTGAAGAGAATCTTTTCAAAGTTTCTTTTTTTTTGGGGGGGGGGGGAATACTTTTTTTTTTATTGATTTTACATATGAAAGGCCATACAACATCCTCCAAATGGCATTTACAGTAGAACAAAAAATAAATTCACTTTCCAACACCATCACTATATACCCCTCCACCCCCAATCTACAATAATTTCTGCCATCTACTTTTCAAAGTTTACTAAAAGTTTCCATCAAGTTCTTAGAGCAGCTCCCTGTAGTATTGGTAACCTAGCAACCCAAAGTAAACAAAGCAAGCATAATGGAGACGGATCGATGGATTTGCTCTTCAATGTTTGGACTTTCAGCAGTGAAAATTAAACCACACTGAACTGAACTAAACTGAACTTCAACTCTGAAAACTGGACTGACACAGTTTCAATTTACTAGAACTTCTATGTTAAGCTGCTTTGACACAATCCACATTGTAAAAGTGCTACAGAAATAAACATGAATTGAATTGAACTGATTAGTCAGGGAGTGTAATGTTCAATACGTCAGAGTTTATACGACAAATGTGTTTCCGTATTTTAATTACATTACAACATCGATGCTGTAAAAGGAACCTTATGAAATTTAAAATAGTCACATTAACCGTTACGAATATTTATCCATGGCTGAAAAACACTAGCTGTGCACCCGATTGAGTTATCACGCAGGTTCATTCAGATCGCCCCCCAGTGGCGACCAGATAATGAATCCGTTTTACGCGTTTGTAGATGTTTTAATGAGACATTTGCAAAAGGAAAAGGAATAATGTTAGTTAAGTACAGTCTCTTATTGTCCTGTTCAGCAGAGCCCACAATGGAAGAATATTGGATGATAAGCTGAGTACATTTGATAGACTATACTTTCAATTTAACGTTTGCAGCGTGTTTGAAAAAGCCCATTTTAATCCATGTTTTACCGGAGTATTTCTTGTGTTTACACAGTTTTGGTTTTCCCACTAGCATGAGGTTTTGAACAAATAAAAAAAAGTGATTTAAGACTAGATTTGTTTCTCTTATCACCAGTTCATACTAAAAGCAATCTGGTTTGTTTGAATGCACTTTTGACAACCTCAGAAAGTAGTCAAAAGTGGACAAACTCCAAAATGTTACACCCCATTTACACCAATATTTGTCTGCTTATGACTATATTGACAAAATGACTTGTAGCGCATATTGTTATTCTTTACGTAAACAATTAATCCATGCAAGTTAATCCACTGAAGAAAAAAAGTTTGTTTTGGTAATCTTCAATCAAAGTCTGTGCATTTGCTTCTACGTTACGTCCTTCTCTGATGATGTCAGTTTGATACTTCAGTCCCAATATTTTTAGCCACACCCCTCTTACGTTAGTTTGCCATGAGGGAATGATGTGCAAAAAGAAAGCCCCGCCTTCTACTCAATATTCAGTTTCAGTTAGAAGTATGTCAACATACTGAAGTAACCAAGTCCCAGCAATTTCCGGTTCACATGGACTTTAAATGTTCACGTTAATTAGCCAGTGATTAGCCTATAACCCTGTCTCAAGCAGTGATTTACATAAAGTCTAAAGATTTTAGACTGAGGATGCAGGCTTAATGTTTGTGTTTAACGGAATGATTAGACAAAATGAGCAAACAAAAAATAAAGTACAAAATTGCATTTGTCAAGAAAAATGTTTAACTGATTGGTACATTTAAAAAAAAATTGTAACACAAGTCATGTTAATGCGCATTTTAAAGTATCACATGAGAAACAAGTGAAGGAAGTGGCACATTTCAAATAAAAAACCCTTAATTTGCATTAAAGTTTTATGGTCACAAGTGGTTCTGGACTTTTGCAAAAACTTTGAAGCTTCAGCCACAATATTCTTAGCCCCACCCCTCTTACCATTAGTTTGCTGAGTGAACAGTGTTGCCAGATTGAGCGATTTCCCGCCCAATTGGGCAGTTTTGAATTTGAGAGTGGGGGTAAAAAATGGCATTGGCGGGTTGACAAAATTTGGGCGGTTTTGAAACGTAAATTTTATATGCAACTTATTTAACAAAACATAACTGTGTGCTCCTACTCCATTCAGTTAGTAGGGACCAGTGCAGAGCACAAACCGCGTGGGCCCACTCGCAAAAGGAGGTGAAGGAAAGCTGTATCAAAATCTGACTTCCCTTTGCGTGCACGTGCATCACGCAGCACCTGCAGTTAAACTCAGCGGTTTATCAAAACACTTATCGATCATTTGTTCCCGCAATTGACAGCAAGAACAAACATAAAAGCGTTGTCTGATTGACAAGAAGCACCTAATTATGATCAAAAGAACTTAAAACGCCAATTGGGACGAATTCATACCCCATTTCGAAAGTAAAACATACTCTAATAGGTAGTGTAATCTACACTGCAATAAGTGCAGTGTGTGGGTGAGAGGGGGGCAGTGTTTCGATGTGATCCGGCTGTGGTTCTGTGACTGGTGTTGGTTAAAAAATTATGACAGTTAATGTAACTCGGTTAATTTTGATTTAAATAAATTACAATTAAATCAAATATTATTCTAATATTTTGGGCGTTTTTTTTGTGCGTTTGGGCAGGTTTGGGGAAGGAAAAAGTCAGGTATATCTGGCAACACTGTGAGTGAATGATGAAATCCACGCCCCCAATATTACATTTCACTGGGCTATATATGCCCAGCTAGTGTTTTTCAGCCAACATCTGGTGCAAGGTTTATGTGACTATTTTCAATTTCATAAGGTCACTTTTACAGCATTGATGTTGTAATGTAATTCAAATACAATCAGTTAAATAGACTTAAGCATTCATTTTGTTGTTCAAGCGTAAAGCGAGATGAAAGACCGTGTAAATGCTAGCGTCGTCAGTGGCAGCAGGCTAGCGCAGAAACTCCATTGAAAATACTGTGGTAAAATACATTCACATATTTTAAAGACATGGCGGGGGGAAATGGAATTTAGTGCAGTGCTTCTTGTCTGGTCTGACATCCACTTTATATCGTATATCAATCAGGCAGCGAAGGTCACTGATTTTTAAAGAAATCAGATATTAAACATGGCAGTTTTTGTAATGAAGAGACCGATCATCGGAAACGCTGGCCGGGTGACTGAAAAATAAAAGTCCGTGTGCATATATCCCATCGGAAGTACATCAACATACTGAAGCAAAAGTCTCGGCAACTTTCGGTTCACATGGACTTTCAAGGTAAAGTTCGGTGTGTGTGTGTGTGTGTGTGTGTGTGTGTGTGTGTGTGTGTGTGTGTGTGTGTGTGTGTGTGTGTGTGTGTGTGTGTGAGAGAGAGTTTTAGATATAGCAATATATTGCAAGGTGTGATGTCAAAAACAGGTCGTGGATGCAACATAACTCCAGTAGGGGTCAGTAATACTTCATAAAATAAATAACCAACAGTTAATTTTGCTAAAACACATAAAACGTGGTAGAAGCACCACAGTGTACTAGCGGTAATGGAATGAGGTCATGGGTGTTTATTGTAGAGTAATGCACAACAGCAACACGTCATCAATCACGATCAATCAAGAACCGGGACTGTCTGTTTTATAATGTAGGCTTGGAGTTCTGTGGACTTGGCAACACTGGGCTTAGCTTTTAAAATGTTGGTTATCCATTGCATTTAAACTAAAAGAGATGGAAAATGTGGTTTAGGTATTTAGCTCATGGCTTAAGAATAAGCCTGATATTCATGTGTTTCTGAAATCTGGAACTAAAAGATGGAAAGTATTTATAAAATTATAATAATTAGAAATAATAATAATTAACAGTTCTATGTAATTAACAGTTCTATATATAATAATTAACAATATAAAATAAATAAATGTTAAAATAAAAATGTATAAAAATAATTAAAATATTTTCTTCTGTTAAAATAGTAATTATCAGTTAAAATAATTAAAGTCAGCATGATCGCCTCACAGTAAGAAGGTCGCTGGTTCGAGCCTCGGCTGGGTCAGTTGGCATTTCTGTGTGGAGTTTGCATGTTCTCCCTGTGTTGGCGTGGGTTTCCTCCGGGTGCTCCGGTTTCCCCCACAAGTCCAAAGACATGCGCTATAGGTGAATTGGGTATTAATAAAAGGACTAAGCCGATAAAGGGACTAAAGATTAGTAAAGGGACTAAGCCGAAAATAAAATAAATGAATGAATGAATAATTAAAGTCGTAATTTCTAAAACGTATCACTCCAATTGAAAAAAATAACAGTTATTAAAAGATAAATGACAAGTTCTAAAATAATTATGGAAAAAATATATCATTATCTGCTACAAGTGATTCATGCAAAATAAATAGTAAACCAATAAGACTAAAATACAGTTAGCATTTAAAAAAAGAAAAACTAAAAACAATATGAAACAAATCTAATTATTAAATTATAAAAAAAATATTAAATTATAATAATTAAAAATAATCATAATTAACAGTTCAAAATGATACATTTCAAAATAGAAATTTCCTAATAAAATAGTAATTAGCAGTTAAAATAATTTAGAAAACTATAAACTAATCAACTAGCAAACTAATAAGAAATTAAAATACGGTTAGCATTTGAAAAACAACTAAAAACAATATGAAAAAAATTGGATTATTAAATTATTCAAAAATATATTAAATTATAATAATTAGAAATAATCATAATTAACTGTTAAAAATTATAATTAGAAAAATTATAAACTGTAAATGTAGATTTACAGGATTTAGGTCAATCTACGTTCCTTCTCTCGCCTATGGTCATGAGCTTTGGGTCATGACCGAAAGGACAAGATCTCAGATACAAGCGGCCAAAATGAGTTTCCTTCGCAGGATGGCAGGGCGCACCCTTATAGATAGGGTGAGGAGCTCTGTCACTTGGGAGGAGCTCGGAGTAGAGCCGCTGCTCCTCCACATCGAGAGAAGTCAGCTGAGGTGGCTCGGCCATCTGTTTCAGATGCCTCCTGGACGCCTAGGGAAGTGTTCCAGGCATGTCCCACCGGGAGGAGGCCTCGGGGAAGACCCAGAACAGGCTGGAGGGACTATGTCTCTCAGCTGGCCTGGGAACACCTCGGGATCCCCCCGGAGGAGCTGGAGGAAGTGTCTGGGGATAGGGTAGTCTGGGGCTTCTCTCCTGAGACTGCTGCCCCCACGACAAGAAAAGTGGAAGAAAATGAATGAATGAATAAACTGCAAAATAACTAAGATTTTAAAATACGATTAGCCACAACTAAAAACATTTTTTTTTTAAATCTACATTAATATATAATTAGCAGTATTATTTAAAACAACACGATTAGTAAAAAAAATTAACCTGTTTATTAGTAATTATCTGCTGGCTTGATTTTTTTCAACACATTTCTAAACATAATAGTTTTAATAACTAATTTCTAATCACTGATTTCTGTTATCTTTGCCATGATGACAGTACATAATATTTGACTAGATATTTTTCAAGACACTAGTATTCAGCTTAAAGTGACATTTAAAGGCTTAACTAGGTTAATTAGGTTAAAGTTAGGGTAATTAGGCAAATCATTGTACAATGATGATTTGTTCTGTAGACAGTCGAAAAGAAAAACATTGCTTAATAATATTAAAAACTGCTTTTATTCTAGCGGAAATAAAACAAATAAGACTTTCTCTAGAAGAAAAAATATTATAGGAAATACTGTGAAAAATTCCTTGCTTTGTTAAACATCATTTAGGAAATATTTGAAAAAGAAAAAAAATCACAGGAGGGCAAATAATCTTGACTTCAACTGTAATATTTAACATTTTCTCCTTCAAAAATATCAACGTTTAGTCAATCTTAATGTGTAGTAGTTTGTCGAGGCACAGAGGGATTTGGTGTGGTAAGCTCATAGGTATGCCATGGATAGGCAGTTTGTACCGGCAGTGGAAGCTTGCCATTTTTTTCCCTCTCATCATTTCACAGTGCCAAACCATACCAAGCCCAGGCCTGCCAACATCAGACTGCAGTTATTTCATTAGTTGTCATTTTTGCAGGCTGCCAGGCTTTTGTTCTGCGTTCACATGATTCAGCTGAACTCCTGCCAAGAGCCACGGCTTACAAAGAGATGGAAAGACATAAAGAGGATGAAAGGAAAGAAAACACAAACACACACACACATACACACATGCACACAAATACAGACAGCACTCGCTTATTCATATACAACCTGAGAGGACAAATGATAGAAATAAGAAGGCAACAATAATAAAGCAACTCATTTTACTTTCATGATCAGATGCATTTTTTTTAGTCATTCATTCATTTTCCTTTCCTGGGAAACATCCATACACACTCATTCACACTCATACACTATGGCCAATTTAGCTTACCCAATTCACATATAGCGCATGTGTTTGGACTGTGGAGGAAACCCACGCCAACACGGGGAGAACATGCAAACTCCACACAGAAATGCCAACTGACCCAGCCGGAGCTCGAACCAGCGACCTTCTTGCTGTGAGGCGATAGTGCTAACCACTGAGCCACCTTCAGAAAGGACATAGGTAGGATTTTTTTCAGAAGATATTTAATATAAAATATATTCATACTCTAAAGGTGTGATAGTTATAGAGGGATTCATTAACTACAGTATTTGGAGAAAACTGTTTAATAATCAAATGAATAAAGTAGTGCTGTCAAAATATTGTATTTGCATAATAAAAGTATATTAAATGCAGAAAAGAAATATATATAATCATTTGTATAAGATATAAATATTACATTTCTAAATATAAATAAACATTTTCTCAAATATATACATATATGTTTGTATTTGTGCAAAATAAATATGCACAGTACACATACAGAATGTAACTTATGTAAAGCTTTTATGTTGGATGTGATTGATCGCAATTAAACTTTTAGACAGCACTACAATAAACTGCAAGATTTTGAAATCATTTAAAATCAATATAAAAAATGTAAAAGTCAAACATAAAAAACAAAAAAATAAAACAAGCAGACAAATAAAACTAATTTAAATAAAAGACCTTATTTTTTTTAAGTATTAAATATTTTTATTATAATATGTATATATACATACAGTTGCAATCAGAATTATTAAACCCCCTTTGAATTTTTTTTCTTTTGTAAATATTTCCCAAATGATGTTTAACAGAGCAAGGAAATTTTCACAGTATGACTGATAATATTTTTTCTTCTGGAGAAAGTCTTATTTGTTTTATTTCGGCTAGAATAAAAGCAGTTTTAAAAATTTTTAAAACCATTTTAAGGTCAAAATTATTAGCCCCCTTAAGCAATATTTTTTTCTCAATAGTCTACAGCCCTGGTCACCAATCTCGGTCCTGGAGGGCCGGTGTCCCTGCAGGGTTTAGCTACAACTTGCCTCAACACACCTGCCTGGATGTTTCAAGTATACCTAGTAAGACCTTGATTAGCTTATTCAGGTGTGTTTGATTAGGGTTGGAGCTAAAATCTGCTGGACACCGGCCCTCCAGGAACAAGTTTGGTGACCCCTGGTCTACAGAATAAACCATCGTTATACAATGATTTGCCTAATTACCCTATCCTGCCTAGTTAACCTAATTAACCTAGTTAAGCCTTTAAAGGTCACTTTAAGTGGTATAGAAGTGTCTTAAAAAATATCTAGTAAAATATTATGTGCTGTCATCATGGCAAAGATAAAATAAATCAGTTATTAGAAATGAGTTATTAAAACTATTATGTTTATAAATGTGTTGGAAAAATTCTTCTCTTCGTTAAACAGAAATTGGGGAAAAAAATAAACAGGGGGGCCAATAATTCAGGGGGTTTAATAATTCTGATTGCAACTGTATATATATACATATATATTACAAATATTTGTACTGTATGTGGGCGGCACGGTGGCTCAGTGGTTAGCACTGTCGCCTTACAGCAAGAAGGTCGCTGGTTCGAGTCCTGGCTGGGTCAGTTGGCGTTTCTGTGTGGAGTTTGCATGTTCTCCCCGTGTTGGCGTGGGTTTCCTCCGGGTGCTCCAGTTTCCCGCTATAGATGAATTGGATTAACTAAATTGGCTGTAAGGTATGAGTGTGTGTGAATGTGAGAATGTATGGGTGTTTCCCAGTACTGGGTTGCAGCTGGAAGGGCACCCTCTGTGTAAAACATATGCTGGAATAGTTGGCGGTTCATTTCGCTGTGGTAACCTCTGAAATAGAGACTAATTCATTCATTCATTTTCCTTCGGCTTAGTCTCTATTTCTGGCGGTTCATTCCGCTGTGGCGACCCCAGATTAATAAAGGGACTAAGCCGAAGGAAAATGAATGAATGTGTTGGAAATCTCCATTTAACATAAATTGGCGAAAAAATATAAAATAATTGACATTTAACAGGAGGGCTAATCATTCTAACTTCAACTGTATGTTAATAACTGATACGTATCTTTTAAATGACAGGATTTTTTCTCTAATCTTATAGATGGTGCTGTGCAGCGGATTCAAGTGTTGTCAGTCGATTGAATGGGCGTTATCAGTGGTTTATCAGCTGATAGATATGGGCCAGTAGGGGCCTACTGCGCCTACTGGTAGGCTCAGAAGGCTGTTATCAACCATGCACATGGTTAATCTGCTGTTCTCACGTAAATCCAGCAGAGGCCGCTCCGATTGACCTGCCCTCCTCCTTCCCTAAACCCAACGGTCATTATTTTTTCAAAAGCAGCGATTATTTTTCAAAAGCAGCGATTAACCTGCCCTCCTCCTTCCCTAAACCCAACCGTCTGTTTTTAAAAAAGCAATAAAAATAAATAATTAACTTTTGTCTTTGCTGCTTTCCGAAACCGTTTTTCGCCGGACTCGAACCCCGTCATCACTGTCAACTCCACACTACGTCTCAAGTCTGCCGACGTACATGGTGAGCCACTGGAGAAACTGATAACTGATAACATTCATATGTTGGTAAGCGTGTATACCGCCACGCATGATTATTTATGAAATTATACTATTTCCCATTAATTGTATTTTATTAACGTCTACCCCAACCCTAAACCCAACCGTCACAGTAATGTAAAAACACATCTGGATCTGAACTCTTCTCTATTAGTATAGCTGATTAAGCATGTGGATGGATGATTACAGCCTTCTGAGCCTACTAGGAGGCGCAGAAGGCCCCTACTGGCCCATATCTATCAGCTGATATCCACTGATTCCGCCCATTTAATCGAATGATAACATTCGAATCGGGTGCGCAGACAGCCAAACTGAAAAAACAGAGCGGACTTTTGATGTTTATTCAAATGAGTTATAAATAAACACGTTTTTAGCGCCGTGTCAGATTAAGAGGAAGATGATTTTATGTGGAAACTTCATTTCCTATAAACAGCAAAGAAAAAAACCTGTCACATTTTCAGAGAAGGACTCTATTTCTGAATCAAAGCAGGTTTTTTTTTTAACGTTTCCCCAGGGGCCTTTAATAACCCTATTCTTTCATTTTTCATTTGTTTGTTCCTTTTCTTACGGTTTGAGACGTTTCTGAGTGATCGAGGTCGTTTGAGTTTATTCGGTCAGTCTGGGGCTCAAAATATTTTCTTGCTCCTCCAGCAGGTTTCATCAGCAGTTGTGAAATTATGAAATTTTCTGGCATTAAAAATCATTACACAAGATATGAGTTTCTGTGTTGTAGTCAAGCCTCTGTTTAAAGGAAATTAGTTTGTAGGCTTTAATTGGAGACATTATGCAAAACAGCTGCTGTAAAACTCCTTACAAGAATTACTTTTATTTTATTCCTTCTTTTTCTTTCTTTTTCTTTCTTTCTTTCTTTCTTTTTCTTTCTTTCTTTCTTTCTTTCTTTCTTTTCTTCTTTCCTTCTTTTTCTTTCTTTCTTTCTTTCTTTCTTTTTCTTTCTTTCTTTTTTCCTTCTTTTTCTTTCTTTCTTTCTTTCTTTCTTTCTTTCTTTCTTCCTTTCTTTCTTTCTTTCTTTCTTTCTTTCCTTCTTTTTCTTTCTTTCTTTCTTTCTCTCTTTCTTTTTCTTTCTTTCTTTCTTTTTCTTTCTTTCTTTCTTTCTTTCTTTCTTTCCTTCTTTTTCTTTCTTTCCTTCTTTTTGTTTCTTTCTTTCTTTCTTTTTCTTTCTTTCTTTCTTTCTTTCTTTCTTTCTTTCTTTCTTTCTTTCTTTCTTTCTTTCTTTCTTTATTTCTTCCTTTCTTTCTTTTTCTTTCTTTCTTTCTTTCCTTCTTTTTCTTTCTTTCTTTCTCTTTTTCTTTCTTTCTTTTTCTTTCTTTCTTTTTTCCTTCTTTTTCTTTCTTTCTTTCTTTCTTTCTTTCTTTCTTTCTTTCTTTCTCTCTCTTTTTTTTTCTTTCTTTCTTTCTTTTTCTTTCTTTCTTTCTTTCTTTCTTTCTTTCCTTCTTTTTCTTTCTTTCTTTCTTTCTTTCTTTCTTTCCTTCTTTTTCTTTCTTTATTTCTTTCTTTTTCTTTCTTACTTTCTTTCTTTCTTTTTTGTTTGTGCATTTGTTTTTTCCTTCCTTCATTCCTTCCTTGCTTCATTCCTTACTTCCGTTCCTTCTTTCTTTGTAAATATCTGAATGTGAATTTCTTCTTTCTTTCTTTCTTTCTTTCTTTCTTTCTTTCTTTCTTTCTTTCTTTCTTTCTTTCTTTCTTTCTTTCTTTCTTTCTTTCTTTATGTATTGCATTTACTTAATCAAAAATGCAGTACAGATGGCAAAATTGTGAAATAATATTACAGTTTAAAATGTAATTTTTTTTTTGCATTGGTTCTGTATAAAATAATTTGTATAATATGTTGACATTTACAAATGCATCTATACTTTTAAATTTAATGCTGCAAATATGATTATATTACTGTAATATAAATCATACTCATGCTCACATTCCTGACCGGGTTCTCCTGCATCGCTGAAGCTGCCGCTCACTTCACTTCACACACGTGCAGATGAATGTGTGAATTCAGAGTGTGTTCAGAGGATTCCCAGAGACCCTGCAGCTTTCAGCAGCCCGTTCACAGCTGTCGAAACACGGAAATCCCAGTGTCTAATGACAGCCAACAGCTCCTCACAACTTACACACACACATACAAACTTGTACTGTATACATGGATTTTGCAGGGACACTCCATGGCCATAATGTATTTTGTACAGTAAAAACAGGATATTATTTGACTGTTAAAAATATTATAAAATTTACAGTAACTTACTGGCAATTTTGGGCTGTAAATTTACAATCACACTGTAAACTAATAATTACAATTTACTGTCAAATTTACAGTAACTTACTGGCAATTTTGGTTGCCAGTAAGACTGTAAATTTACAATCACAATGTAAATACAAGCGCGCTGTAAATTAATAAATAAAATTTACTGAAAAATTGACAGTAACTTGCTGGCAATTTTGGTTGCCAGTAAGACTGTAAATTTACAAGCACACTAAATTAATAATTACAATTGTAATGTAAAAATACAGCAAAATTGTAATTATTTATTTACAGTGTGCTTGTAAATTTATAGTTCTACTGGCAACCAAAATGGCCAATAAGTTGCTGTAACTTTGACAGTATTTTTTTACAGTGTAGCCCTACCTCTAAATCCAACCCTCACAGAAAACCAAAAAATTGAAAATCATAAGACACTGTCAAGTATGATTTTTGAATGAACAAAGCATTTTGAATTACAGGGATATTAAGTGTGTCCCTGTAAACCACCTCAATAGAGTACAACTAAGTCAAACCCATGTCATTATACAACTTTGTATCCCTGCAAACCACATAAACTTGTACACACACGCACACAGTGTTCAACATCAACAATATTTAAAGCATTAAAAAATGATAAACATTATATCCACTTTTACCTTCTTTCTATGGTAACTGTAATAATTCATTGCAGAGTCTGTAATCTCATGATGAAGCTGTTGTGCAGGGCTCTGATGACTTGATCTCTGTGTAATGTAAAGGTTGATGTGATATATATGGCATGGATGATATATGGTGACATTTCATGGGGTATTAATGCTGTCCAGATGAGATTTACACATGGGAAAGAGAAGGAAATACACACACACGCCAATGCACACATACTGTACACACACATTTACAGTAGATTTATTTAATCATATTTTGAAAAATGATGGACAAACCCACTTCATTATTATTTTTATTTTAAATTTTTTGTTTAAATCCTGTTGGCTTTATTAGTACTTCATATTAATTCATGAAATTATATATAAAATATATTTTTATAAATCATTATAAAAATGTTGATAAAAGTAAAATGCAAAATGCATACATATATAGTTAGATTTTATTATTTTATATTCAAATTTTTATATGTTATAGTACGTTATATATTTCCCAGTGATGGGTTGCGGCTGGAAGGGCATCCACTGCGTAAAACATATGCTGGATAAGTTGGCAGTTCATTCCGCTGTGGCAACCCCAGATTAATAAAGGGACTAAGCCGAAAAGATAATGAATGAATGAGTACGTTATATATTTTGTAAGTTATTCTGTATGTGTTATAGGGGCAGCACGGTGGCGCAGTGGGTAGCACAATCGCCTCACAGCCAGAAGATCGCTGGTTCGAGCCCAGGCTGGGTCAGTTGGTGTTTCTGTGTGGAGTTTGCATGTTCTCCCCGTGTTCACGTGGGTTTCCTCCGGGTGCTCCGGTTTCCCCCACAAGTCCAAAGACATGTGGTATAGGTGAATTGGGTAAGCTAAATTGGCCGTAGTGTATGTGTGTGAATGGGAGTGTATGGGTGTTTTCCAGTGATGGGTTGCGGCTGGAAGGGCATCCGCTGTGTAAAACATATGCTGGATAAGTTGACGGTTCATTCCGCTGTGGCGACCCCAGATTAATAAAGGGACTAAGCCGAAAAGAAAATGAATGAATGTATGTGTTATTTCAGTATATTAATATACATTTTATTATTAAATCAATCAACATCCATTTATCTCTTTTATTTATTAATTTGTGCACGCACAAACAATTATGATTGCATAGTATATATTCATAATTTTATTAACATTTATCGTTTGAATATTTTATTATTAAATATCAGCCCATTGTTATTTTTTGTAATGTGTTACACAATATAATTTGATACACCATACATAGTTAATTATTATTTTTATATGTATTATTTTAATGTATTATTTAATAAAAAGTGGTTTTGCCAAACAAAGTCAAACATAAGCATACATTATTTGTAATATTTGTAAACAAGAGAGATATTTTAATGATATGGTATGCTATATACACGTAATTTTATTTACTGTTTGAGTACTTCTTTACTATTAAGTTAAATATTACCATCCATTAGGAATATTTGTAAATTATTTGTAAAGTTATATTACTCAATAAATTAATTATATTATATTATAAATGAACATCTGTATTATTTTAAATATATATATTTTTTCATAAATAAACACCAAGTATATATTTTGAGCAATTGTTATTATGTGTCCATTCACCATGTCCAGTTTTATTTTATTTTACTTTTATTTTACTGCTTATGGTCAACAGGCCAGTGCGCGGGCGTGTGCCCGACTCTTCACGGGCTCGCGCAGCTCGTGCACTAGTTGAAAACTTCTCCGCGTGCAATTGCGGAGCACAGACGAGCCACGAAGCAGAGCCAGCGGTAAATTGCGGGCTCCTGCTCCCGTTATCGACCCAGAACCACCACGGAACATGGACGATTTAGGTAAGCATAATCTCCTTTAACGTTTGACATTGGAAAATCGTGAAATGAGAAGTTTGACGCGAGGCTAGAGCACTAAAATGACGCTAAAGACGCGGATGGAGCGCGCTCCTGTTGCCAACGTCATCGCGCGCCGATGCTTGACTGCAGCAACACGCTGAAAAACACACTCTCTGCAGCGGTTTAAACCTGGTTTTATTCGCGTATTTTAGTCTGTTTTCTGTAGCTTCTTGATGGGTTGCAGGAGTCAGCCTGATTCATTCTTCACATTGAGGTGAAGTTGGTGTTATATTCACATATTCGTTCGTTTGTTTTAACAGTGAAACTTGAGACACGTTACTTTGCACCTTCGGTCTGAAATCGCATTTAAATGTGACTTCAAAACAACATTAGCACTATTTAATTAACTGTGCGTGAACGCCGTTGTGTTTTGATATTCATTGGCTGCTAATATGGTTTAGAATTGGCTAATAATACTTTTCTGAATTCATATTATTAAGGAGAATGTCCGGATATAAAACCAACTTTACCTCAAAGTTCTTCACAGCTGCTCTTGTAACACCAAGGTATGTGATTAATATCAGGCCCAAACCCGCTTTGAGCTCTATATTTACCCCCAAATGCAGAAGTTGTATGTACTTTATGCTGGTTGATATGCATGTATAGTTCCTGTCTGCTTGAAACTTCTGCAGTGTGTCAACAAAACAGCAAAGTGTCATTTCACACCCGGCCTCCAAAGTTCACTTATAGCTACTGACTTAAAGTAAAAATTTACTCTGTTTTCTCACCATCAAGTGGTTTCAATTCTTTTTTTATGAGTTTCTTTCTTCTGTTGAAGACTTAAGAAGATATTTTGAAGAATGCTGAAATTCTGTAACCATTGACTTCCATAGTAGGAAAAACAAATACTATGGAAGTCAATGGTTACAGGTTTTATTTTTCCCTCAAAGTATCTTCTTTTGTGTTTAGCAGAAGAAAGAAACAAGTAAAAGGTGACTAAACGATGACAGAATTTTTGTTTTTGTGTGAACTATCCCTTTAAAACTAGTTGTTGGTCTTATGGTGTGCATTTGTTTTCATTGTCTTTCAGTATATATGGTTTCCAATACACTTCCGTGTCGAAATTAGAAATAAAACTAGTTGTTGCTGGCATTTAACTAGTAGTGTCTTACTGTTAGGTAGTTGATCCTATTATCTACAGCTTTTGATGTTGTAACTTGTTGTAACAGTCGGGCGATGAGTAAATGAGCCGCACTGCCTAATCTAACTAATCTCAATATTAGTGCCTTGAGGCTGCTGGGTTGAGAGTGACGCGTTGTTTAGTAAAGTTATTTTCGTTCATCTGTGACGACCAGCCACAAGCATTTGTTTAGACATTAATGTGGGACCAGGATCAGAAATTAAGCAGGACTTTCTTATTGCTGTATGCCAAAATCACAGTACAGCAATCCCAGCGTTATGCATGTGACATTTGCTGTATAAAATATGTAAACAAATACACAGAGAGATCATTTCAATGTGGTAATGTCATTGGCTCATGAACATTTCCTGCTTGTTGTCAAACTGTTTCATAACTATAGCAAGAGGCAATTCAATCATAGCTTCACATTAAAACGGCTATCATAACATTATTTATTAATATGCAGACCTTTTTGGTTTCTCTGAAGCTATGGAAATTAAAAATGTAAAACAGGAATATGTTAGGACATTTGTTATTGTTTACATCCCTCAAAATGGTCTATATGTTAACAGTATATTTAAGCATTGGACATTTACTCACACTCAAACAATTGCTTTTGCTGCTTGTTTAAACTACTTATTTAAAATGAGCTAAAACAACACAATTCTTTGTTTTTTGGGGGGGGACCACTTAATTATTTTATGTTCAATCCACTTAAACTTGTAAAAATGATTAAGTTAACTTTTTTTGTGTTCGGAAATATGAGGGAATTGTGTGGAACCCAGCATTTTTTACAGTGCACTCACACACTTTCTTTAGGCTTAGTCCCTGATTTATCATGAACCGCCAATTATTCTGGTATATGTTTTTATAAAGCAGATCCCCTTCATATGCCACATACATCTGTTTATATCTTCCAAAAAAATAACAGATTTAAAGGATCATAAAAATATAAATTGTAACGTGTTTTATATTTTAATTGTGTGAAGTAAACATGTTTTATGGATGTGACCAAAAAAGTATCCAAGTTCACAGTATACAACATACTTTTTTGACAATCGTCTTTGAATTTGAACACTTAATACACAAATACACTTCATTAAGCATGTACACACTAGGGGTGCTTTCACACTAGCACTTTTGGTCCGCACCTGGGTTCGTTTGACGTCAGAGTACGGTATGTTTCTCTAGTGTGAACGTGTCTTCTGAACTCGGGTGCACACCCACGAACCGTACCCGAGTCCGCCTGAAAGAGGTGGTCTGGGGTACGGTTCACGTGAACTCTGGTCTGGTTCACTTCTGGTATGAATGCAATCGTACCAAATATTGAAACTGAACCGCCAACAGTACAACAAACTATCATTTTCATAAAGGTAATTTTTTTTTGTGTGTGTGTCTGTGTATCACGTACTGTACCTTGGTGACAAGCGGGACTGAGCCAGGGCAATCACAGTGATAATGTCTGCTTGTCTCCTCCAAAAACAGCTTCTGCAGACATCGCGTGATGTTCTGAACGTTTATAATATTTTTTGCGTCAGATGGACGCGGGTCGCTTTCTGTGTGTCCAAAACCAAAAGATTCAGTAAATGCAAAACAACCGCGATATGCGTACGTTTTTCCATTTTGGCGCTTTGCTTTTGTGTCCGTCACTTAGCAACAGCCGTACACAAAACAGCAGCTCGATGACGCAAGCGTACTGGAGAAGGAAAAAAGACAGTGTGAACACAAAACAACCGAGAAGGTGGCAAGGGGGGGACAATCGAACTTGGGTACGGTCCAGGCAATTGAACCAAGTGTGAAAGCACCCTAGGATTGTCACGATACTGGAACGTCCATTTCCCGCTAACATTTGAGCGCTACTGAGCACGTTCTTAAACAGCACTGATTTGCCATTGTGTTCGCGTGCTCAACAGAAATGACTGATTGGCCGTGAAGGTCATCAGTTCACTGAACTCACCGCTGTTTACTGAGTGTAAACACAGATACACGGACACTAGAGCATTTAAAATGTATTATTTTGATCTAAAAATGTATTAAATAGTATACATGGTAGTGTACGCAACTAATATAACATGCTAGAGCTATATCACATATGTTTTGATGTTTGACTTTGTCCCATAAATAGACGGCACATGATTTTACAAATCCACTCATAAATATAAAAAACTGCAGTGAAAATCAATTCCAGGTGTGCATTTTGTCATGGTTTCCTATGCTGCACGTGACTGAGAAGAAGCAAACTGGCTAATGTGTATTTATTGTTGTACTTCAACCAGATTACGCTGTTATATGCTAGAATAGTAAACAAAGTTGGCCATAG
The DNA here is from genome assembly GCA_903798115.1 of Danio jaintianensis. Classification (NCBI taxonomy): domain Eukaryota; kingdom Metazoa; phylum Chordata; class Actinopteri; order Cypriniformes; family Danionidae; genus Danio; species Danio jaintianensis. The sequence continues at coordinate 27,328,859 of CAIGQV010016645.1, read as the reverse complement.
GATATGAGTGCCTGTGTGAATGCAAGAGTGTATGGGTGTTTCCCAGTACTGGGTTGCAGCTGGAAGGGCATCGGCTGTGTAAAACATATGCTGGAATAGTTGGCGGTTCATTCCGCTGTGGTGACCCCTGATATATAAGGGACTAAGCCGAAGGAGAATGAATGAATGTTAGAATAGTCTCTCATAGGTCTCTCACAGTGTGGGCTAAAGCATGTATATCAGAGGAAACATAAAGATGAAAGATATGAGTGAGCTAGATATCAGCTCTGCGGTGTTTGTGCATGTTGTGCAAATATGTTGACTGATTTTTCATTCAATCCAGTTACAGATTTTGAATGAAATGCATAAGCCCCCTTAACACAAAGCATTAAGTGTTTTTTGGCATTAAGTGCATGTAACCTCAATTGCTTTAAGATATGTAAGCTCAAATTTGTGCATATAATAGTTGCAATCCACAATGCATCACACTGCACTTTTTCTCTTAAGTTAACTTTTGAAAGCACTAATTGTTGGGTTTATGTCACTATGTCACTGATCATCAGCATGATGATCTGTGTCATAAGCCTTGCATTCTTGTGGATGTGTAGAAAAATTGTGTATCTGAAACGTACAACGAAATGTATACTAAGTAACGTATTTCAAATAAGGGACTAAGCTGAAGGAAAATGAATGAATGAAGTGACGCATTTCAGATTCGCAACAATGTAAACATCACCTTCTAGTGGATTTGTCAACTGAAACGTGCCACAAAATGTACCTAGAGCTATGTATTTTAAGTTTCACAAAATTATAAGTTAAGATGTATATTTCCAATGAGCCTGGCCTGAAACCTTTAGTTTTAAAGTGCAGAATATTGTCAAAATCCTTTGCTATACTGATAAAGAATATTAAAATAGTGCACACTTTTCCTATATTAATGTGTAATGTATAAATATTCCTATATTTACTGTAGTACTGTATTTTGGATCATTAGTAGGGCTGGACAATATAACCTAAAACCAAAACCGATTTCGCATCTGAATAATGCACTCACCGATGTCAGGGAAAATCTCAAGTGCCCAGTTTGTCCACATTCTGTAATGCATTTTTAAAGGAGAAGTATTAACAGAATTACAAAAAACTAAATAAGCGACATGGGAAAATTACATTGGTTATGATTTTTAGTTTTGGTTTAATTTTGATTAATCATTATCAGCATTATTCATTAGTCTGGATATTCTGTAGGTGTTTATTGTTTCATGTTCAGTGTGTTTATCTATAACTGGGTTGGGTCTCGTATTGCAACTTGAGAGTCTTGCATGAGCTAATCGCCATGTGATTCTGAACAGAACAAATTATTTTCATGAAATGACTCAAGATGCTGCGGGCAAAGCCTCAGTCTTTTAAACACACATGCACCTATTTTTAGCAGTGGATTTGTAGTTTCATCCTGACAGCACTTTAGTGTCTGTCACACGTGTATGTCTCTTTTTAAACCGTCTGTTTGCTTGCTGATCATCGGCACCTTTTAAACTCTCTAATGCAGATTGGCATAAATAGGGTGTCTGAAGTGTATTTTCATTAGGAAACTTGTTAGTTTTTCTCTATTGACATTTTCTGTTGGTTATTATATTTTGGTCATTTAAGTTTAGTGTGATGAGGAGAGACTTAGTGGATAGTCTATATAAAGTAGCCATTAACCATATTTTTATTTTGTACTGTTCTCTGACGTCTACTTATAATGTTATTAAGTATTCTACATAAAAGAAAAGAAACCATAATTTATAAGTAACTGACTATTTTCTCTTCGCCATGGATATAAGGGTTACAGTATTACTGCATAATATTAGGAAAATATAATACTGACGTTGCAATATTTTGTTTTTTTTCTGATAATAGTTGCAAAATGACAAGATACATGAATTGTCACCAAATATCTTCAATGGCAATATTTGCAGCCTTTTACAGTGAGTTGGAAGTGGAGTGATTGGCATAAAAATAACAAACAAATACCTTTTGCTATTAACTTTTTATTATGATATCCGTGTAGGGCTGATTGATATAAGAAAAAATATTATAGAGTATTATAGAAAAACACAAACGTCTTTCAGTAATCATTAAGGAATAGAATAATAATAAAAAGTTCCCTAATAAAAACATAAAAATAAAAACATTCCCAGTGCTTTTTTGATTAAATAATAATAATAATAATAATAATAATAATAAACAATATTTTTTGTTAAATATGATTATAAATAAGGGCGACGCGGTGGCGCAGTGGGTAGCGCTGTCGCCTCACAGCAAGAAGGTCACTGGTTCGAGCCTCGGCTGGGTCAGTTGGCATTTCTGTGTGGAGTTTGCATGTTCTCCCGTGTTCGCGTGGGTTTCCTGCAGGTACTCCGGTTTCCCCCACAAGTCCAAAGACGTGCTATAGGTGAATTGGGTAAGCTAAATTGTCCGTAGTGTATGTATGGGTGTTTCCCAGTGATGGGTTGCAGCTGGAAGGGCATCCGCTGTGTAAAACATATGCTGGATCATTCTGCTGTGGCGACCCCAGATTAATAAAGGGACTAAGCCGAAAAAAAAAATGAATGGATTATAAATAATATTAATTGTTTTATTGTTAGTTATTAAATAAAAAGGCATGAAACAATTATAAGATTTTTTAAATGTTGTTCTACTGGATATTACTTTCTTCATTTACAAAACTTAGCATATTGAGGTTTTATTTTTAAAGGATGATGGAAAATAAAAATGTCCCTTCACTCTTAAAATGGTCGTTTATAGTTTTAATTACATTGCATGATTTGACAGTTGCACTAAGCCATATTGTGACTGTTTTATTTTGTTATATTGTGTATATGCAATTCTAAACATCTCTATCTGATTTCAAAGCTATTTTTAGTTTGTCTCTGCACAATTATTATTATTGAATATTTAATTATTTGCTGCATCCTGTGCACAATAAGGCTAAGAGCGTGCATGAAAATAAAATGACATTTGCCCATGTTGACTTTAATGCACTTTTACCTCATCTCATCATACCTACTACATCAACCATGTCCTAAATGGCACACAAACAGTGGTCCCTTTATTCTTGGCAGTGGAGCATAGAGCGATGCAGACATTGAGATCGCAGGTGTGAGCCTTTCTTTTCTTTTCTTTTTCTTTTTTTTGCCAACTTCTCCTGTAACCATAAGCCTGCATTGTGGGCCACAAAGCTTGTATGAACCTAAAAAAAAACCTGTATGTCAGCGTCTTTTCAGTAATGGTGTATTGTCTCGAGATCTGTTTTATGTTTTTTAGTGTAAAAATTTAAAGCATTCTGATTCATTGCATGGCAAATTACGTTACTGTTCAGTTGCACTGTTTTAAACACGTGTTAAACTTGCTAAACTCACTCTTGATCACATTTGATGATGATTGATGATCCTAGCGAACTCAACAGATCTTTTAATCCTGGTTGCTTTGCGCACTTCCTGTCTTGTTGATATGATTATATGCGTTACTACGGAGACATGTTAATATGCAGCTGTCAATCAATTTGGTGGGTGGGGAAACCACACTCCTACGTCACGTTGCGGTCGGCCTCAAATTGGCAGGGATTTGGATGCTATTTTAACGTCAGGAAATTTAAAAAAAGAGACTTATTGTCTTTATATCACCCCAATAGGTGCCCTTTAATACTAGAGCTGGGTGATTTGGCCTAAAATCAAAATCTTGATTAATTGAACATTTTAACTCAATTACGATGATTGAACGATTATTTTATCTATTAATTTGTTTTGCCCTTATAATTCACTGATAAGTTTTGTACAGTAAATATGCTGACATATTACAAGTGAGAGATTTTTGAATGAAGGGTGCATTACTTGATTTTAAAATAATTGAAGGAAACACACTACCTACTATCTATGAATATTCATTGAACATCAACGTTGAACAATTGAAATTAAAACACACATTGCCTAAAATGAGCAGTCACTTTTTTTTGTAAAATAAATAACTTCTGCATTTGTGTCAGCCACGGCGAGGGGTATGTGACTGCCTGAAGGCTGTGCCGGACCATATGTGTACGCCCGACGCAGAAGTATAAACAGAGCAGGGTCATGTGACTTCACACATTGTAGGGAAATTAATTGAAAAAATTGACCTGGAAAAATTTGATTGATTATAGGTTCTTTCGATTTCGATTAATTGCCCAACCCTATTTAATACTCAAAGACTGCAAATGAAATATTTAGGAAAATATTATTATACTAAAAAAAAAATTATTCCTGGGATGCAAAGGGGAATTTTTGTTAACAAATCATTCTATATTTATATAATTTGGTGTTAAGCTAATGTTTATTTATAGTGTAGTATCAATTAGGGCTGCACAATATATCATTTCAGCATCGATATCACAATGTGCGCATCCACAATATAGTCACATGCACATGCAAGGATGCACAATAGCTATGTTTCCATCCAAAAATGCAAATTAAATTTATGCGCAAAACTGGAATATCGCATAAAAGATATGCGAATAAAGCAGCGTTTCCATCCAAGTAGTTAAAGAGAATAAAATTGTCACTTCCTGATTAACTGGTGCCAAATATCAACAGTAAAAATTGAATTTGCTGTGGTAGGAGAAACTGCGTGAATCTTTTCTTTATTTAATAAATGACTTTCACCTCAGAAGACGATGCCGACACACAATGAACGCATGGTGGCGTTTGAAGGCGTGAGACGCGGAGCGCAGATGCTCTTGACAATCCTGGAGGTCATTAATAATATAATAACACTAATACTGAAATGGTTAAGGCGTTTTAGAATGACCAACACAACATTTCAGATGTTTTACAGTGTGCTCAACTTGCTGGTTTGTCCATTCACACACATTTTTATCACCACATGATCTCTTATAATAAAATCACATTACCTTTTTTAATGCGCATACTGGAATTTGTTTGTTAAAAGTGTTTCCATCGTAGTTTATGTGCATCTTTTCTTATCGAATAAATTTTTTTTCGAAAAAAAGTTTATCCTACTCAGTTATGTGCAAACGTTTTTTTATGCGCATTTTGAAAATGTATTCGCATCTCGGCGTTTCCATCAACCGTTTTTTTATGCGCATATCAAAAATATATAAGCATAAAAACAGGTGGATGAAAACGAAGCTAATGTCAAGTAGGGATTTTAGGAGACCAGGCCCCTCAATTTGAAATGCATGTAAATAATTGCAAAGTTTAGTTGTTTATTTTTTGTATTTATTGTTTCTGTATTTATCTAGTTTATTATAGTTTATGCAGATGCACTATACTACAAAATCACTAGAATCTGGTGAAATAGATTTCATATTTGCAATATGCAGAAAAGCTAAATATTGCAATGTATTTTTTTTCCAATATCGTGCAGCCCTAGTATCAATGTTAAAACCTTTAAAAAAAAAAAAAAAAGTTTCAAAAATTGAAGTAACTGTATTTATCAGAAATATTATTTTTTAGGAACATAGAAACATCACAAATATATTTGCTGTTATATCTTTTGATACATTTAGGGCCCTGTCATACACCCGGCGCAATGAGGCGCAAGACATGTTTGGCGCCATTTGTTGCTATTTTCACACCAGCGTAACCCTAATTTTCACGTTTTGCGCCACGTTGTTTAAATGGCAAATCCATTTGTGGACTCATGTGTGTGCTGGTCTGAAAAGGAGGTGTGTTAAGGCGCAAACGCTTACACATTGCTTAATACACACAGGATGTACGGCGATACACAAATATCTTTACATATGAAAAAAAAATAACGGATTAAAATGTTACAAGAATGAATATTTACTACATAGATATAAAACCCACTGCCTCCATGCCTTCACCTCGGGGGGCTTTTTCAGTTTATTCATCACAATTTGCATTTGTATAATGTTATTATTATAAGCAGTATTATTTATTATATGCATATTTATATTTGTTTTAATAAAAACAAGCTTAGATTTGTCCTCCTGTCGGGTTTTGGAGACGTCTGCATCACCATAAGGGGCATAATGCTGTGTTCACACCAGACGCGGAACGCGCGTATAAATCGCGCTATTCGCGCGTAAATAGACGCGTGAACATTTTAGTTTACTCGCTTCATTCGCGCGTCAAAATCCGCTTCATTTGCGCGTCGAATCCGCTTCATTCGCGCGTAAAAATAACTTCACCGTAGACGCGGATTCGCGTCATGGGCAGGGCTTCTGTCTGCCCGGTGACTCTAGCTTCCTTGCTAAATGTCTAACATGGATTTTATTGAGAGAATAGCTGTGTTTATGTGCTTTAGGAAGACTGAAAAACAGCGTCGATTCGTTTGGAGCCGTGCCTGAGTCCACTAGATCCATTCTGAGGTGCACCTAGCTCTGTGAGTTCAAAAACTCCTCCAGAAACTATACCTGGTTGATGGAAGCTTTCAGCGGTGCTTCCGACTGAGCCGAGCCCAGTTTGATGAACTGTTGTCCGGTGTCGGCAAGAGGATTTCCCCTCGGGACACCAACAACAGGCGCTACGTCATAATCACGGCCCTACAAAACAAAGCTCATGATTGGTTTATGCGGCGCGAATGTCTGCTGAAGTTCAGATTTTCGAACTCGAGCGATTCGCGTGTTAAGCGCGTCAAACGCGCAAAACGCTCAATCTGCGCCGCCATTCGCGCGTGTCGCGCCGCAGGGTGTCTATTCGCGTCTTTGCATTGACTTAACATGTAAATCACTCGCGCTTGACGCTTCTTCCTCGTCTGGTGTGAACGCACCATGAGAACAGGACGTGTGTTTGGATATAACTGAGTTTTTTGACCACACTTCGTTATTATTGTTCATTTATTCATTTGCTGGAAATTATACCTGAATTTAGAAATAGTTTTGAAACAAATCTTTGCGCTTAACAAATGAAATTAAATATGTAGGCTAATGGATGTCTTCAGTCGAGTGAGTTTCCACCGTTTCCTTACTCCACGAAAGTAAAGGAGTAAAGTACAGAGTAAAAGTAAAGAGAAAGTAAAGAGGCCGAACGGAGGAGGCTCGTTCTTTATTCTCGTGCAGATGGTCTGTTAAACTGTTTTCTCGCTAGTGAAGCGTTCAGTTTTTCCATTCAGTTTTTCCACTTACAAAGTCCGCTGTTGTAAATAGCAAATGTGCCATGGCGTGATGCAACCGACTCTTAAAGGGAATGGGAGATGAGACACTGATTGGTTTATTGCACTTTATGCTCAAAACACACCCATAAATCATTAAGAGAATAAGCACAACCCTATTAGACCATGCGCCGCGGCGCAAACCGTAAATTTCCATCCTTAAAATAGCAAAAGTGGACACGCTCTTAATGCTTTTGCGCCATGCACTTTAGACTTTGTGCCTAGATCGTTAAAAGGGAGCCTTTTATGTTCTTATTAAAACAATTATATATTTTTTCTAAATACTAAAATGTCCTAAACTTTCGAATGGCAATGAATGTGCATTATAAGCTATCTGGCCTGCACGTTACACAGCTATTTACATCTAAAACACTTACATTTTAGTCTAAAATAGTTTTATGTGCTGTAAAAAAAAAACTCATGTTGTCCCAACACAAATCGATTAAGTTAACTTGTTTTTACAAATGTAAAAGTGGATTGAAAGTAAAACAATTAAGTTTTGCTACTCAACAAAACTCGACAAACTCTCTTTTTGGGTTTTGTTATAAAAAAAACTCAAGAATTGTGTTGATTCAGCTCATTTTAAGTTAGTAGTTTGAACAAGCAGCAGAAATAATTATTTGAGTGTGTGCAGAAAGAGAGCTTGGCGTTCTCCTGTTCATTTGTCTGTTTATGATCACCAGGCAGCTGCATGAAAACACAAACAGACAGATTTAGACAAACACAAGCAGTGGATTATCACAGTGTTGAAAATGAGCAAAATCTGTGTGAGTTGTAATTTTATGAAGAAATAATAAATTATACACCACAAAAATTGACATAAATTCCTTATAGTAATATATAATAATACTATTATCATTTATAGTGCTTATATTAGTTGATTGTCATGCATTCAGATTTCTGGCATTATAACACTAAAATGATAATGAATGTTTCTTGAGCAGCAAATCATAATAATGGAATCATTTCTGAAAGATCATGTGACACTTAAATCTAGAGTAATGGTGCGTACACACCAGACGCGGATGAAGCATCAAGCCCGAGTGATTTACATGTTAATTCAATGCAAAGACATGAATAGACATCCTGTGGTGCTATTCGTGCGAATGAAGCAGTGCGAATTGAGCGGTTTGCACATTTGACGCGATTAACGTGCAAATCGTGTGATTCGCGAGTTGGAAAATCTAAAATTTATCGGACATTCGCTCCGCATTAACCAATCAGAAGCTTGCTCTTGTAGGGGCGTGATTGTGACATAGCGTCTGTTGTTGGTGTCCCAAGGGGAAATCTTCCTGCCTACACCGAACAATAGCTCATCAAACTGGGCTCGGCACAGTCTGAACCACCGCTGAAAGCTTCCATCATCCAGGTATAGTTTTTAGAGGAGTTGATGAACTCACAGAGCTGGGTGCACCTCTGAAAAGATCTAGTGCACTCAGACATGGCACGGAAGGAATCTACGCTGTTTTTCAGCCTTCCTAAAGCACATAAAGCACAGCTACTTTCTCAATAAAATCTATGTAGCCATTTATCAGCGAAGCCAGACTCACCGGGCAGACAGAAGCCCTGCCCTTGACACGAAACCACATCTATTGTGAAGCGAATTTGACGAGCGAATGAAGCGAGTAAACTCAAAATGTGTCTATTTACATGCGAATAGTGCGATTTATTTGTGCATGCCGCATCTGGTGTGAACACAGCATAAGGATGCCCGAAATTCAGCTTTGAATCACATGAATAAATTAAATCTTAAAATAGATGATATTACACAACAGATATTTCTATTAGTAATAGTATGTCACAACATTACAACAATTGAGATCCATTAAATTTAGGTTTTAAAGAGCATAAGAAACCTCTTTCAAAAACTTACCATTACATTATACTGTATATACACAGTACACTATTGTAACCCCAGCTGGAGTCAAATGTGGGTTAAATATTTCAATTAAATATAAATTCAAATTTTTATCCCATCTGTTGGGTTTGTGCATATTTGACTCAACATTATTACAACAACCCAGCATTTTTTGACTGTATTTACCAGTAAATGCAGAGTACTTTGTTCTTGTGCAGTAGATTTATATTCATCCAGTCACAGGGGTTAAATAGTGATCTTTCAGATGGTTTTAGTCCAAGCATGATGATGATGATGATGATGATGATGATAATTGTCTGCATGATCAAGACCAGGAATGTTTAACCTGGCCTGCAGTTGTAGTGCACAAGATGACATTTAGCTAAACAATCTGGTTAGAATCAGAAAGAATTGTGTGTAATTAAACATTTTCTTTTATGTCTGAACAAAACCAGCTCAGATGCTGACCTAAAACATCTCCTTATGTCTGTAGGTCCAACCTGCACAATTCTGTTGTTATAAATATATGTGTGAAATTGTTGTTAGGTTGCAAAACACTTGGTGCATGAGTGCTTTAACACTTAAAACATTGTGCTTTTTGCATGCATTGAAATACAACTCTGTCGATGATCTGATATCTTCGAGAGTTAAGGGAATCAGAAATGAAAGTTCCTCATTTACTCGCATGTTCTTTCTAACTTTATATTAGGGCTGCATGATATTGGAAAAAGCTGACATACATATTTTGTTTTTCTGTGATTTATACATTGCGATATGAATATAATTTCACAAAAGATAACCTAAATAACTCTACTTGGAAAGAGTTCATACATCTGCATACAACATAATAAACAATTTGCAAGAACAATAAAACATAGATAAAAGTTGTTTAATGGTTTTCTGTGCAGTCTAAGAGAAATTCAATATGAATCAAATGTGTAATAACACTATTGTCTTACTCGTATAAATAATTAAATACGATTCATTCATTTTCTTTCGGCTTAGTCCCTTTATTCATCAGGGGTCGCCACAGCGGAATGAAGCGCCAACTTATCCAGCATATGTTTTACACAGCCGATGCCCTTCCAGCTGCAACCCAGTACTGGGAAACATGCATACACATTAATTTACACACATACACTAATTTAGTTTATTAAATTCACCTATAGTGCATGTGTTTGCACTGGGAGAAAACCCACGGCAACACTGGGAGAACATAAAAACTCCACACAGAATTGCGAACTGACCCAGTCGGGACTCGAACCAGCGACCTTCTTGCTGTGAGGTGACAGTGCTAACCACTGAGCCACCGTGTCGCCCTAAATACAATTCATCTTTGTTAAATCTATAAACTTTGGAATTTCATGGTTTACATTTGCTTGATATCTTGGTCGCAGGTCTTAAAAATGCATCCAAATGAAAATCGTTTACTCTATTAGGATTAAACTCTGCGATGACTCCACAATTCACTTTCTGAACTGTAATTCCTGGTTATTATAATCCCAACTCGACACTGCAGATCCTGCGATGTGACTATTGCAGATTCGCACATTGCAATATCGATATATTGTGCTGCCCTACTTTATACTGTTTAATTTTTTATAAAAGAAAATGAGATGTTTAGCAAAATGTTTGAGCATTTCACCATATATTATATGACAAATGGTGGTTAGGCTAGTTTTTGACCATACACTCAATTGAGGAAGAGCACTCCTCTTGCTTTTGTCATGTGATTAATGTAAACACGGCTCACTATGAACACTTGTAATTCACTTTAATCTTTTTTAATCTTTACTAACTTTATTAATGATTATTTTAGGTTCAAGAGGTGTTTGAAAGGAATTGGATGCAAGCAGAGTATGGGGCTGATCACATCGAACATGCTTTTTACGTTCTGAGAACGCAAGGCACACAGCACTGCCTTTTTTTTGTTGACAAGAAATAAAGAAGTGCACTACACTTTTTATTTTTATGGAAAGCAGGGAAGAAATTAATGATGTGATGCTTGCACGTCATCTCTGTTGCCACAATGACCTGCTTTCAGGCCTGCTGCGTTTTAATAACATTGTGATATTAGTGATTTGTGAAACAGCTCTGAATAACTAGAAACAGCGACCACTAGTCTCCATCTTTAAAAGTCTTCTACTTTTTTCAACTACAGGCACACAGAGCGCAACAGTAAAAACACGAGGCGCAGCAGGCGGTTAAAATGCAGGTCGCATAAGCAGCACGCAAAACGCTCGCGGCCATTAGAAAACCAAAATAGGCACCTCTGATTGCATGGACGGGCTTCATGCTTTTTCTGATAAAAAAAAAAAATCTCAGAATAATCTATATTGGCCTAGGCTATTTTATTATCTAAAAAACAAAGCATCACAAATGAAAATTCTACCAGCACAAACAAATTACAATATTTTAGAATATTATACATCTGGGGTGGCTGGTGATGTCATTATCTTTAATTCAATATTCAATATTTTAATAACAGAAGCAGCACTAACGAAACTTTCATAGGACCAATCCAGCACAAATGAAACACACTCAAGCGAGACTATTTTGGTAAATATGGAGCAACATGGGGCCGAGAGACCTCTGAATGATCTAATATTATTTTATTAGGCCTACTAATAATATATATATAAGCTAGCCTATATTTTTTTGCAGCACAAACGAGCACAAATTGTGAGCAAACGAAAATAATATACTCGTGCACAAATAAAAAAATCTGATGTTCATTTCAGTGGCACAAATCGGGCACAAACGAATGACAGCACTTTGTGTGAGATTTAGAGGAACTGGAGTGAACTGAAGTCACGGCTCGCGAAATATTTTGGTTATATCTAAACAACGAAAATAGATAGTGTTTATTTAATGGCACAAATCGAGCACAAGCGAATGACACCAGTTTGGTGCGATTTAGAGGAAATAATGGGGTGGAGAGTGACGTCACGGCTCCCTAAACATTTTGATAAGGCAATATCTAAACAATAAAAATAGAGACAGTGTTTATTTTATTGGCACAAACCAACACAAATCGAGCACAAACGAATGACACCAGTTTTGTGCGATTTAGAAAAACTGGGGTGGAGAGTGACGTCAAATAATGCTTAATATCTCAGACCCCAAACCAGCACAAACGTTTGTTTTAACAAATGGCATAGTTTTGGGGATTATTTGTTTTTATGGGGTGTTATCACGGAGGTGAGAGACTAATGGTCACTGTTTCAAGTTATCTGGAGCTGTATGACTTTACAAATCTTGAATATCACAATATTAATAAATATTACAATTATAACAATATCAACAGCAACACAATACCCAGCTGATTCAGTCATTGCCTAGTGACATAAAAAAAGCACACCGTGCCTTCTTTTTTCTTGTCAACACAAATGGCAGTGTGGTGCGCCTTGTGTTTTTGGAACAGAAAAGTGCGTTCGGTGTGATCGACGCCTAAGACTGTTTGTAAAGCACACAACGCCATCTGCTGTTAAAAACTAAGCTTGGAATTCATTCAAGAGAGAATAGCTATACTACATTTTGAAAATCCGTTCAGGAGAGAATAGCTATACTACATTTTGAAAATCCGTTCAGGAGAGAATAGCTGTACTACATTTTGAAAATAGCAGAATTTATGCAGAATCGATTTCTGTAATGATTTTTAACCACAGCTTTAATCTGTTGCTGTATCCTAAAATCTCCTTTGTGCTCAAAAGGAGAAAGAACATAAGTGTATATGGATAATTCTTGTCTGCTGTAAAACTACTACTTTAATTCAGACCAACCTTGATAAGATTAATCTGTCTGGAGGAGTTAAAATGAGTATACGAACTTCTGTTGGAGAGTCTTAGTCACATTGGAGATGCTTCCTTTTCTGGGAAAGAGCGTTTAGTTGTGATGTGAAGTGTTTGAATGGTGAAACACTCCAACCTCAACACACACACACACACTATGGTGAAATGTGCACGTTCAAACCTTGACATGTTCACTGTATAAAAAAAGATTTGACAGTCATAACAACAATGTTTTTACGTTACTTTAACTTATTGTAATAAGTTATTCAGGTTACAACAATTTTTTTTTGTTATGCAAGGTTTAACTTAAGACTTTTAGTCAGTTTGACTAGTGTAAGTTGAGATGACTAGAATTTTTTATTTGATTTAACAAAATTTAAGGCAGCAAGATTTGAAAGATTTGAAGACTATTATTATTATTAATACAATTTAATAATAATAATTATTATTATTATTATTATTAGCCCTCCTGTAAAAAAATCTACAGTTATTATTATTATTATTATTATTATTATTATTATTATTATTATTATT
>CAIGQV010016645.1:27293948-27313077 GCA_903798115.1 Danio jaintianensis | reverse complement strand
ACACACACACACACACACACACACACACACACACACACACACACACATTATATTAAACGGTATATATAATTCATACATTTAGATTTTCATACATTTTCTTATGAAGTTTTATAACATTGTTTACTTATTATTTTTACTCTAGTAAATAAATATATTGTGCTAGATTCTTGTCATTTTCTTTTCTTTTTGGCATTAACATGCTCTGTGCAGAGTATATTTAGAAATACTTTCTTTAGCAAGTAAATCTCTTTAACCCCTTTTTTTTTCCTATGACAAATTACCTGCATTTCTGTTAGTCATTCATACTCTAAAATGCTTTTAAAAAAATTAAGGAAGAAATAAAAAGCTTCTCATCCCCAAAATAAACACACACAAAACTGCTGTGCAAATCTCAAATAACCTAGTTGGACAAATTTCACATTACTCTGACAAGTCCTGCTGTCAGGATAATTACTATAGGCTACTCCGTAAATTCTTTCTCTGCCTAGAATTGGTTTCTCCATCTTAATCTGACGTTCAGAGACATTCAGCACGAGTCTCAACAAGCCGAAGCATTTGAGGAATCCCAATACACCTTTCTGCCCATCAGATAGAGAGATACGGGTGGATTGGGAGGTTAAGAGCTCATGTGAGAACGGATCCATGCAGGAATGTTAAGAAGAGACTCGCACTTTTATGATTAGTTTTGCTTCTTGATTCTTTTTCTTTTCTTGTTGATTCATGCATTAATCTTGTTTTATTTGTGGGATTAGATTAAAATTCATGGCATAATGTATTCGTGATAATGGGAAGGTAAAGTAAAAATGTAGTGTTTTATTTTTTTTTCCAGCTACACCTGTAGAGGGCAGCTGGAACAATAACTTCATTATGAAATGGTTTCCTGTCTAAACAGGAGAGTTTTATTTAACTGTGTTGTATGATTTTACATATTGGATATAATATATTTGATATAATGAAGTACATTTATGAAGTACATATATGAAGTACATTTTTTTTTAGAATTTTTGGTTTTTAGTTTGTTATATTTATTTTTTAATATTGTATTTTATTAAACTGTTTTGTTTTTTTCTAGTTTTTAGTTTCTCTTTAGTATTTAATTTTAAATCACTATTATGAATTATGCTAAATATATATATATATCCATTTTAAACATTTTGTAATATAGAAAATAAAACAATTATTAAGTATTTTTATGTTTAGTTTATTTTACTGAATAGAACTAATACATTTTGTTTGTGTTTTTTTATTTATTTTATAATATCCAATACAATTCGTTTTTTTTTATTATATCTTTAGCATTTTATTTTCTTTACTTAATATTTTGGAATTATGCAAAATGTATAATCCAAAATAACTTAATTTTCAATTTTTGTAATATACTTTTTTTTTTTTCATTTTTGTTTAACTTTTTTTTAATTATATTTAATTGTTTCATTTATTGTTTTTTTTTTACATTTATTTTATTATTATTATTATTATTTTTAAATTATTATTATAATCATCATGTCTTTAGTATTTAATCTTAAATCACTATTGTTTTTTTTACTTAATATTTTGGAATCATGCAAAATATATAATCCAAAATAATTATATTTTAAACATTTTGTAATATACTTAATAATAATTTTTTTATTCTCTATTTTTATGTTTAGTTCATTTTACTTAATATATTTGAAACATTTTAATTTATTTGTGTGTTTTATTAATAGTAGCATATACAATGCGATTTTATTTTTGTTATTTTTTTTAGTTCTTTTTACTTATATAAAAATACATTTTCTTTTATTGGTGCTTAAATTTATTATTATTATTATTATTATTATTATGATGATCATCATCATCATTTTTATGTTTGCAGAAATGGCTTATAAATGCGTCTTGTTCACTTTAAAGTGTCTCAAACAGACAGACTCAGGGTCTAATAGTAGTAATGTCTTGGTCATATTTTTGAGACAAGTCAGAAGCGCTGTGTCATTGTCTGCTTATGTTCAAGTCAAGACGGATTATTTGTATTTGGGCTCACATTTCATTGTCCGTCTGTTTGTTCATTTCCTCCACATCACCACATCATGACTCTACATCAGTGTCATCAGCTGCATTGCTTCATCATTGCTTTATAGTTCATTTCAGCATCTTTTAGACCACAAATTACGCACACATTTACTTCAGCAATTCCTCCTCACGAGAAGGCTTTCATTTCAGACTTAAAGGGATAGTTCACCTAGAAATGAAAATACCCTGTTAATTTACTCACTCACAGGTCATCCAAGATGTAGGTGACTTTTTTGAGATTTTGAGCTGAATCTGTGGTTCTTGATAGTTCTTATAATAGCAGTGAATGCTTATTGGTTTTTGAATTAAAAATAAATGCACACAAATAAGTCCAAATCGATTGTCATGGCTCCTGATGACACACAGAGGTCTTGTGAAGCGAAATTACCAATCTCCTGGACAAACAGTTATCAGCGCATGTGTGAATGTAGTCCGGTCAAATTTTGACAAAAGCTCGAGAACTTGCCTTTGAGCCGAGAACTTACCATTTTGACGAAAGCTCGAGGACGGGTGATCAGGTTACCCAGTTTGTTGATAGATATTGGTCATTGTGTCACCAGTAGGGCTGTAATGGATCATGGTTGATCCGTATGGATTACAAAACATGGTTCGGAACGCACGTGACCCACAGAGTAATAAAATTTTTTTCATTTTTTTTTTACTTGTATATTAATCCTAAATTTGTGTCAATCGCAGAGAGATCACCTCCCGCGCCATTCGATTCGCGTGTGTGAAAGCATTTGGGCTTCCCTGTAAAATTTAATAATGACAGAAGTAATTGTGGAGGCACCTAAATGCTTTCTTAGGATATTAAAGGTGTTTTCTGACACTACTTGTTCAGCCTGCATTAATGCATTCAATGTATAGCTGCGCAATTAATCATTAAAAGATCGGGATCTCAGTTCAAACACCCACGCAACATAAATTATAAATGATGGTGATTTGCATGTTCTTATTAATCCTTCAATGCGCTGCATTTAAATCTGTGTTTGATCGAGAAAGAGTTTCAGTTTTTACCCTTAAGGACTGGGATAACAGTTTAAAATTCAGATATAAGCACTGATGTTTATGGTAAAGATTACAATTACTCTTTAATGCAACTTGACGCTGTTAAAAGTTGTCGTGATTACATTGTTTAACCAATAGGTGGCATACAACCATCAAAAATATGTCACTGAATAGGCTCTATATTAACGATCTAGGCGCAAAGTCTAAAGCACGTGGTGCAAAATCATTAAGGGCGTGTCCGAATCCACTTTTGCTATTTTAAGGACGGAAAAATACGGTTTGCGCTGTGGCGCATGGTCTAACAGGGTTGTGCTTATTCTCTTAATGAGTTATGGGTGTGTTTTGAGCATAACATGCATTAAACCAATCAGAGTCTCATCTTACATTCCCTTTAAGAGTCAGTTGTGTCACGCCATGGCGCATTTGCCATTTACATGGCGGACTTTGTAAGTGGAAAAACTGAACTCTTCACTAGCGAGAAAACAATTAAACAGACCATCTGCAGCGCGAGGATAAAGAATGAGCCTCCTCCATTCAGCCTCTTTACTTTCACTTTACTTTACTTTTACTCTTTACTGTACTTCTTTACTTTCTAGAGTAAGGAAACAGTGGAAACTCACTCGACTGAAGACATCCATTAGCCTACATATTTATTTTCATTTGTTAAGCGCAAATATTTGTTTCAAAACTATTTCTAAATTCAGGTATAATTTCCAGCAAACGAATAAATGAACAATAATAACGAAGTGTGGTCAAAACACTGAGTTATATCCAAACACACGTCCTGTTCTTATGCCCCATATGGTGATGCAGACGTCTCCAAAACCCGACAAGTGGACAAATCTAGACTTGTTTTTATTAAAACAAATATAAATATGCATATAATAAATAATACTGATAATAATAATAACATTATAATAAAAATGCAAACTGTCATCAATAAACTGAAAAAAGCCTCCCGGACATGAAGAAGGCATGGATGTAGTGGTTTTATATCTATGCAGTAAATAATAATTTTTGTATCATTTTAATCCTAATCTTTTTTCATATGTAAAGATATTTGTGTATTGCTGCACATTGCTGTACAATGCTGTACATTGCTGTGCTGTGTGTTAAGGTGTATGATAGGGCCCAATATTTATACATCTAGTAATGAAACATGAAATTTGAGTTCATTTGAGAACATGAGTTAATAATTATTGAATCATGAAAATGAGATTAAAAATTAAATGTGTTGTATGAGATTATGATATTAGATTTATACATTTAGCATTATCAGCAACAGTAGCAAAGATAATTTTTCATTTTTAAAATTACAGGTTCTAAGTTATGTTTGTTAAAACCAAAAATGTCTTGCAGTACTCTTTTTGTAATAAATGGATAGCAAATGATATTTGTCGTCTCCCTTTTTTTGCTGATCCGAAAAATCGTCCGATCCGTGACTCAAAAACCGTAGTGTGATCCAAACCATGAGATTTGTGATCCGTTACACCACTTGTCACCAGCTGTCACGCATTTTGTAAAAGACTACAACAGACTACAGTCACGCATGCACCAAGAATGTGGACGCAATTATATTTATTGTTATTTTTATAGTTATTCTGCTTGGTGTAAACGGGCTTTAAAGTTTGCATTTCAATTCAATTTAATTCATCTTTATTTCTATAGCGCTTTTACAATGTAGGTTGTGTCAAAGCAGCTTCACATAGAAGATTATAGTGAATTGAAATGGTGTCAGTTCAGTTTTTAGAGTTTAAGT
Organism: Danio jaintianensis; assembly: GCA_903798115.1. NCBI lineage: Eukaryota > Metazoa > Chordata > Actinopteri > Cypriniformes > Danionidae > Danio > Danio jaintianensis. Next base: position 27,308,258 of record CAIGQV010016645.1, on the reverse strand, counting down.
TCAGTTCAGTTCAGTGTGGTTTAATTTTCACTGCTGAGAGTCCAAACACTGAAGAACAAATCCATCGTTGCGCAGCTCTACAAGTCCCGAACCATGCAAGCCAGTGGCGACAGCGGCGAGGAACGAACTTCACCAATTTGCGAAAGTGAAGGAAAAAAAACCTTGAGAGAAACCAGGCTCAGTTGGGCACGACCATTTCTCCTATGGCCAAACGTCTTGTGCAGAGCTGCAGTCTAGGCGCCGGAGGCTGGAGAAAGCTGGACATCAGCGAAGACTCGTCTGTTACTGGGGTCTCACAGGAATCAGTCTCATGCTCTCCACTCCTCCATGACCACCACAGCAGCTGCTCAGGATACGGCCTGGTCTGGGATTATGGAAACCTTGGGATCATCTCTTCACAGGTCTTAGATTGCATTAGTGGCGCTGCATAGTCTCTGGGGGCCTCGGGATGAGTATCCCCAGGTGGAAATAGAGAATAAAGAGAATAATTAGCGTAGCTGCTGTTCATAGTGTATATAAACGAGATGCAAAAACCTGCGTGGAGCACATTCATGCATCATACCGTTATGCGATGCATTGAGTGTATGCTTTACTAAAAAGATAGGTCTTTAATCTAGTTTTGAACTGAGAGAGTGTGTCTGAGCCTCGGACATTATCAGGAAGGCTATTTCAGAGTTTAGGAGCCATAAATGAGAAGGCTCGACCACCTTTACTCGACTTTGCTATTCTAGGTACTACCAGCAGCCCTGAGTTTTGAGATCTTAAAGAGCGGGTTGGATTGTAGCGAGACAGAAGGTTGGTTAGATAAACAGGTGCTAGATTATTTAAAGCTTTATAGGTAAGAAGCAATATTTTATAATCAATACGGAACTTAACAGGCAGCCAGTGTAAGGAGGATAAAATTGGGGTGATATGATCATATTTTCTAGACCTGGTAAGAACTCTGGCAGCTGCATTTTGTACTAGCTGAAGTTTATTAATAGAGGATGCTGGGCAACCAGTGAACAGAGCATTACAGTAATCCAGCCTAGAAGTCATGAAAGCATGAACTAGCTTTTCTGCATCTGAGATGGATAGCATACTTCGTAACTTAGCGATATTTCTCAGATGAAAGAAGGCGGTTTTTGTGACATGGAAGATATGATTTTCAAAAGTTAAATTGCTGTCTAGTATAACACCTAGATCTTTTACAGTAGAGCTAATGCTAACTTTGTGTCCCTCTAATTGCAGGTTGAGTTGTGAGATCTGCTGTGTACAGGATTTAGGTCCAATAAGTAATAATTCAGTTTTGTCTGAATTTAAGAAAAGGAAATTGTTGGTCATCCAGTCTTTAACATCTTTAATACATTCAGTTAGCTTAGACAGTTCAGACGTCTCATCAGGTTTTGTTGAAATATATAATTGAGTATCATCTGCATAGCAGTGAAAGCTGATCCCGTGTCTTATAATGTCTCCCAGGGGTAGCATGTATATTGTGAACAGCAAAGGGCCTAAAACTGATCCTTGAGGCACCCCATACTGTACTGGCCTGAGCTGTGAAAGCTGTCCATTTATATTCACAAACTGGTAAGGGTCAGTTAAGTATGACTTAAACCATTGTAGAGCCTGTCCCTGGACGCCTGTAGAATTTAAGTGATCTATGAGGATATTGTGGTCGATGGTGTCAAATGCAGCACTGAGATCAAGCAAAACTAATAACGAGATGCACCCTTGGTCAGCAGCTAAGAGTAAATCGTTGGTTATTTTCACTAATGCGGTTTCTGTACTGTGATGAGGCCTGAAACCTGACTGAAACACTTCAAAAACATTGTTCGTCTGCAGAAAGGAGCATAATTGGGCAGAAACAACTTTTTCTAGTATTTTAGACATAAATGGAAGATTTGAAATAGGCCTATAATTAGCTAAGTTGCTGGGGTCCAGTTGTGGTTTCTTAATAATAGGCTTAATAACAGCTAGCTTGAAAGGATTTGGAACATGGCCTAAAGATAGAGAAGAGTTGATGAGGTTAAGAAGAGGTTCTCCTATTACAGGTTGCAGTTCTTTCAGTAATTTAGTTGGAATTGGGTCTAACATACATGTAGCTGGTTTAGAAGCATTTATAAGTTTATCTAGCTCTTCCTGTTCTATGATTTTGAAGCACTGTAGATTATTTTGGTTCAGTGGAATGTTTAATGGATCTGAAGTATAAGGCAGTGCCGAAAGTTTAACATCTTCTATTTTCTGTCTGAAGCCTTCTATTTTATCACTGAAGAAATTTATGAAGTCATCACTACTAATTTGCGGTGGGACATTTTGTTCCAAAGATGACAGATTATTTGTTAATTTAGCAATGGTGTTAAATAAAAATCTAGGATTGTTATGATTATTTTCTATCAGTTTGCGGAGGTGCTCAGCCCTGGCGGATTTTAGAGCCCTCCTATAGCTGGACATACTATCTTTGTACGCAATTCTAAAGACCTCTAATTTAGTTTTTTTTCCACTTACGTTCCAGGGCACGGGTTGCTGTTTTGAGAGTGCGAGTATGACTGTTATACCATGTTGTAGTTTTATTCTCTCTAACCTTTTTTAATTTGATGGGTGCCACAGTATTTAGTGTGTTAGTAAAGATAGCATCCATACTGCTGATTACTACATCAAGGTCATTTGCGTTTGCGGGTGTATTTAGAAATAGAGAAAGATCAGGTAAGTTGTTTGTGAATTCATCTTTAGTGGACGGGACGATAGTTCTACCAGGGCGATATATCTGTGCAGGTCTGCTAATTTCAGGTAAACACAGCTTATATAGTAAGAGGTAGTGGTCTGTTATATCATCGCTTTGTGGTATAATGTCTACATCAATGACCTCAATTCCATGAGACAAAATTAGATCTAATGTATGCTTTAAGCAATGGGTTGGACCAACAACGTTTTGCTTTATCCCAAGTGATTGTAGTAAATCTGTAAACGCGAGCCCTAATGTATCGTTAGCGTCATCTATGTGGATGTTAAAGTCTCCATCAACCGGAAGTTGCGATTTTTATTTCAGCATGTTGATGTACTTCCTACTGAAACTGAATATTAAGTAGGGGTTGGGGCTTTCTTTAGTGCATCATTCCCTCATAGCAAACTTACGGCAAGAGAGGATATTAATATGCAGTTGCTATGGAATCCATCAGGTTGATGTCAACAGAAGGACCGCCACTCCAAACATGGTCAGGCTTTAATTGAAGATTACCAAAACAGTGATTCACAGTGGATCAGTGGTTTAACTTGCTCTGATTAATTATTCACCTTAAGAATAACAATGGGAGCTTGCAAAATAAAGATTGTAAATTTAGATTTCAAGCGGACTTTAGGTGTGGTTTTTATAAGTCTCAGGTTATTAGCGAGATGGTCCGCTAGTATATATATCAGTTTTGATAGCGATACTGGACTCTGGTTGTCTCCGTTTCTGTCTGTGCTTCACTCAGAGCTGGTAATTAGTCCCACATGGCGTCTCTCTGACAGAATCCTAATTAAAAAACACACGGCTTTAAATATAGAGGAGAGAGAGAGGACACGATCCCTGCTGAGCAACATCACTTTCTCATGTCTCAAAAAGTAAATAACAGGCCTAGGTTGTTTATTTAAACCATCACCTACTGTAAGAAACTGTTATTTTGGTATTTCTTAAAAGCCTTTTTTATTGTTTAGTGTAGTGCCGGGCAAAGATTATTCAAGATTAATCACAATCGAAATAGCGTTTTGTATTTGCGCACATGATTATATGGTGTCATGGCTTTGCAAATAAACAATGTCATTATAATAGAAGTCAATGGGGCAAAAACAGCCACCAACATAATGAAATGGTAGTCAATTTGCCCAGAGTGTGTTGTTGAGTTTTTGGAAAATTTCAAAGCATTTTCTCAAAATATGTGTCAAAATAAGGTTTGTCACCAAAAATCATTCCATTTGCTGAAACACAGAGAAAGTTATGGCCAAATTAAGACTCAAAATCACCTCGGAGTGAATGAAAACACCCCCAACAACAAACTAGGGTTAAAGTCGCCATGAAATAAAAAATTTACTCTTCTTTTTTTTTTTTTTTATATATGTAGTAGTATGATATGTCTTAGCACTTTTCATTTACCCTCACAAACTTTAATCAAATACCATAACCGTCCCTCCCTCTTGAAACAACTTTCTTCACTGCCTGACCACATGGAATTCCTTTAGGGCTGGGCTATCAGTCATTTAGGGTGGAGCTATCAGTTATTTTGGGTGGGGCTATCAGTCCTTTAGGGTGGAGCTATCAGTCCTTTAGGGTGGACCTATCAGTCCTTTAGGGTGGACCTATCAGTCCTTTAGGGTGGAGCTATTAGTCCTTTAGGACGGGGCTATCAGTCATTAAGGGTAGGGCTATCTGATATTTAGGGCGGAGCTATCAGTCCCTTAGGGTGGAGCTATTAGTCCTTTAGGACGGGGCTATCAGTCATTTAGGGTAGGGCTATCTGATATTTAGGGTGGAGCTATCAGTCCTTTAGGGCGAGGCTATTAGTCATTTAGGGCGGAGCTATCAGTCCTTTAGGACAGGGCTGTCAGTCATTTAAGGTGGAGCTATCAGTCCTTTAGGGTGGGCTATCAGTTCTTTAGGGCGAGGCTATCAGTCATTTAGGGTGGAGCTATCACTCCTTTAGGGGTGGAGCTATCAGTCATTTAGGGTGGAGCTATCAGTCCTTTAGGGCGGCGCTATCAGTGGGTGTGTTTCATTTCTGCTCTGAATTTGTCCATTCCTCAGTCTTCCTTCATTTCCATCTTTCAACAATCCAGTCGGTTCCCAAAGAACAAAATCATGCACCGCCCTACATTTCTTTCTCATTTCAGGACTGTTATAGGTGTATACACTCAGAAATAAAGGTACAAAATTCCATCACTTGGGCGGTACCTTTTCAAAAGGTACACTTTTGGACCATATAGGTGGACATTAGTACCTTTAGGGCAGTGTTTCCCAACCCTGTTCCTGTAGGCACACCAACAGTACATATTTTGGAGAGACACCCTTATCTGACCCATTCATTTCAGGTTTTGGAGTCTCTTCTAATGTTCTGATGAGTTGACTGAGGTGTTTGATTAGAAAGAGATTGAAAAGGTGAACTGTTGGTGTGCCTTCAGGAACAGGGTTGGGAAACACTACCTTAGGGTCCACCATTTAAGGTTCACTTTTGTACCCTTAAGGTACTATGAGGTACACATTTGTGCTTTTTGGGTATTAATATGTACCTTTAAGGGCCTGTTAGAATCAAAAATATACCTTTTTGAAAAGGTACCGTCCAAGTGATTTTGTGATTTTTTTTTTTTTTTTTTTTTTTTTTTTTTTTTTTTTTTTTTTTTGTACCTTTTTATTTCTGAGAGTGTACGTGCGTCACGATAGCAGAAAAAAGGACTTCACCTTCGTTTCATGGCGACCATAGTGTGTAATAATTATACTCTCTCCCTCATTCTTGCTATTAATGCTTTACTCCCTCGGATCTCTCAGGTTTTACAGCACGGGGTGTATTTCATGGCCTCTCCGTGGCAGGTTTAGGACGGGAGGTGTCTTATTATAGCGTGGATGTCTTGGGTCTCCCTCTTTGGCTGACCACACCGGTGGTCTCAAATCTCCAAAGGTCAGACCTCAGGACTCTATATTTTGCCCTCATAAAAGACTGGCCAACATCTAACTTTATCTGCCAGGTCTGATCTGTCCGTGCAGATTAAGTTTCCTGCAATTATGACTAGAGTAAGTTGTCGGAGTGGTTTTAAAGACTTGTTGCTCAGCTCAAAGGTTTTATTGCCTGTTTAAGGTGTTGAAGGCGTTATCTGCAGGTCATATAATTGACCAGACGGGGGCGTACAAGTATATATGTCAGATTAAATGGAATGGATTATGAAATAAGCAGTAATAATTAGCCTTCAAGGCAAGGATATAGCAGGACTTGTATTTCCAGCTTTGTTAATTTCTGTTATACGATTGACATTTCAGATTTAGACTGCACTGGATTTAGTGACTTGCGGCATACAAATGTGGTGTGTTATAAAACCGTGCCAATTAGTCAATATTTATATGCTAAAATGTATCACCGTGTGGAACCTAATAATCACAGTTGTTGTATTGTGTGCTTGCAACATTGCATTACTTTTTTCTGTTCTGCCATGTTTGAGTGTTTTCAATGTTAAACAGGAGCTGTTTACTGTTACAGGGGCAGAAGAGGTTCTGCTATAGTTATGTTTGCAGTGTATTTCCAGTGTAGCTTGCCAAAATGTATATGGCAAACAAAGCACATTTCTGAAATAAGTCCACATCATTCTTGTTATTTTTTATTAGGCATGATAGGAAGTCATTTATGGTGCATTTATTCTTAATCATGAAATATTTAGTTATTTCATGTCTTTTTATTGACCATTAGGGATCAAAATATGTGAATATTATTGTTAATTTATTTCATGGTTTGCAAAAAAGGTAAAGGTTTGAGATTTATATTATTATGCCCCCACCCCCCATAAAAACAATCAGTTTTGATATTAATTTCAGTAGTATTATTGACTAATGTAAAAATGTTTATATGATTTATTTACAATACAGTTTGTAAAGTAATATTTTCTCTCTTTTAGTAGATATTTTATATGAAAGACTTGCTTTGTTTACTAAATAAGTGGATCTAATTGGATTTGCATTGTAAACATTAAATTAAAGTTAAAAATGTTATTTTTTATTTCATATATTAAGTTTTTAGTTATAATACTCCCAAAATAGGGACAGAAGAGGTTGTGTCAGGGTAAAGTTCTGCTGTAGTTATGTTTGCAATGTATTTCCAGTGTAGCTAGCCAGAATATATGATAATCAAAGTGCATTTCTGAAATGAAAGTCCCCATTGTTCATGTTCTTTTTTTATTAGGAATGGTAGGATGTCACTTTATGGTGCATTTATTCTTAATCATAAAATATTCTGTTATGTCATGTCTTTTTTTTTGACCATTAGGGGTCCAAATATGTGAATATAATTGTTAATTTATTTCATACTTTACAACAAGAGGTAAAGGTTTGAGATTTATATATATAATTGCATATATTTTTATATTTTTCCACAGATTTTTAACCCATCGAGTCTGTTTATTTACTTGTGTAAATGTGTGTAAATTTATATTTATTAAGTTTTGATATTAATTTCAGTAATATTATTGACTAATATGAAAATGTTCAATCGATTTATTTACAATTCAGTTTGTAAAGTAATATTTTCTGTATTTTAGTAGATATTTTATATGAAAGACTTGCTTTGTTTTCCAAATAAGTATATCTTATTGTATTTGCATTGTAAATATTAAATAAAAGATAAAAATGTATTGTTTTTTATTTCATATATTGAGTTTCTAGTAATGATACTCCCAAAATCATTCCGCATAAATCCGCAGATCTTTTACAAAATTCTGCACAGAAATAGCAAAAAATATCCACAGATTCTGTCTGGCCCTACTTGTTACTAAATAAAAAAAAATTGGTAAACAAATTTTAGTTTAAAAGATGTTAGTTAAAAAGTTTGAATTAAATTATTGATTTCAAAAATGAATTATTGTTTTTTTTTGTTTTTTTTTATGAATTAAAACAATTAAAAAATATATATAAATTTTAGTTTATATTTATATAATAATTTTAGTTTACTAATGCACACAAATGCATATTACATAACAAATATTACATCAAATTTCAATTCATGTTTGTTTCTGTAAAAATAATTGCTGTTCATTAGTACATTACAATAAAAATCAGAAAATTTAAGGTGTGAGTCGGATGGACAGGACAGCTTTTAAGCAAATACATAATTTCAGTTATTTTGAACGATGCCTATTGTTAATAACAAAACATTATAAAGACAAAAAAACAAGATGTAATGGCATAGATCCAACTCTTAAAAGAACTCTTTTGATTGCCTAAATCATCATATAAATATAATGTGCAATTTTTATGAGCATGCACCTAGGAAGGATTGTATTTTATAAAGGATTCTGAGTGTAGTTTCCAGTAATGTCCCTCCTTTGAAGCTAAGCAGAGATCATCTGAGAAGTTTTCGCTGATAAACGATGTTTAAATAAGTGGCATCCTGTATAGCCTTTCAAAGGAATGAAGGCTCTGTGATCACTCTTGCTGACTTGTAGGGTTTTCTAGGGATTTTCAGAATAGCTTTCTTCCTAGATAATGTCTGGGAATGTTTAGCAGCATAATATTTTTTTTTTGTAGACCCCAGAACGTGGTCATATATGGGTTTGCGTAGTGTCTTTAGCTTATGCAAGCAAATCCCCCTGAGTGAAAGCGTTATCTAGCGAACGGCCAGCTTGTATACATAATCGAGCCCTGTGGAATGTTTTGAATGCTTTGGATCGGGAACGACCCTTCCTTTCCTCGTCCCACTCCTGAGTTTTCCGGATCCTGTGTTTTGAACCCTTCGTGTGCAGTTCCTTTGATTCTTTCCCTAATGGACGGAGAGGCTTCATCGGTTGAGGAGTTCGAGAAGGTTTTGTGCGAGTTTGACATCCAGGATTTCACAGGACATGCTCAAGATCCACTGCTGGAAACCAAAACATCAGCTTTTCCAGAGAAAACATCCACTGATTTATCCAATTTTACTCTTATTTCGGCTTTTGTATTGGGAGATGTTTTAGAAACGGAGGCAGTTGCTGGTTTGGCTGCTGAATCTGGTTCAGTTTCGGCTTCAGAAATGGACTCAGTTGTTCCATCCATCGCGTGCTCATTATCATCCCCTCTTGACCCACATTCAGCCCCAGATTCAGCTCCGGTGGATGTTTCTGAGACTCTGGGAACTGAAGGAGTGTATGCTGGTTGTTCTGGCGTTCATTTGTGTGATTCAGACGAGCCGTACATGATCCCAGATGCAGACTGGGTGACCAGGGGAGGTAGGACTGGCTTATATTGTCTTGAAATTGAAAATATGTACTAATCTGCATGTTTAGAATCTGAATAGGGCTGCGCAGTATATTGTTTCATAATTGACACTTCATTGTGTTTCTGCAGTTGTCACATTGCAGGATGTGTAACGTTAAGTCTGAATTATTATTTATAGGGAAGTGATGTGCATTTGGGTGTGCTGTAAGAAAGTTTATTTTCCTTTGAGAGACGTTTAATTTTGTAACAAATAATAAGTGATGTTATGCTTGCTAGTCTTGTGACTTTACTGGAATATCTAACTTCGATATGATACCTGGAGATCGAGAGTAAACCAAGCGATATGAGAATGAGGTCTCTTTTTACATCAACATGGTACATTATGGTAGTGCACTTGTTTAACACAAAACATTTTTATTGTAACATTCAAAACACAAAAAAGTGGCTTTTAAAATGAGCTAAAAAGAAATAAAGCATACAGTCTTTTGTATTTTCAAGTAACATTAAACATTCCAGGTTTGTAAGCAGTCTTTAAGTACAAATGCACTAAATTAAGATTGCACTGATTTAGTTTTTATTATCTTATTTTCTGATTAAAATAAGTGTTAATTTTTATATTATTATTAATCAATAGTATTAAATGTACCAGAGCTAACGTGGAGGTTTCTATTTTTATTAACTAATGTTAATCTAAACAAAAATGTATAAATTCTTCAGCAGATCCATTGCATATTACTCGTTAGCGGCTGATAATACATGTCCATTTATATGATAAACATTTTTTTTAGCTTGTAGCTCACATGTAATCAACGCACATATATGGTGCTATGCTGAACACTTGCGATTCGCAGTTTATAGCGATCTATATGTGTGTGCATCATGCTGCTCGCTGAAACATCTTGAGGGTAAATAACTGAATTTTCAGTATTGAACGTTTAGCACAACAGGACCCAGGTCAATATGTTTTTGACAGTTTTTGGCGCGTTTTTCTTGTTAGCTAAAAGTCCAATAACTGAGGGGATTACTTAAACTTTAGAGATTTAAATATCAAAAAAGAAACAGTGAGCAATTCCAGCATTATGGATGTGACGTTTGCAATAAAAAAAATCAAAACATATACTTTCTATGTGAATTTATGTTAACATTATATTAAAACATCTGTTTATATTTTCCAAAACAAATAACCACAGAGTTTTGGGATCAGAAAAATATCAATCTGTAAAAATTTTTTTACATTTTATATGAGGAAAATAAACATGCGTTATGGATGTGACTAAGTTTGCGAGTTATATGAAGTTTACAGCCAGTGGTGGAAAGAGTACTGAAAAATCATACTTAAAGTAAAAGTACCATTACTTGCCTAAAAATGTAGTGCAAGTAGAGTAAAATTACCTGTTGTAAATATTACTCAAAGTATGAGTAAAAAGTAGCCCTTTCAAAAGTACTCAAGAGTAGTGAGTATTACGCTGTAAAAAGCTGATGCGTTTACATGTAATTTGTGGATGTGTGTAAACGTAACATTCTGTAGTGCATTTAGTAATTGCCCAGCAGGCACACAACGTCATAAGACGTTAATATTAGGTTAGATTTAGGTCTTGACGTCAGGTGACCAAAATTCAATGTCTAGCCAGCGTCGAAGGACAACATTATTTTGATGTCCAATAACGAAGTCAAATGACGTTGATATTTGGTTGATTTTAGGTTGTATTAGAAAGTGACCAAAATCCAACATCTTAAACCAACGTCATATTGACGTCAAATACTGACATTTATTCGTCATTTATGGCAACTAAATTCCAACGTCTGATAAACATCATAGTGATAACGTCCACACAACGTCAAGCTGTAACATCAATAGACGTTGATTTTAGGTTGGACGTTGGACATTGACATCAACCTGACGTTGAGTTCTGACGTCAACCCGATTTTCATTTCCAAACAAAATGTAACGTCACCACAATGTTGGGTACTTCGCCAATCTGACGTCATGTTGATGTTTTGTGCCTGCTGGGTGTTTAAGGCCGTTTCGGTCATCATACAGTAAACATCCGTCATCTTCTTATCAGTGACATGCATGTAAACAGTCTCTGGGTCAATACGTGTAAAAATTTTGCACATCTTCTTGGACACTTTTAATGCTTCCAAACAATTTGCTGCATTTATAAATTACTCGTGTCTTGAGGTAGTTCATTATGATGTGATTTACTTTCTGTGTGTGATTTGATTGGACAGGAATCACAGGACTGTTTTTTCTAATCCCCATAGACAAGAAAAAATACAGTAGTGACTGCAGGTTGAAGGAAAGTAGTGAAAAGTGAAAAGTGAAAGTGAAAGTGAAGTGTAGTGTGGCCAAGTATGGTGTCCCATACTTGGAATTTGTGCTCTGCATTTAACCCATCCAAGTGCACACACACAGTTAGTGAACACACACATACCGTGAACACACACCCGGAGCAGTGGGCAGCCATGCTGCGGCGCCCGGGGAGCAGTTGGGGGGAACGGTGCCTTGCTCAAGGGAGTGGTATTGAGGGTGGTGGAGAGTGCTGGTCATTCACTCCCCCCACCCCCAATTCCCGCTGGTACCGAGTATCGAACCAGCAACCTTCGGATCACGAGTCCAACACTCTAACCACCAGGCCACGACTGCCACAAGTCCACAAGTAGTGGAGTAAAAGTACCGATACAACACTAAAAATGTACTCAAGGGAAAGTAAAAGTACACATTTTTAAAACTATTTAGTATATTACAATTCCTGAAAAAAAACTACTCAATTGCAGTAATTTGAGTATTTGTCATTTGTTACTACAACATACTTTATAGAAATTCAGTGAATTAAACTGCACAAGCCAAAAGAAACAATGCTAATCAAAAGGATAAGAATTGGCTCTCTATAGACCAAACATGATTGATTTTATTTTGCATCTTCGCATTTGAGAAAAAAGCTTTGTTGATGTGAAATTGGCACTTGTGTGACTTATATAATCAAATATAATAGTTTGAAAACATTGACAGAGACATTTGAGTATTTTTACGGTACTGTAAAATACTTGCTTACACAAAAAATTTAGAAATGGTTTCGCTATTTTGGTGAAAATGTTTTTTTTTTTTTATAGCAAGGTTGACATTTGCTTGGAATTGCTCGTATACCGACAACAATTTACTCAGTTGTCTTATTTAACGCAAAAGGGATATTGAAATTGGAGCGGTTACCAACCTCACGAAATTTGTTATACAGGTTTGTGTGTCGGTCTTTCAGGTGCTTCACTAAATTGGTCAGCGCATTTAGCATTGTTCTGCAACATTACTTGCATATTGACCTCTTTTGGTATTTGATTTTGACCTGCAAAGCCGTATCGATACTAACCAAAAGCAAGATTGTATCGTATCAATACTTATCGAAATATCAATATTTTTGACAACGCTAATGCTTGTTACCTTAACTCGCAAGCAGACCCACAGCATACATTCACATTTAATGCCTTTTGTTGTGACTAACGCATTTTGTCCTTTAATGTTATATGACTGTAATTTCCTCACACATATATGAACCGCATCTGACAGATGTGTCCACAACATCTTTCTCTTTCACACATCTTTCAAGCTCACAAAAACTCTTCCACGACCCTCTCAAAATGGTTCAGTGGCCCACTGCTTTAAAAGACAACATATTTTTCCACACATAAAGAAATGTATAATAAAAATCTAATTAAAAGTAATATATCACTCAGTACTCTGGGAAGTTTAAACACTCGACCATGTGAGATACAAAATCACACTTTATTAGATCTCACAGCTGGTTCTGGCTGGAGGTTTGTAAAATGAAATGTCAATTAATCATTCAAACATTTGTTTAAATGATATAAATGCGTATTTGCCTAATGCAGATGTCAAACGAGAAAGTATACTTTTGCCTTTATTACAAATTAAAGCAATTGTTATAATTCTTTGTACAGATTTTAATTACTTTTATTTAGGCCTTGTGTATTGTTCAAAATGACTACCCTTTCGTTATGTTGGTGGCTTTTTTTGCCCCATTGACTTTCATTATAATGACATTTTTGATTGCAAAGCCATGACACCATATAATCATGCATTCTTGTTTTTTGGGAAGAGGTAAAATGTGTTAATTCATTTTATTCAGCTGAGTTTATAATGCATGTCTTAAAGACAACGTTTGTTTGTGTTAGTTATTATATTGCTATTTTGTCAGTGCAGTCTCTAAAAAGTTGCATTTAAAATGCCTTTTCAATAATCATAAAACTAACAGGTTAAAATGTAAGTGATATAGGCTTTTGTCAAATGGTCTGATACAAGGCTAATACAAGATGCTTAATTTCTGAATGATGGAGAGTGACTGCAATTATCAGTGTAATGGATGTAGATAAAGAAACAGCAGAGAGGATTGGAATATGGGTTAATGTTTCCTTTGCCACTCCCTCATCAAGCCGAGCGCTGAACAAACAGTCAGGCACATACAAGTCTCAAAGTCTCACAGCTTCTGTCCTCGCTTTTATAATATTCACATTTATTTAGCAAACTACATAATTATGCTTCTGACTAAATTTTGAGTTGATTGTCTATTCGTCTGAGGTATTTTTTTTCCATCAGAAATAGTTTCTTTCTCTCTTGACCAGATTTTTACAAAATATTGTGTTCATTCATGTTGAACAACTTATTAAATAAGTTAATCCATGTTGTTTTTCTATCAGGAATGGTGTCTTATGAGCACGTTCTTACTAAATATACTAAATATATGTTTCTTTCCGATTAAAGATTTTGAATCAATTTTAAATTCATCAGTTTGTTAGAATAGCATCTTTCACTTAATTTCAGTTAATCCAAGTTGGTTTTAACTGTCAAGAATGACCAGATTCTTAAATATTGAGCTAATCTGAGGTGTTTTTCTGTCAGGAATGTTTTCTTTCTTTTAGGACAAGATTTATATTAAAATAAATATTTCTTTCTCTTTTGAACAGCTTCTTAAATATTCTATCATCTAAGGTGTTTTTCTGTCAGGAAAGTTTTTTTTTTTTTTTTTTTCTCTATTGACCAGACATTGACTAACTAAATATTGAGTTGATCGAAGCCTCTTTTTTGATCAGATTATGAATAAATATGTTCATCCAACTTGTTTGTCTAGAATATGGTCTTTCTCTTCTTTTTTGATTAAACATTGAGTTAATCCAAGTTGTTTTTACTATCAGGAATGCTTTCTTTCTCTTGACCAGAATCTTAAATACTGAGTTAAATATCTGAGGTATTTTTCTATCAGGAATTATTTCTTTCCTTCTTGACCAGATTCTGACAAAATATTGAGTTAATCGGAGTTATTTTTTTCTTTTAGGAATGTTTTTTTTTCTCTCTTAACCAGATTTATACCAAATATTGAGTTTATCCGAGTTGTTTTAACCAT
>CAIGQV010016645.1:27258291-27284347 GCA_903798115.1 Danio jaintianensis | reverse complement strand
TTTTTTTATATTTACTGTTGCACTAAAGTCCAAAAGTGAAGAATTTATGTTATTTATTACTTGATTGTTCAAGTTACCTCACAGAAGTGCTCTGTTCGTTAAATAAGGTGAATTAAATAAAAAATAATGAACAGCCTGGATCTGTTTCTTCGCTCTTCTTTATTCTTTTTTTATATATTATGGAAGGATCGGATCGGGTTTCGGTATCGGCAGATACTCAAAATCAAATGACTCTGACTTGAGGGCAAAAAAAAACTGATCGGGACATCCCTACACAAAAGAAAAGTCTTCAAGTGTCCAGTCCTACAACCAAACCCATTTCAAACCAAATTTTATTCATTTTATCTTTTTATTTTTTTTTATTTTTATCCAGTGTCATGCAGCCTTAGCATTCTAGCTTTTGCTCGTCAAGCTTCACTTTCTGCTCTCACATTAAACTACTTTGTAGATATAGAAAAAAACCTGTAATGTTGGACTTTATATAGTTTCTGGAGAATTGATTTGATTGGTTGATTACTATTTGGTGGATCTCATGTGATTGGATTAATCCCTCAGATCAGTAAATACCAATCAGAGAAGACTTTTCATTGAAATGGGAGGGGTTTATTAGGGCACAATAATGTAGTAAAAATATGATATACTTGGATGAATTGTTATTCATTATGAATACTGGATTAATTTCATGTTGACCTTAAGACAGTTATGGATTATGTCTGCTGTTATTAGATGACCTGTCAGTGTGTGTTACTGTGCTGGAAAATTAATTTACTTTGATATGTAAATGCTGCTGTTTCATATGTTAGTGGACAGAGTTAGCAGCTGTATTTGTAGCTTAGTTGTTCAACAAATGTTTTAATGAATGTCACACCCAAAGCCTACATTTGAATGTTTGATGATCACAAGTAGTAAAAAATGTTCTGAGTTTATATCTTACAATTTTTTTTTTATAGAGTTTTCTCTATAAACTGTGATGAGAATTTCTCAATTCTCGAAATAGCTTGTAATTCTGACTTTTAATCTCTGAATTCTTAAAAAAAAAATTGTGATTTACCAGGTGAAAAAAGTCTGAATATTTAGCTAAAATATTGCAATTCAATATGCTTTTATCAGTAAAGTTTAAATCAACTCTTTTCCTTTTCTCAAAGTCTTTCAACTCAGCCCCGAAAAGCAGCAGTCCGCGCGTGTCGCAGTCTGAGGAAGAGCACGTCTACAGTTTCCCCAACAAACAGAAGTCGATTGAGTCTCCCACCACCGTCATGAACTCATCTCTGGGCAGTAACCTGTCAGAACTGGACCGTCTGCTGCTGGAGCTCAACGCTGTGCAGCACAGCACACCCTCCTTTCCTGCTGAAGGTCAGTTTATGAAACACCAAATCATCACATGTGCATTTTTGACATGGATATCAAACAATCTAATATTGTAAAATAGTGAGTATTATGCTGTAAAAAGCTGATGTATTTACATGTAATTTGTGAATGTGTGTAAATGTAACATTCTGTAGTGCCACTGGCTTGCATGGTTCGGGACCTGTAGAGCTGCGCATCGATGGATTTGCTCTTCAGTGTTTGGACTCTCAGCAGTGAAAACTAAACCACACTGAACTGAACTGAACTTAAACTCTAAAAACTGAACGGACACCATTCCAATTCACTATAATCTTCTATGTGAAGCTGCTTTGACACAATCTACATTGTAAAAGCGCTATAGAAATAAAGATGAATTGAATTGAATTGTAGTGCATTTAGTTATTGCCCAGCAGGCACACAAAGTCACAAGACATTAATATTAGGTTAGATTTAGGTCGTGATGTCAGGTGACCAAAATTCAATCTAGCCAGCGTCTGAGGACAACGTTATTTTGATGTCCAATAATGACCTCAGATGACATTGATATTTGGTTGATTTTAGGTTGTCTTGGAAAGTGACCAAAATCCAACGTCGAACCAACATCTTAAACCAATGTCATATTGACGTCAAATACTGACATTTATTCGTCAGGTATGACAACAAACATCCGATGTCTGATAGACATCATAGTGATAACGTCCACACAACGTCAAGCTGTAACATCATTAGACGTTGATTTTAGGTTGGACGTTGGACATTGACGTTGGGTTCTGACGTCAGCCCAATTTTCATTTCCAAACAATATGCAACGTCCCCACGATGTTGGGGTACAACGTCAATCTGATGTCATGTTGAGGTAATGTGCCTGCTAGGTGTTTAAGGCCATTTCGGTCATCATACAGTAAACATCCGTCATCTTCTCATCAGTGACATGCATGTAAACAGTCTCTGGGTTAATGCGTGTAAAGATTTCGGACATCTTCTTGGACACTTTTAATGCTTACAAACAATTTGCTGCAATTATAAATCGCCCATGTCTTGAGGTAGTTCATTATGATGCAATTTACCTTCTATGTGTGATTTGATTGGACAGGAATCACAGGACTGATTTTTCTTATCCCCATACACAACAAAAAATAAAGTAGTGACTGCAGGTTGAAGGAAAGTAGTGGAGTAAAAGTACTGATACTGCACTAAAAATGTACTCAAGGGAAAGTAAAAGTACACATTTTTAAAACTAGTTAGTATATTACAATTCCTGAAAAAAACTACTCACAGTAATTTGAGAATTTGTAATTTGTTACTTTACACCACTGGAGTTAATTGAGTTGTGTTTGATTAGGAAGAGGTTGAACGTGTACTGTTGGTGTGCCATAAGGAACAGGGTTGGGAAACACTGATCTAATAAATGTTTTCTATTTTTTATTTACCTATTTATTGGTTTATTAGGGTTATCATTGTTCGCAGGTCTGATGTCTTAAGTTTGACTGGCTGCATCCAAAATCGCATACTTCCATACTATAAAGTATGTTAAAAACCGTATCTGAGGCGAGTAGTATGTCCAAATTCATAGAACATTCATAGCAAGTACGGGGATGACTGACCTCTTCCAGCGAAATTCTGAAGTGCACATCCAATGAATGCTACACTATCCCATGATGCAATGCGAGAGAATTCATGAATGGGTGTAAAGCGTGACAAATGGCAGATGTAGTACATATGAGTGCCATTCATACTACTCACATTCATACTATATAGAACGTACTTTCCTAACGGTCGTGTAGTTAATTCAAATGTAGTACATACTGAGTAGTAGGCGATTTCGGATGCTGTCTATATCTAGGGTTCTCTTATATTTCCTGTGTGACCTGATGAAGACCTTGTAGGTCAAAACATTGTCTTATTAAATTGTCTTTTGAGAGCTCAAGTGGCAGTGTGCCGAATTAGGTTTTATTTGACTTTTTTTCTCTATTTTGTTTGGCTTGATCGAGCATCTGCCTTCAAGATTTTCTTAGATGTGCACACACTGATGTCTTTCTTTCCATTCTAATTTCTGTTGCGCAGAGACCTACCCACCCAGACCAGCCAGCAACACCCAACGCTATGTCCCAGAAAACGGCGTCTCATCAGTGGTGAAAGCAGCTCCTCCGAAGATAGAGAAACCCAAACGCAATGTTCCTGCAAAGGTGATCGAAGATGTCAGGCCCAGCGTGGAAAGCCTGTTAAATGAGTTGGAGAGCTCCGTCCCGGCTCCTGCGTAAGCTTATACATAAATGCAATACAAATTTACTTGCATTACACAATTTAAAAAAGTTACCAAAGTGTGCTGTACATAAAAGTCGAAAATAAGAGTTAGAAGGTAAAATGCCAACAAGACTATCAGATTTAATCAGTAAAAGCAACAAATGACCAGTAATCAAGAAATATTAATTGATAGAAAATGGATGGATCTTTAAAGCAGAAGAGAAATAGAAAGCAATTCAGTGCTTTCCACAGGTTTGAAATATACTTGCGGTGGTAGCCGGATTGAAACACCCCTTTTACCCATGGCACATAAATGATTAACTACATGTGACAAACAAAAAATAATGTGATTTTTAACATTATTTTCATTTATTATGACACTGTTATACATATCAGTGTCATAATAAAAAGTGTAGATTATTTAAATAAGGCAAATGAGTTGATTGACCATTTCTAATGGTGTACATATATTTTGCAGCAAGTGTAGATGTCATTTCGTCCTCTCCGAGTATATAGTAAAGTTTTTCTGGATCGTTTAGATTAAAGAATGTATTATTTAATATTTCCCTTGCTCTCACAGCTGCGAAGAGAAGCGGAAAGTAGTTTTTAATAAAACTTAACAGCTTTAGAAAGGGAAACCAAAAGTCGACCGTTAATATACCTGGGTGGCCCGCCCAAGTAAAGTCTATATGTGGGAAGCACTGCAATTAATTTATTAATAAATGAATAATGAACTCAAACTCTTCTCATGGATTTGCGATTATTTATATTATATATTTGGATCTAACATTTATTATGTAATATTTATATTTTATTTTAGAACTATACACATTTCATTTTATTTTATTTGTCCAACTCTTGAAAGTAGTTCACTTCCAGAATGAAAATTTTGACATTGTTTACTTACTCTCCACTTGTTACAAATCTGTATGTCTTTTATTTAACATAATATATTTTTTAATTGTTGGTATCTGAACAATTGATGGTCACAATTGACTTCCATAGTAGGGGGAAAAATACTTAAAACGTCAATGATGACCATCAACTGGATGTGGAGGTCAATAGTGACCAATCATTCTGGAAGTGAGCAGACACGTCCCTTTAAATCAATTAAATATAATATTTAATACATTTATATTAAATATTATATTTAATTTAATTATAAGTCAATAATATGTTGTTTACATTAAAAATGGTAAAAATATTTTGTATTTACATTAGACTTAAACATAGATATTTCAAAAGAGTATAAATGTTTAATGAAAAGTGAAATCTTCACCCGGGTGCCTGATTTAGAGCAAACTCGGTCCTGCAGATTTTAGTTCCAACCCCAATTAGACACACCTGAACCAGCTAATTAAGCTCTTTCTAGGTATACAGTACTAGAAACTTCCAGGCAGGTGTGTTGAAGGACGTTGAAGCTAAACTATGAAGGACACCGGCCCTCCAGGACCGAGTTTGGGCACCCCAGATCTAGACTTTTTCTTACATCTTATTTTCAATTTTATTACCTTTATAGCCCTGCCCCATCAGTGCCGATGGTTTCTGAGTTGAGAGGAGTTCAGGAAGAGACTCCTGCCCAGCAGCAGGCCCGAATCTCAGCTTCTTCAGCCACACGAGAGCTTGACGAACTCATGGCTTCACTGTCTGACTTCAAGGTTCAGAGCAATGTAAATATTGTATATATATTTTTTTCATCTTTCCTATAAATGTCTGATAGAATCCTAAAATAGGATTCATTGCACCACCACCCAATCCGCTTGTTAAGTCGTGCCGTAGGGAATACTGTTTCCGGATCCAAGCTGCTACTCAGTTGAATTGAGAAATTATTAGTTTATTTTAGTCATATAACACGTTAAAGTGATTTTTTTTATTTATAAAATCATGGTGTACACAACAGTCTCTGGACTTGCTGCATCACAGACATCAATATTTTAACAATTTATAAAAAAATTATCAGTTTCTGGCCATCTGATATTAGGCACGGTTATATATATTGCAATTATGACCATTTGTTGAGCCTCTTTATACAGTTTGATAGAGCGCTTGGTTCCGGAAGCTGCTTCGCGTGACGTCAGACTTAAGAAGCGAATCGAAAATTAGTCTACGTTTAAAGGCATAGTTCAACCAAACATGAAATTTTCCTTATAATTTACTATCCGTCCTATGGTTTTAAACTTTTGTTAGTTTCTTTCTGTTAAACACAAGAGAAGATACTGCTGTGGCCCATTGACTTCCATAGTAGGAATAAAAAATTACTATTGGAGTCAATAGGTGCCAGCAACCAGCTTGCTTCAAGATTTTTAACAAAAGAAAAAAAACTCAAATAGGTTTTGAACAAGTGATGGAGTAAATGATGACAGAATTGTCATTTTTGGTTGAACTATCCCTTTAAAAAGCTAATGCAGTTGTTTAGTGTTCAGAAATAGACATGCTTTTAATTAGTATTTTGTAATGCTTATATATTTTCTGGTTTATGTATTTTATTGCTTGTTTAGCAGTTTGAAGTGTTATAGTGGGTATCAGAAGTGCTGTTTTATTATATGCATGTCTGAAAGTGCTGATAGGGATAATCAGATATAGTACAGAGTAGATTGTTATTATTCAGGGCCTTTGAAATGAATAAAGGTTTATATGCTTCTATAAGGGTATGCTCTCATGGGTCCATTATGAAGGTCTTGTTAGCATTACTTTCTTGGCCGTCAGCCACACTGCGGTCGAAAAGGGAGAATCTGGAATGCAGAGGTTGTGGTGTCATGTTATATCTTGTGATTATATATGCCTTCAGGTTGGTAAATCAAATATCCAACTTGTACATTGGTGGCATTTTCTTGAATGCGTTTATATGTCATAAGCAAAACTTGTGAAGATAGGACTCAATTGCATTAGGCCACTTTGTTTCATGCATTGGCTTTTTCTCAGGGTTCTCACGAGTCATGGAATTTTTGGAATATTTGGAATATCACGGAATATTAAAAGGTATATTTCAGATATTTAAAGTCAGGTAATGTTCAAGTAATGGAATATCTGGGATTTTCAAGTAGGTATCACTGCAGCCCGGAGACCTCCAAGTAGGAGGGATTACATCACAAGTAGGCTGGGTGACCTCCAAGTGGGAGGGACTTATGCCACTAGAGGGTTGGGTTTAGGGTTGGTGTAGGTGTAGTAAACATTGTTAAAACACAACAGGTTACTGTGAGGTTGGGTTTAGTATTGGGGTAGGTGTAGACGTTAATAAAACACAAAAGGTTGGACACTGTCATGTAAAAGACATTAAATAAATGAAAACTCCATCTTTGTACATCCCACTTGGAGCTCAAGTCCCACCAACTTGGAGCTGGCTCTGACCTCCGGGTTTATACTCTTCTCTGGATTTTTGTTTCATTTATCAAAATGTCTGTTATCCTATAATCTATTTTTTATAACATGGTGTCTCATGCCTATTTTTATAGTTTAATTTTCAGCTCCATTTTATAACTCATCAACTGGCAGTCACTTAAATCAAGTGCAGTCATCAGATATAGGCTAGCATACCAGGATAATATAAATTTGTAAAACTTCTATCAAATATGCCATAGGGGGCTTTTACTAACAGTGAGTACCTCAGGTTTTTTTTTTTTTTCAGGATCTGAGGTAACTTTATTCATTTTTGTTCTCATAGCAGTTATTGAAGTCATGCAAAAAGATATTCAAGCTAAAAATATTTTAAAGCCTGTTTATACCATTAATTATAGGTCATGGAAGATCAGTGTTTTAGTCAGTGAAAGTTAGATATTGGTTTAGACTGAGAACCCTGATTCAAATGCTTTCCTTTCTTTTCTCTTTGATTGTTGTCGTCTTGCTGTTTTGCTGTCTAGTCTGGTTCTTTGTTGGTTAAGGAGGACTCGTTTTTCACTGAAGAGTCAGAACTTTCAAATCCTGTGGTCACAGTCCCTTCCGTCACAGACACGGAAGAATCTGACCACAATGTTTCTTCCCCAAATTGCACACCACTTCTCCTGGAACTTCACATTGTTGAGGAATCGGGAACTGTAGCTCCAGTGTCCAACTCCACGGTGCTCTACACATCTTCCAAGACCCATTCAGAGAAAGTGCTGGTAGTTTCTAGTGAGTCTCAATTCTCTCCAGAACCACCTGCAAAAACACTAAGCTTACCAGCATCAAGTGCAAACAAAAGTGAAGGGAAATCACTCAAGACTGTCAACCCAAAAACCTCAAGTCCACTTTCTATCTCTAAAGACACTCCACCTGTTGTAGCAAAGGTCTCTTTGCCAATTACAGTTTCAAGGATTTCAAGCCCAGTGGCAAAAAGCCCAAGTCCACCAGAGATGATCAAGAGCTCATATCGAATTGATGGTCCTGTAACAGTTGTTAAAACCTCAAGTCCAGTGGTCGTAAGAAAGAGCCCAAGCCCCATCACAACTATTAAAGCAAGAAAAAGTCCAGTCCCTAGAGCCCTTGCCAAGACCCCAAGTCCCGAGCCAGGCATTGCTCGCAAGAGTCCAGTGCCAACTACCATTACACTGCCCACTCCTCCAGTTTCATTAAATCCCAAACCTTCCAAAGAGAAATCTGAGAACTCTGAACCGGGCATATTGGGAATAAGTCTTCCTTGCCCCAAGCCTCTTCTGGAGGAAGCTTTGGATAAGTTGTTGACATCCAGTCTTGACATTCAACCAGAGCCGGTGAAGCATCCTATAGGATCTCGTTTCTTCTCAGAGGTAAATAATGATGTTCTGGAGCTGCTTCATCAGTCGATGCCACAGGATGGCTTGGGAAAACTCAGTTGGATGGAGGGAAAACTCAGTTGGATGGATGAATTCACAAATCCTGCCACGTTCCCTGGAGCATCAGATGTTTCTCTGGATCTTCCACTTCTCCAGCCTTCAGCGGTTGAAAGGCTTTCCGCATCTGGTCAAGTATGACAAGCTTATACAGTCAGACTGTCTCCAATTTGCACCCCTAAATTTAGCGAGCATGAGCGAGAAGCATGCTGAACCACGTACGGCTGTTTATGCTTTCTTAAATACATGAGCTTGGGCCTGCTGATATCCAATATGAACCTGTCCTTCTGCCTCAGATAGAAAGGACCCACCTTAGTGCCTCTGAAAAACCTGATACACATGTGCAAAAGTCAGTTAGTGGTCCTAAAATTGGAGTGTTGGTCATCGAGTTTTTCATAACTGTGCAGTTCTGTTGCATTGCAGTGTATCGTGTTTTTGAAAAGGTGTAGGATTGAGAAATCCAAAGTATGTGTGGTGCATGGATAAGATTTTGTGGAAGGAGTCTTTGCAATGTTTAAATGCATGCCCTGACGTGCTTCCTCAGGGTTATGGCGCTAAATGTGCAACAAGGCCAGGCTTGCTTGCTTTGTAGTAATGCTGTGGAGTTTCATTATGCAATTGCATTGCATCTTCACTTCTTTCCTATTTGCTTCTTCAGGGCACTTGATGCTTTATAGATAGCTTCAGGATATGTTCTGCTATTTGTTGTGGATTTATGGTCAGATGATCTTGCATGATGTAAAGTAGTTGATAAAATCTAAAGGTATAACAGTCCAGTCATTTTCTTGATGCATTAAAAATTATGCAGATTCAAAGGTGAATTGCTTTTTGTTAATGTACAGCTTTCTGACGCTTCCAAGCAGTGGATATTGCTTTGGCATGGTGTGTTTGCTTCATAGACTTTAGTTCATATGTGTTCTTGCATAGTTTCAGAATCAGATTCTCAAAGAGAATGCTAAGCTATAGAGCTGTGTGATACTGAAGGAAAAGTGATAGCATGATAAATAATGCAATATTAAATACGCGATGCAATATAAAAAAAAAAATATATATATATAATAATAATAATAATAAACTTTATTTTTATGTAGCGCCTTTAAAAGTAGCATCTCACACATTTCATCTCACATAAAATGTGCAGCAGTAAAAGATACATATGAGGATAAATGCAAAGAAAAAATGTAATAATAAAAATAGTTAACCACAAATAATTAAACACAAAATAATGATAGTAGTAATAGATCTAAAAATCAAATAATGTTTTAAGGGATTATTTAAAAATAGAGGGTAAAGAGTTCCACAATTTAGGTGCCAATGAAGAGAATGCACGGTCTCTCATAGATTTTAGTCGCGTTGACTGAGCAGTTAAAAGACCAGCATCAGACGAGCGTAAAGCACGTCTAGGAGTGTATGGGATTAAAAGCTCAGATAAATATTGTGGTGCTAGACCATTCAAGGCCTTATACGCAAGCATGAGGATTTTAAAATCAATTCGAAAACTGACTAGAAGCCAGTTTTTTCAAAATAGGAGTTGTGTTCTCTTGCACTTGTCCTAAAAAAACGACATAACATGTTTCATATTATTTCAGAAAAAAAGAAAGTATAATTTCCGAAAGTGAGGAGCCATGTTTTACTGTTGCATAAAACAAATCAGACATTTTTTCAATGCAAACAAACAAAAACTATATATTTTTTCCATTCAGAAGTCATGATTTTGGCATTCGTGCTAAAATTGTTACAGATTTTTGGACAAGAAATCCAGCATGCCCGCTCTGCTTGTTTTCAGAAATGCATAAAGTATTTCAGAGGGTTTGGAATATAAATATAATTAATATATAATTATATATAAATTAAATATGATATAAATTTGCTAATAGCAGACACATAAAGATAATTTAGTATTAAATGTCTCATTTATTACAAACCACTGTCATTTATTATCATTTATTGTCATTTATTAAAACCTCTCTCATTTATTATTGCACTTTTGTGATACTTTGATACTAGGGGTGTGAACCTACACTGGTCTCACGGTTTGGTTTGGTTATGATTATCATGTCATTTGATTTAGTTCAATTCGATATCTCTGTGTCATTGATTTAGTTTGATTCAATCTCATCTACAATTTTTAATTTGACTTCACAACACAAGAATACAATTTTGTCTTTTAATACAAGCAGTCAGATATATGAACTGAACCTTTAATTTTACATGCTCAAATAAAACACACTTTTTGAATGTATCAAACAAAACTCACGTACAAGCACAGAAGACAACATGAGCATTTATAGCAATTAAACAAATGTAAATATTAATCACGCTTGCTTTTTGAGCGTTGTGGAGCGAGTTGTTAAACACTTATGATTGGCCATTGTGTTCATGCGCTCAACACAAAAGACTCTAATTGGCTCTTACGATCAGCGCTGTTTATGGAGCAGTGACCTCACTCACCATAGTATGCTACCGCGACATAGCACATATTCAATTCAATTCAATTTAAGTTTATTTGTATAAAGCTTTTCACAATAATTATTGTTTAAAAGCAGCTTTGCAAAAGATGCACATTAATGTATTACAATCAAAATCAGAAAAGTTAAGGTTATTAGTTACCATAACTTGAGGTAAATGAGATAAATGACGTCAGTACATAATAATCAATTATGATCTATTACTGAACCAATACTGAATCGTCCGTGTCTGCATCGCGGTGCATCAAAAAAGCGATTAATAATGACGCCCTCTATATTGCACAGCCCTACTAAGATGTTGATTTTATTTGCCTAAATTTTAACAGTTTGAGCTTACATTAGTGATTTACATGCTGCTGCTTTCCAGAGAATTTGGACGGTATGGAATGGCGTTTGCAAAGAAAGCACTGCATGATCTAAAGTTGAAGTGGTCCGTTTATTAATGCTGCCTCTTTGCAGCTTAAATCGGTCATCAGACGCACAAAGGAAACGCCCAACGTCCATCCAATGTTTCGTGACGGCCACTTGCGCAAAAAAATGGGCCCTATCTTTCTCAACAAGAGTAACTCGCAGGATCTGCTCATTGAAGAGCTGCAGGGGAAACTGGGAATTGGTCGTAGTGAGCGGCCACGAAAACAGCCAGACGATTGGCTTACAGAAGGTGTCATTGTCTGTTCCAACCCACAGCGCTTAAGAGAGGAGGGTGGTGTATCACCAACAGTTGATAAGGTAGCGTAAGTCACAAGATCAATGGTAATACTAGCATGTACACATTTCCTATATTGGCTTATGTAAAACTGGCATTTTAACTTTTGTTAGATGTTGTCAAATGGAGCGCAATGGTGGCAACCCACTTTTTCTGTGGCATTGGTTCTGGAAGTTGTTTTTTTTTGTTTGTTTTTTTTCCAAGTCTTCGTTAGCATAAACTAAATCAATCAGTAAATCTTTTTTTTTTTTTTTTGAAGCAAAATTATTAAACGTTTTTTTTTTTTTTTTTATATATGTACAAACAGTTTATTGCACAGTTATTTCAAATAAAAACAAGTTGATTTATGCAACAACAACAAATAAAATAATAAAATGGCTTCAGCTAAAGCATATACCATAACATACCTGTCTTTAATAGTTTACAAGTTGTCATTAAAAAACAATAAAATCCCCTATTCAGGAGTTAATTTGGATTTTTACTTCCAGAAACCACACTGTAAAAAATATTTAATTTAACAGGTTCTGTATTTTGTGATTTGCAGTTTTTTTTTTATTATTATTATTTTTTCATTTTTTTTTTTTTTCATTTATTTATGGTTATTATTTGCATTCGGTGCATTGATCTATGCTTTGTTGATTTTTGATGTTGAAAAATCTATTCTGCAGTTTAACCAATTGATTTTATTTATTTACGTTTTTAGTAGTTTGAAACTTATTTATTGTAGACACCAATCCAGACATAATATCACTTAAAACTATTTAAATGTCAATAAGTCACTTTTTCAAACTTTTTAACATCAAAAGTTGTTGGACAAAAGATCAAGGTCCCATAATGCAATTCAAAAGCATAAAGAAACGAAATACCCATGAATCACCAAATACAGAAAACTGTCAATTTGTGCATGACTTGCACTCTATTTATATTGTGTTTCTTTCACTTCCTGTTACATGCTTCACATTTCTTTGTCCATCAGATCACCATTCCTCCAGACTCTCCCAGTCCTCAGAAAAAATTCCTAACCCATCCTGTCCCTAAAAAGCCGGTGCCTGTGGCTCAAATTCCCGCCCCTCTCCCCTCGCCTCCTCCTCCCCCCAGAGAGCCCTCACCTCCTCCCGCTCCTCCAGTTTCAGCTCCACCTCCACCTAAAGACCCCACCCCTCCACCCTCCCCTAAAGCTGTGACCCCGCCCCCTCCACCAAAGGTTTTAGCGTCTGTGGGCTGCCAAACGGAATATGAACCTCTTTTTCCACCGGTACTAGCATGAACTTGTTCTCTCTGCTTGATCTGAGTTTGGATCATTGCCTTAGGGTTCCCACAGATAAATATCAGAGTTTGGCATTAATAAGAAGGCATGGGAAACTGGCTGTATGTTGGGTTTGTGCAGAGCAAAATTTGCTCATGAAGCCATAGTTAATCATCCTGTGGATTCTTTTTAAGTTAATGGTTCATTGTATGGGAAAATTAATGAGGTAGGTGTGCACTCCAAAATATTATTTTTGATTCTTAAGCTAATATATTTAAAATGAGCTGAATCAACACTATTATTAAGTTTTGTTGGTACAACTTAATTGTTTTATGTTAAATCCACTTAAATTTGGTAAAACAATTAAGTTATGTTAATCGATTTGCGTTGGGACAACATGGAGTTGTGTGGAACCCAGCATTTTCTACACTGTATGAAATAAACCCGTTGTTAAGTAGGACATTTCAGAACATCAAATGAAGATTCAGAGTCATAAACCTATTTTAATAAATTGTGCTAGTCCAATTCTTTTAATAAGTGATGTAACCTAGCAAATCCTACACTTTCAGAATGTTTTTTACAACTTAAAAATAAAGGTTGCAAAAGGATTTTTTTTCACGGCAATGCAATTAAAGAATCAATTTTGGTTCCCAAAAGAACCTTTCAGAAAACAGTTTTTAAAAGAAACATATTTTATTACCGTGAAGAACATTTGTAACAGTCTAAATAAATTTTTTTATGTTAAGATTTGTGGAATTGAACGTTTCTGTGGATGTTAAAGTTCCCAAAATGCGTTTATTTCTTGGAATCCGTTTGAATCCATTTAAAATGCACCTAGTTTACCCCTTTTTCCAGATTTAATAAGTCTTTTGTGTCTCCAGAATGTGTCTGTAAAGTTTCAGCTCTAAACACCCATCAGATTATTTATTAGACCTTTCAGAAGTTTGTCATTTTTAGCTCTGAGCATCTTGTAGCTGTTTTGGTGGACTGTGCCTTTAATGCTAGTCCTCCCGGCCCACCGTTCCCACGTGCCTGTCAGTGAGCCTCAATCTCCGCCCTCGGCTGTCTCAGATAACAGACAGACATGAAGGAAGCAGATCTCACGTAACGTTTGTGAGAAATATTACAGTAAGAACTTTCCCAATGATTAGTTGATGTATTTGTTGTGGAGTTGCAACGATGAGTCACACACAATGTCGTTACAAAGTTCACACACACACACACACACACACACACACAGCGTGCGCGTTTAGCTTTGCACTGTTTTTGCACGGCAAATGTGACAGAATACACATTAATATCCACTGCTGTATGGACATCCGTTATGTTAATGTACAAAATAAACCTGATTTAACGTCCACAACCCGGGATTGAAGCGTCTTCTTTTATAATTGTACTGACACGCGGCTGTGGTGATAAAGTAAAGCTGAAGTAAATCGCTGTAATTCATTACAAACATGCACTGTTTTAAACACGTGTTAAACCTGTAAAACTCACTCTTGATCACATTTGATGATGATTGATGATCCTAGCGAACTGAACAGATCTTTTATTCCCGGTTGCTTTGCACACGTCCTGTCTTGTTGATATGATTATATGCGTTACTACGGAGACATGTTAATACGCAGCTGTCAATCAATTCGGTGGGCGGGGAAACCACACTCCTACGTCAAGTTGCGGTCGGCCTCAAAATGGGAGGGATTTGGATGCTTTTTTAATGTCAGGAAATAAAAAAAAAAATTGACTTATTGTCTTTATATCACCCCAATATGACTGTGGACACACTTTACCTGCACACAGTTCTGTCCAAACAGCTTAAAAAAGATGATTTTCATCATAGGTGCCCTTTAAAACTTAATGACTAGAAGAGAACTTTTTTTTTCAACAGAAAGTGTACAAAGGCCATTTCACAAAATGTCAGACACAACATAGTACAGTTTCTTCCAGAATGCATAAGAAAAAATAGATCAAATAAAAATACATTTTAGAGAAGTGTGTAGGCTCCACAACTCAGCGGTCGCCAAACCAATGCAGCCCAAAAGGAGTCACTTTAGTCAGAATTTAAAAAAAGGCTTTATTGAAATCCAGGTTTTGACAAATATCTATTGTCTGTTTGCCAACTCATATCTCAATTCCTCCGAGGGCAACACAAAACTTTTTAACAAATTTAAGTTGTGCTTCTACTCTATTTTTATCTCGTCATGGAAATGGTCAAGGGAGATGTTAAAACACAGACCAACCAACCTTCCAAGTAGATGTTTGAACTCAGCAAATTGGTTTGAATGATCTTTATTTTCATGGGTTTTTTTTATTTATAATTCTGTATTTGAATGATTTAAATTGTGCTAAATTGATACCCATCCACTACTGTAAAGTTCATGGAAAAACATTGAAAGTTCATTGGTCAGATAGTGTGGGAACCCTGTGGCTTGTTTCATCACATTCTTTCATGCTTTCTAGCATGTTGCATATAGAGTGCATGCTGTTATGTGTCTGACCTCTAAACAGTGCTCACTCAAGGAGTGTCTCAGCATTTATTAAATAGTTTGCTCGTGCCAACATGTCCCATGATGACAGTCCATCCTTGGGTTTTCCCCTGTTTTCTTCTAGACACCTCGTACATGCACAAATTCTTTTGCTAATGAAGTGCTAGTTGTCACAATATATATACTATTGATCTGTTAATGATCAGTTGTCTAAACCCAGAGTATGCATATTTCTTCATCAGAATAGAATTTGCATATACTGTACATGCAGAGAATAATATTAACGCTGCAATAATATATTTTCTTATTTAGAGGTTTTATCTAGTTTCTAATTGAAATATCTTAAATCAAGAAGCTCTAGACAAGTAAAAATTCTCGTTGTTTTCTGAAAAATTAATTACAGGCATGATAGTCTGCCATTAGGGTCAGAAAAATAATCTTGTTTTGATTAAGAAAAAATACTTAATTTTAACATGTCATTTCTGAAAACAAGATAATATTGAAAAGCTTCTTGATTTTAGAATTTGTAGAAATTTAGACAAGAAACCAACAAAACCTTTAAGTAATTTTTTTTTAAGTTATTGACTACGTGTCATAATACTACTTATTTACTATTTACACTAATTTAGCAATATTTAGTTTGTCCACAGTGTCCGCTATTAACCTGGCTGCTGTTTCACAGTATGAAAAGAAATGGAGGAGATCGAACAAGAAAAACATCAAACGGAAATATGGGGGAAAAATATTTTTGCGTTGATGAGTGCATTAAGACTGAGTGTCCACCAAAGCGCTTTTGTGCTTAGTTTTTGCAGCGCAACGTTTCTTTTGTCAGTCGGTTGCTATGATACACATTCGCACTGTACAAGTTGAAAGTCTTTAGCAGATTATTTGTTGACAGTTGTGTGGTATTGTCCCACCTCTCCTCCGCTGTGATTGAACGGCTAGCTCAAAAGTGACACTAAGCGCTGTTTTATTTTAATTTGCACTGGCTGAAAAAATGCTAGGGCTGCTCGATATTGGAAAAATATATAAATATTTCTGCGATACATGTTGCAATATTAATTATAATTTTTACCAGATGAAATGAATAGATCTATTTGGATTTTGTAGTGGAGTGCATCTGCATAAAATGTAAAAAAACAAAACAATTATGAGCATTGATAAATACAGTAAAGCAAAGTTACAAATGAAATAATTGCTATATGGTTTTTCTGGGAGTCTGGCAATATTGAGGTACACTACGGGTGTACTCACACTAGGCTATCTGAATCGTACCCAGGCCCATTTGACCCCCATTTCCCAGTTCCCAGTTCGTTTGACACGTGTGAGTGCTCCGAATCGGATCCAGGCGAGGTTCAGTTGGCCGGCCCTGGCCCGGTTGGAAGAGGTGTGCCAGAGTGCGGTTCAGTTGGGCTTTGGCGCGGTATGCTTGTAGTGTGAGCGCAAAGCGTGCCTAAGCGCGAAACTGAAGACACAATGTCACTTTTAAGGGACTGTTTCATATGGATTTATTAATCATTCGTACTTTCCAATGAAAGCAAACTGTTATAGTTTATTACAGATGCAAACCCCTCGCTGCATGTCAGCTGATACCTTCAGCAAACCTCCCAATATGTGCAGCACAAGGACTTTCATGAACAATTATGAGCGTCAAAAGTGGTGGATCTGTTCAGCAAAAGATTTGACTGTGTGTCACTGCATATTAAACGACTTAAAATAATACAAAACAATATAACTAAAGCAATCTCCATTGTACGGAGCGAGAGCGCTTCTCTTCTCTTCTGAACAGTCGCATCATCGATGATGTGAGCGTGCCCGGGGTCGTAAGGCAAAAAATGCAGTGTGAGTGCGGGCCGAGGGGGAGAGGGGAGGGGAGACAATCACGCTCAGGCACGGTTCAAGACAATCGTGCCTAGTGTGAGTACACCCTAATTGTACCTAAAATAATTAAATGTTAAATAACACTGTATAATCTTATATATAAATATATTGTATATATAAATTGTGCATAAATGCAATTAATCTTTCTTGAAGTTACAAAAAAAATGAATTTCACCATGCCATTAAACTGGCTTGAAATGTATACACAGTCACAGTCCTTAAAAACACATACAAATGATACATTTTTTGGGAACTACCATTGACATTAACAAAAAAATGCTTTTCTCTGGCAGAATTGTGTAAAATGCTGTAGTAGAAGAAAACCGACTTAACCCTTCAAGTCACGCGTCAGGCTACACTTGAGAATTTCAGCAGTAGAGTATTAAAGTGTGAGCTCATAAGCAGAAATAACAGGGCGTTTAGGGTGCTATTTTTGTTTTTCTGAAGAATGCTTCTGTGTCACGGTTCTTTGAATCCAGAGAGCAGAGATGCAGTTTCACTAACACCTTTTTGACCCATAACCTTGCTTGGCTTGTCATGTGATTATGTCTTTAACACCTTCTTGATCCTGTTGTATTTAGGGAAGGTTATGCAGAGAACATGAGACTGCTTTTAGATTAGCAAAACAGATTTGATTCAAAAGCTATTCCTTTTTTATAACGTGAAATATCAAATTGCATAATATCTAAGCAGATGTTCTTATTATTAACTATTGCTGCTTTGTGCAGTTCTTTTGATAAATATGAGAGAAAACACATGTAGTGTAATTTTCTATTACTGGTATTGCTGTGGCTTATTCACACATTTGATCTAAAATGTTGTCGATTTCAGTGACACTGAGATCTACTTGTTCTCCTTTTAAGTGCATGCGGTGGTGCAGTTTATAGCTACTAACATCCTGTAATGGAGTGACTAATAAACGATGCAATTAAATGTGTGCAACTCAACATTTCCAGTCCTGTTTGTTTGAAAGAATAAGATCTTGACGTGTGTACTGAATACTTAATTAAATTAGACCTTTTTCACATGGAGGTGGATTTATTGAGCAAATATTCAAAAGAAAGATGGATTTGTCATATTGCAAAGTATGTATAAATCTCTGAACTATTATACACTGCTTAACAGAGGACATTTACATTCACTTTTCAGTGCTGTCTGAAACAAGTCATGTATTAGTAAGTGGTGTCTTCAAATCTCTGGCCAATTTTTAGCCTTTAATCTTCAACATTCTTTTAATTGATTTTAAGGGTCATGAACTGAGAACTCAATTCACAAGATGATTTCACCCTTCGATTTTGTCCAGCCAGTTGCATTAGTTTGCCTTTTTTAATAATACTTTTAAACCACAATTCGAAATCTATATCTGATTTCATTCATTGATATATAATCAAACCTCAACACTCTAAAATGAGCTTAGATGACAAAACTAACAGCTTATGGTAGGAATGCTCATAATAACCGTTAACCAAAAGGGTGTGTATTTAACCGATTAATGGTATCTGTTAAACGATTAATTTTTTTGGTTTGGCTGGATAAATGTGCAACACATATTTGTTAACTCGCAGGATGGTAACACGTGCTCATAAACACAACAAACAGGCTATAGTTTTAATGATTTAGTCTACAACCAAAAACCAACCTTTTTTCCATTTGGTAAATTACAGTTATAAATAGTTCTTATAAAGTATACATTTTTAAAATAGCCTACATAAGATTTCTTGATTTTTGCATAATAATAACTCCGCACCAAACTGAGGCTTTCATATAGCTTATTAAACATGTATGCAAATTAATGCAATATCATATGTAAACAACAAAATTGTTATATGCTATAGTAGCCTATACTTTACAAAAAGTCTACATATGTGCCTTGTTGTTTGTCTCCTATCACGCGTAGTGCGCGCATAAACCGCCAGTGAGACGGAGAAATTACGCAAACAAGCTCTAAGGTAAAATCAGATGCTCAAGACATAATCTTTAAACTAACAGGTCAGTGCCAATAGACTAGTGGTTAGTGCGTCGACACATAGCACCAAGGTGCTTGCGGCGACCCGAGTTCGATTCCCGGCTCGAGGTCCTTTGCCGATCCTTCCCCTATCTCTGCTTCCCATACTTACCTGTCTGTAAATCTCCACTGTATCAATAAAGATGAAAACCCCTAAAAAATTATTATAAAAATTATTGTTATTAAAAATGTTGACAGATTTGTGATATAAGAATTAGAGCATTAATTAAACGCATATTTTCTGTGGAGCAATCGATTTGAGGTAGCCTGCTATTTCTATTTGATGGAGGAAAAAAATATGATTGGAAAAAACAGTCTATGCTGGTTCTTAAAAAGGATTCAGTCAGTGTTTTTGTTTTGTAATCTAAATTTGTAATTTAAGTGAAAAATATCTAGGGCAGGACTATTTATTTTATTTATTTTTATTTACTTTATTCTTTTTTTTCTATGGAAAAACTGGAGGAAACACTGCAGGTGCGTGAAGATGTTCTGTTGTTGTTATGCTCTGTATGCTGCTGTTCGCATGTTAAAATAAATCAGTATTTTAAAATGCAATATTTAATGTGTCAGACACAAAATAGACACATCAATTCATTTTTTTATGAAATAATAATTTAATATTAATCTGACCAATTAACTGTTAAAATTCAATTAACGAGCGGCGGTTGTCGGTTGGCAGAATTAACCGAAATGAGCATCCCTAGTTTCTGGAATTTTCTACTCTATAATGTAATAGGGTGAATAAGCTCTGCCTCCACAGAAAATCAATGTCTACTTTTGTTAACAGCGCCCTGTTAACATGCAAAACTGTCAGCCAATCAGAGCAGTGGACGTTGAATGAAAATAGTCAATTACTTATCAATTGATGCTGTTTGATGTAAAATCTTGGACCCAACCCTGAACAATACAAAATAAAAAACTGAGGTAGTTTGTGACCCCACTCCATTACAATTGACCTCATAAAAGTGTACAAAAAGTATATTTGGATAAATGCATTTGCTGAATTACTTAATTGGTGATAATTTAGTAATGTGTACCAAGCGGAAAGTGTTCAACAAGCAAAAATGCTCTTTTTATGTCTGCATGTGTGGAGAGGGATTTGCATCCACATTTCCTTTGCTTTATAAAGCAGTGTTTATAAAGTGTGTGTTTTCTTCTTTGTGATATAGATTATGGCTCAGGGCAAGAGTTCCCCCACCAGCGTCCCGAAGCAGGGGAATAAACTGGACAATATGCTGGGAAGTCTGCAGTCAGACCTCAACCGACTGGGTGTCCAGACTGTTGCCAAAGGCGTTTGTGGAGCTTGCAAAAAACCCATCGCTGGCCAGGTGAGAAATCCTCAGATGATTGCATTTATAGACCACATCATTATCCAGACCTGGGTCTACAGCAGAGATGTCCAACGTTGGCCCATGGTAACGTTTGATTTGGCCCACCATCCAATCTGAGAAGAGAGTGATGGGGAGGGTTGGTGCGAATGCCTTTAACTGAGATCGTCATTTTTAATATAACATAACCTTTTTTGATTGTTTGTTTAATTGCTGAGCTACAAAAAAGCTAACTAAAACTAAATGTTTGATTTAAATGTTGTGAATTAATCAGATTTTCAAAAATACTGTAAATACTGTCACTTTATGGACAGAGAACAATGCAGAAGACATCAGCGAGACATCAAATCAAGGCAAATCTTGACTCGTGTATTCGCCATTGAACTCCATTCTGTTATAAATGGGATTGTTTTTGTTTTTACTGTTATAAATGTATTATAAAAAATACTGCGTTAGTTAATAGAAAGCAATTATTTCTAGTTATTTTTAAATATTATTAATTACCCGTGACAACTTTAATAAAATACAGTTTGGTATATTTACCTTCGGCCACAACCCTCAATCAAGTTTGGTTTTTGGCCCTTCTTAAGAAAAATTTGGGCACCCCTGGTCTACAGGGTGTCCGCTGGGTCTTAGTTGTCTTAAAATGTTTTTAATTTCAAAAGCTAACTTTTAGTCCTTAAAAAGGCTTAAATTCGCTGAAATATTGTGTTGTAGGTCTTGAATCATTTTAAACAGGTCTTAATTTTGCTGACAAATTAAATATTGCATTTTAAAATAGTGATTTTGATGGATGATTTGATAGATGAAAAACAATGATATGATTCCTCGTGATAATACCAGGCCATTAGAGAAAAAAATCCTTAGTGTTTAACCCTGTATAAGTCTAAAATTTATTTCTTAATGGTCTTAAAAGGGTCTCAAAATGTCTTCAATTTGACTTGATTAATCCTGCAGCAACCCTGGTCTAAAAATACACTTTTATTATTGTGATTAGATATTGTGCTCTAGATTTTTCAAGGCATGGCAAGTTTATTTATATAGCACATTTCATACACAATGGTAATTCAAAGTGCTTTACATAAGCAGGAATAAAAGAAACAAGAAAATAAAAATGATTAAAGAATTAAAAAATTATTAAAAACACATTAAAATGTGTTAAAACAGGTTTTAAAGGAATGAAAAAGAAAAGAAAGACATAATAGTGCGGACTGTGGGACGTAGCACAGTGCTCATTCAGTAAAGGCACAGCTAAACAGATGTGTTTTCAGTCTTGATATGAATGGGCCTAATGTTGGAGCACATCTGATCATTTCTGGAAGCTGATTCCAGCAGCGGGGGGTGTAATAGCTGAAGGCGGATTCACCCTGCTTTGACTGAACTCTTGAAATTTCCAATTTACTTGATCCTAATGATCTGAGTGATCTGTTAGGTTTGTACTCAGTGAGCATATCTGTAATGTATTGAGGTCTTAGGCCATTTAGTGATTTATAGACAAGTAGTAATACTTTTAAATATATTCTGAATGTAACTGGGAGCCAGTGTAAAGACCTGAGGACAGGTGTGATGTGCTCTGATTTCAAAAAGAAATAAAAAAACCACCAAAGAGTTTCCATGTCAGTGTGTTTGACACATTTTAATTTTTTTTTTAACTAAAGAAGTCTCTTCTGATCACAAAAGATGCATTTATTTGATCAAAGTATGGTAAAACTGTAATATTGTTGAATATTATTACAATTTAAGGGGCTGCACGGTGGCGCAGTGGGTAGCACGTTCGCCTCACAGCAAGAAGGTCGCTGGTTCGAGCCTCGGCTGGGTCAGTTGGCGTTTCTGTGTGGAGTTTGCATGTTCTCCCCGTGTTGGCGTGGGTTTCCTCCGGGTGCTCCAGTTTCCCCCACAAGTCCAAAGACATGCGGTACAGGTGAATTGGGTAGGCTAAATTGTCCGTAGTGTATGTGTGTGAATGAGTGTGTATGGATGTTTCCCAGTGATGGGTTGCAGCTGGAAGGGCATCCGCTGCGTAAAACATATGCTGGATAAGTTGGCGGTTCATTCCGCTGTGGCGACCCCTGATTAATAAAGGGACTAAGCCAAAAAGAAAATGAATGAATTATTACAATTTAAAATAATATATAATAAATTTTTATATAAATGTATTAAATTAATATATTTTTATTATATTATATACAAATTATATATTTTAAATATATTTTAAAACATTATAAATTATATATTTAAAAAATACTATACATTTTATTTGCCTTCAGAAATCATTTGCTACTCAAATTATTTATTATCTACACTGAAAACATTTGAGCTGCTTTAATTATTTATTTATTATTTCTTTGCTTTGTGGTAATTATGGCACTTCAAACATTTTTTTTATTTTAAGATATTTCTGTTTTACAGTATTTCTGAGCAAATTAATGTGTCCTTGATGAGCGTAAGAGACTTTCAGAAATACTAAAACATAATAAAGACGGCACATTTTTAAATGTCAGTGTAAATTCTGCACATTTTCCTTTGTTATAGGGCTATATTTTACCAATCAGGGCAAAATGTGCAGTTTTACAGATGTGCCAATAGGATGCAATGCCTGAATTCTAGAGCACGGATGCAGCAGCTCATTTGCATAATGATCAAAACACGCAGAATTAGGTCACAAACGTTGCATGATTCATTTAAATATTCTCCTCTGAAAGAGAAATGATTGAATGTGCGAATGCAAAAATCACTGTCTATGCACTGTATGTCTTTAGTAAATATTGACAGTAGTTTTTTTAATGCTGGAGCAAGCTGTTGGTAAATCTGACTCATAATTTAAAAAATTTAGCTTGCAAGGCTTATGGAAAGAGTGGTGTTATAAACTGTTTAGCATATCATTTAAATTCTATTAAATATTCAACACTTTATTGGATGAGGAAGCTTATATGGTAACTTCATTGACCGTGATTACAATATAATTTTTATTTTTTAAGTCAAAAGTCTTGTAATAGCCCCCAGTAACACATCTATTGACTATTGAAAGGAAATTATCATCATTTACTATAATTTTCTTTGTCACAACAATATTATACACCGTTTTGAGGGATGTAAACAATAACAAAAGTCCTAACGTATTTCCTATTTTACATTTTTAATTTTCATAGCTTCGAGAATCCCAAAGGGTCCACATATTGATAATGTTATGACAGCGGTTTTAACGTTAGGTTATGATTGAATCGCCTCTTGTTACCGTTATGAAAGCAGGAAATATTCACGGGCCAATGACATCACCACATTGAAATGGTCTATAGGTATGTTAAATATTACTAGGGATACACCAAATTTGGGCCGCTGAACTTTAATGGCCAAAAACATACATACATTTTCAGCCGAAATAGAAAAACGTCCGAAAATATGAGCCCAAAACAAAGAAAAAACATTTACTGCTGCTCACCGAATAAGCTAAGTCCACTCAAAATCATGCGCAGACTCTGCTGTCATGGCAACTTGTTTAATGTCAATAAAACGTGGTTATTTTAAGTCAGTATAACTTTAGTAATTTTATAAAAAGTCTTTTGAAATGACTTTATATTATTTCATAAAATAATAAATAATTATTACTCAGCTTCGTCCCAGAATTTAAATTTCGGTGCATCTTTAAAGGTGCAGTATGTAAGTTTGACACCCAGTGGTTGACATAGGTATTGCATTCCTGGATCAAAATACATTTTCACTCGGCTTCTCCTCTGACGAGTCCACACAAGCACAGGTTGCCAGATTGATGACACCAACAGGATTGTGCCTGACTATCGAGTCTAAAGGTTGATTTAAATCGTGTTCTAAATAAAAGCAACGGCACACGATAGAAGGAATATTTTCCATATTAAAAGGAGTTTTTGTCCTAACCAACACCTGTAATGTATACTTTAGAAACGGCTTCTATTTCTTGCAGCTGAGCAACAGAAAACTTTGACAATGATCACCTCAGGTACACCTCATGTGTGTCATCATCTTTAAATATTACTGTACTCTATGCATTATAAAAACATGGTAAACTCAAAAGATCTCTTGCCACTGATAATGATACTAATGTCTTGTAAAAAAAAAAGTGAAGCGTTATTTTCTTGATGTATAAATATAAAGCACAAAGCCAAACACTTGTTGTTCCGCCTTATTATTAAAATGAGCTGTTTCAGTTAGTTTGAATGGCAGTTCGCCAAATTGAAAATGCAACAAAAACATACTGGATACTTTTTTTCTTTGATTCGTTCAGGTGGTGACAGCAATGGGTCGGACGTGGCATCCGGAGCATTTTGTTTGCACTCAGTGTCAGGAGGAAATCGGGTCCAAAAATTTCTTTGAGCGGGACGGTCAGCCGTACTGTGAAAAGGACTATCACAGCCTCTTCTCTCCGCGCTGTTACTACTGCAGCGGACCCATTCTGGACGTAAGCATTACACTTCCTGTCAGCACCTCCAGTGGTCACAAGTGTGTGTGTGTGTGTGCGTGTGTGCGTGTGTGCGTGCGCGTGCGCGTGAGTGTGAGAGAGAGTGTGCATTTCCAAAGTTCCTTTAAGGCAAGTCATTTCACTCTGCGGCCATCTTTGAAATGTATGCTTGGGCATTCTGTCTGAATGGGGAAACATCAAATTCTCCAAAACTGTTTGCCAAGCTTATGATTACATTACATATTTGGAATCACCAATAAAATTAAACAACAATTGTCTTAAGTTTAGTTTCTAAACGTACGAATCAAACAAAATTGGCATTTTTTCAGGTTGCCCAAGCTAATGCGCATGCGCACTCCTCCCCACCAACCTCATTTATGGCCGTGTTATACATTATCATCCTCTGGATAAAGATCATCTGATCACGCTGGTCTTCTGGAGTAATCCACAACTTGGTCTTGATGGCGAATCTCCTCCAGAAATGACAGTAACTCTTTGTTTACAAGTTTGTGGGCGTTCGTGTAGTTGCTGTCATATGATGTGTGTTTGACAGGACGGACTGTACCTCGCATTTGTTTCAGACAGATTACACAGCAAAAACACTTTTGTTTTCAAGTGTAGTTGGTTAATTTACAAGTACAGATTTGAAGCTTTGTGTGGATATATTTCTTATGTCTGTGGAGCAAGTATTCTCTGAGATTCCAGTGCGTTTGTTGACCACCAAACTGTCGTAAAAACACACGTCTGATCTGAGCTTCTCCCTCAGAGAAACGTCAGTCTATAGCGATTGATGATTGGCTCCTGTATTAGCAGGCGGGGCTTCATTTGCCATATTGACCGTTACCCTATTCAAAACTATACGAGTGACATGTCTTGTGTATTCTAGTCTTTGGCATTTCTCTCTCTCTCTCTCTCTCAAATTCAAAGAGCTTTATTGGCAGGACTGTGAAATAAAGCGCAACATGCCAAAGCAATAACAATAAATATAGTGCAATAGTACATGCATATAGAAATATAGTACATACATATAGAAATATAGTACATACATATAGAAATATAGTACATACATATAGACATATAGTACATACATATAGAAATATAGTACATACATATAGAAATATAGTACATA
>CAIGQV010016645.1:27243237-27256049 GCA_903798115.1 Danio jaintianensis | reverse complement strand
CTCTCTCTCTCTCTCTCTCTCTCTCTCTCTCTCTCTCTCTCTCCCTCCCTCCCTCCCTCCCTCCCTCTCTCTCTCTCTCTCTCCCTCCCTCCCTCTCAATTAAATTAAATTTAATAATTGCTTTATTGGCATGGCAAATGTTACAAATGTATTGCCAAAACATTTATAAAGTTTACATTAAAAAGAACATACATATATATTTATAAAAAAAAAAAACAGTAAATAGTAGTTAAAAAAAATTTATAATTAATAAAAATTATATATATATATATAATTAAATAAAAATACAAATAAAAAATAATAATAGATCAGAATAAACTGTACATCTCTCTCTCTATCTTGTGTGTGTGTGCGTTTGTCAGTGTTGGTGTGTGTCTATCTCTGATTATTTGTTTGTGTAAGTGTTTGTGTGTGCTTGCTTATGTGATGCATAAGGACACAAATTTGTATAATGACATGGGTATGACCGAGGTATTGCAACGTTGAGGTGGTTTATTAGGATATGCCTTGTCTTCTAGTAATTTACCTAAGAATTTTTCACATTCAAAATTTCCCACAAGTTTCATGTGAGGGCTGGGTTTAACGGTAGGGTTCGGGTAAGGCCATATAAGCAGTTTTATAGTAAAAACTACATTACGCCTATGAGAAGTCCTCATAAATCACACAAACCAACCTGTGTGTGTGTGTGTCAGTGTGGATCCCTGTGTCAGTGAATGTGTATGTTTGAGTGTGTGTGTCTCGTATGTCAGCACCCAGTCTTACTATAGCCACGCACACTTTACCTCAGGCTTCAGATTTCCTGTAAACATAAACAGTGACTTACATAGTCTAAATAGATCATTTGCAGTAGAACTGAACACATGCATGTAGACTGAGAGCCTGCTGCCAACAGATGAAAATCTGCAAATGTATACGCATGAAAGGATCAAATGTACAGCTCTGAAGCCTCATGTAACACCTTCTTTTAAAGAGATTTCTAAGTTCAACTAAAAAAAATTACATACAAAAAGGCGTTTACATGAGTTGCTTTTTTTAAATGTTCCTTTCATGATCCCGTTTTACATGTTATAGCACATAATTCGATTAACGTCATTGCGTCACTACGCTATCCACATTTCGTCCGGAGTTTCATGTAATTTCGGGTGTTTTATTTTTAATTGGCCGACTTTAACTGCAGTTTGGCACTTTCACTTTCATTCGGGAACATTTCATGCATGCCCCCCGTTACAAACGAGATATTGGATGCTATGAACTGCTGGAAGAATGTCGTTTTAATGGAATTTCATACACATGCTGAATGAAAAAAAAACAAAAAAACATTTCACGATGCAGGTGTCTGTGGTCTTCACTGACTCGGTAGGTGCAAAAAATAATGTCAAACAGCCGTGTGTGTATGGACTATCCTGTCGCAAAACGCGGCGAAAAGTCCTACATGATGGTAATAGTTTGATTGCGGTGTTTACATGTCTGTACTGCACTTCAATAATGCGACTAAAATCGTCATGCTCCACATGTCTTAATTCGATTTCTCTTTAGTTCGATTATGACCTTAATCGGATTAAATTAATCAGAAATCGCTGTTTACATGGTAGACTCTTAATCAGGGTATTGTCTTAATCGTATCGTATTAAAATCGGATTATTGGTGTCCATGTAAACATACTCATTGTCATAATTTACTCAACCTATTTGAGTTTCTTCTGTTGACGTTGACTTCCATAGTATTTGTTTTTCATCCAATGGCAGTCAGCGGTTACATGGTTTCAGCTTTCCTCAAAATATCTTCATTTTTGTTAAACATAATAAAGAAACTCATAAAGGTTTGGAAACACTCGAAGGTGATTTAAAAGTGATTAAATTCATTTTTAAGTGAACTAATAAAACCTTACTGTAAAGTGTCACCCAATTACTACTAACACCCAATTACTACTGTCTTGTTTTAATCTTAATTTTGTGTTCTTTCATTGATATTAAATTGTGTGTTGGTCATTTTCACCATATTTTAATTCTTCATCTGCTCTTCTTTGGTCCTGCAGAAAGTGGTGACCGCATTAGACAAAACTTGGCATCCAGAGCATTTCTTTTGTGCCCAGTGCGGGTCATTCTTTGGGCCTGAGGGTAAGAGCATCTTTCTCAGCCTTTTTTTTTTTTTTTTTTTTTCTCTTCAGATGCCGTTTCCTTTTTTGTACTTTATTCCTTTCAAAGGGTTCAAGCCATTGGCAACCATTTGTCTGTTCATTTTTTCCGGCAGGTTTTCATGAGAAGGAGGGAAAGGCGTACTGTAGGAAGGATTACTTTGACATGTTTGCCCCTAAATGTGGCGGCTGTGCTCGTGCCATCCTGGAGAACTACATCTCTGCCCTCAACTCTCTCTGGCACCCCGAATGTTTTGTCTGCAGGGTGAGCATGTAGGAATTGGTCATGGGCAGATTCAAAAATTTTATATATATATATATATATACACTCACCAATCACTTTATTAGGTACACCTGTCCAACTGCTCATTAACGCAAAATTCTAATCAGCCAATCACATGGCAGCAACTCAATGCATTTAGGCATGTACACATGGTCAAGACAATCTGCTGCAGTTCAAAGCGAGCATCAGAATGGGGAAGAAAGGTGATTTAAGTGACTTTGAACGTGGCATGGTTGCTAGTGCCAGACCGGCTGATCTGAGTATTTCAGAAACTGCTGATCTACTGGGATTTTCACGCACAACCGTCTCTAGGGTTTACAGAGAATGGTCTGAAAAAGAGAAGATATCCAGTGAGCGGCAGTTCTGTGGCCACAAATGCCTTGTTGATTGCAGAGGTCAGAGGAGAATGGCCAGACTGGTTCCAGCTGATAGAAAGGCAACAGTAACTCAAATAACCACTCGTTACAACCGAGATATGCAGAAGAGCATCTCTGAACGCACAACACGTCCAACCTTGAGGCGGATGGGCTACAGCAGCAGAAGACCACACCGGGTGCCACTCCTGTCAGCTAAGAACAGGAAACTGAGGCTACAATTCACACAGACTCAGCAAAATTGGACAATAGAAGATTGAAAAATGTTGCCTGGTCTGATGAGTCTCGATTTCTGCTGCCACATTCTGATGGTAGGGTCAGAATGTGGCATCAACAACATGAAAGCATGGATCTATCCTCCCTTATATCAACGGTTCAGGCTGGTGGTGGTGTAATGGTGTGGGGGATATTTTCTTGGCACACTTTGGGCCCATTTAGTACCAATTGAGCATCGTGTCAACGCCACAGCCTACCTGAGTATTGTTGCTGACCATGTCCATCCCTTTATGACCACAGTGTACCCGTCTTCTGATGGATACTTCCAGCAGGATAACGCGCCATGTAGTAAAGTGCGAATCATCTCAGACTGGTTTCTTGAACATGACAATGAGTTCACTGTACTCAAATGGCCTCCACAGTCACCAGATCTCAATCCAATAGAGCACCTTTAGGATGTGGTGGAACGGGAGATTCGCATCATGGATGTGCAGCCGACAAATCTGCAGCAACTGCGTGATGCTATCATGTCAATATGGAACAAAATCTCTGAGGAATATTTCCAGTACCTTGTTGAATCTATGCCACGAAGGATTAAGGCAGTTCTGAAGGCAAAAGAGGTCCAACCCGGTACTAGTAAGGTGTACCTAATAAAGTGGCCAGTGAGTGTATATAGATAGATGTATAAATCAATGGAAGTGAATGAGACCGGAAGTCTCGAGCCAAAACAGATTCAATTGGCTGCGCCTGCTCTTACGTCAAGAATAAGTTCAATAGCAGCATTATGTACGATAGTTTTTAAATGTGCTATATAACATTGTATTGTATTGAATTCGGCATCACAGTGGCGCAGTGGGTAGCACGATCGCCTCACAGAAGGTCACTGGTTTGAGCCCCGGCTGAGTCAGTTGGCATTTCTGTGGAGAGTTTGCATGTTCTCCCCGTGTTCGCATGGGTTTCCTCCTGGTGCTCCGGTTTCCCCCACAGTCCAAGCACATGCGCTATAGGTGAATTAGCTATTAACTAAATTGGCCGTGTGTATGGGTGTTTCCCAGTGTTGGGTTGCGGCTGGAAGGGCATCCGCTGCGTAAAACATATGCTGGATAAGTTGGCGGTTCATTCCGCT
Organism: Danio jaintianensis; assembly: GCA_903798115.1. NCBI lineage: Eukaryota > Metazoa > Chordata > Actinopteri > Cypriniformes > Danionidae > Danio > Danio jaintianensis. The sequence goes on along the minus strand of CAIGQV010016645.1, from coordinate 27,251,916 downwards.
GTGGCGGACTAAGCCGAAAAGTAAATGAATGAATGAATGTATTCTATTGTATTGTATCGAGTTGTATTGCTTTGTATTGTGCCATTTGAAATGTCTGATTGTTGGGGAAAAAATCTTTGTTAAACAGACTTGGGAAAATGTTAGAAAAATGTCACAGGAGGAATAATAATTTAGTTTTCAACTGTACATCTGTGCTGTTTTATAGCAGCATTATGTACAGCTGTTTTTAAATGTGCTATACAACTTAACATTGTAATGTATTTTATTGAATTGCCATTGCATTGCATCGTATTGAATTGCATTGATTGCCATTGCATTACATTGTGTTGTATGATTTGAAATGTCTGATTGTTTTCTCTCTCTTCTGCTCCACAGGAGTGTTTCACTCCATTCGTGAACGGCAGTTTCTTCGAGCATGAAGGGCAGCCATACTGCGAGGCTCATTATCACGAGAGACGTGGCTCGCTCTGCTCTGGCTGTCAGAAACCCATCACCGGCCGCTGCATCACCGCCATGGGCAAGAAGTTCCACCCCGAGCATTTCGTCTGCGCCTTCTGCCTTAAACAGCTCAACAAGGGCACATTCAAAGAGCAGAACGACAAGCCCTACTGCCAAAGCTGCTTCGTCAAGCTCTTCAGCTAGAGTCTGATGCGTCTTTGAACAGACACCATACGAGAAAGAGCAAATAGTGTCATCTTGTGGCGGTAGTGAGCATTACACCAGCTTGTCCTTGTGCCAAAACACTGTCAGACTAAAGTGTAGATCTTCAGGGAAGCATTACGATTTTTTTAACAGCATTTTTTAATACAAAAAAACCCCGCTTCTCCTGGATCCAGCCTAAATTTGATCCTTAAATTGCGTATTTTAGATATTATCGACTGCATCTGACAAATCAAGATCTATTTTTGTACTTGTTTTACACACAAACACACACAGCTGAACTTGAATACATGTATGCACACATCTCTTTGCACATTTCTAGTTTTAGTTTTTCGCAGATTTTATTTTAGCTTCTTCGTCGGCCATATCATGTTTTTTTTTTTCTCTCAAAGGTGCAATAATACCAGCTTGGCATCATATTAGAGTATTTTTGGTTCTCTGAGAGTCTGGTCAGCTCTGATTTTATTCTGCATGTCTCATCGTCACGTTATAAAGTGTGCTCTTTCACTTTTTATGTTGATGATTGTTTCTTTTTTTATATTTGTGGGGTGGTTTCTGTTTGTTCGGGATGGCTGGAGTTGTTTGCGCTTCCATCCTGATGTCTTTAAGAGTTTGACCGTCACTTCTGCTGTTTTCAAACATGTTTTATTATTACAAAAAGCCTTCTTGGAGATGCCAGTTTGGGTTGGTGTCTTCCTCGTGGCGCTCCACAGTGTGCCTATTGCCTCCAGGCATATTTTGCATTTTAATTATGGTTATTTTTGTCTTCTGATGAGTTTGATACACATTTCCCCCTTTTCCACTTATCTGATTTCCTACTGTATGCAAGTAAATATATTAAAGTCTTATGAATGATAGTTGATGGCGACTTTATTTGATTTAGATTTTTTCAGTTCAGTAATTTAAAGATTTTCCTTTTTTCAAGGTGATGTCATATTTTATTCATAATTGACTGATGACATTCGCATTGTATTTAAAACCTGGGGTCTAAATGGACTGTACAATGCATTGAATAAATACCAGGCTCTAATAGATGTATGCGTCATTGATTTATTTGCTTGAATGATTTTAGAAACCTTTTCCCCCCAATTTCTGTTTAACATAAAGAATATTTTTTTCAACACATTTCTAAACATAATAGTTTTAATAACTCATTTCTTTTATCTTTGCCATGATGACAGTAGGGGCAGCACGGTGGCGTAGTGGGTAGCACAATCGTCTCACAGCTAGAAGGTCGCTGGTTCGAGCCTCAGCTGGGTCAGTTGGCATTTCTTTGTGGAGTTTGCATGCTCTCCCCGTGTTCGCGTGGGTTTCCTCCGGGCGCTCCGGTTTCCCCCACAAGTCCAAAGACATGCGCTATAGGTGAATTGGATAGGCTAAATTGTCTGTATATGTGTGTGAATGAGTGTGCATGGATGTTTCCCAGTGATGGGTTGCAGCTGGAAGGGCATCCGCTGTGTAAAACATATGCTGGATAAATTGGCGGTTCATTCCGCTGTGGCGACCCCAGATTAATAAAGGGACTAAGCCGAAAAGAAAATGAATGAATGACAGTACATAATATTTGACTACATATTTTTTAAGATACCAGTATTCAGCTTAAAGTGACATTTAAAGTTAATTGGGTTAAAGTTAGGGTAATTAGGCAAGTCATTGTATAACGATGGTTTGTTTTGTAGACAATCGAAAAAAATAGTGCTTAAGGTGGCTAATAATATTGACTTTAAAAAAAAATTTCAACCATGTTAAGCTTTTATTCTAAGCCAAAATAAAATAAGACTTTCTCCAGAAGAAAAAATATTATAGGAAATACTGTGAAAAATTCCCTGCTCTGTTAAACATAATTTGGGAAATATTTGAAAAAGAAAAAAATCACAGTAGGGTTAATCATGTTGACTTCAACTGTATATATACGTATATAACATTTTTGAATGAGTGCATTAATTATGGAAATGCAGATATGGAGCTGTTATTATGGTTACACGACTGTCTGATGATGTCTGCTTGTCATGGAGAACATTATTTGCATGTTATCAAACAACATTCAAATATTAAAGAAAAAAAATTACAACAAGAATTTGCTTAAACTCGTTTTTTCCAAAGCCCAAGTTCAGGAAAAAAGAGCATGCTTTATTACCATCAATATTTATTTATTCTCTACTGCAATTTTCATAATGTACAAGCTTGTCATTTCTCTGAAAGTGATGATTAAGCTCTTTTTTTATTTTTTTATTTTAAGTTGGCTATAGTATTGCAAAATTCATATCTTATTTTAAAAGATAAATGTCAGCCAATTAATATCATAATAATATTTTTTTAATTATTATTGCTGACTTGGCTAAATGTACCAAGAGTTCACTAAACAGCATTTAACTTCAGTTTTCTCAGACCGTTATTAAAACGGGAAGGTCAATGACCCCGTGGTTAAATCACTAGTTATGAAATAAACAGATTCAACCGATTTTGTGAATGCTTTTAATCAGTTTAATCAGTAAAAATAGTCAGGATTCCAGTTATACTGACATTGGATATGCTCACAGACAGCTATTCACTCCAATACATTCATTACAAAGTGTTTTTCTTTTCGGCAAATAAACCATTTCATTTTTTTCCCAGTTAACCAGCATACAGTATCTGCATATCAAATGTTTAATTTCAATTTTTATTTTACATTTTAACCCTCTCAGGCTCAAATTAAGTTTTAGAAACAGGAAAAATCTGATATTTGGGGAAAATTCATATGGGGTAGTACAATAGAATCCTGATTTTTTTTTTTTAGAGAGACCTTCACATGCAATCCATCAATGTGGTATCCAGTGGTACCTATCTGGCCACACGTTGCAAATCTGCAATGTTGAAATAGAGCTGCACCAGGGGAAAAATCCAGAAGAGATCAAATCTACTAATTGGCATTTACTGTATCTATATACACTTATGATTCTTCTTATGCAGTTTTAGTTTCAAATTAATGGAGGTTGATAGTGATACTTACACAAAATTGATGCCAAGAAAATCAGTTTCAGTGAACCCATGGAAACAGACATGTTAGAAGTGAGACTACACTGCCATCTGGTGAGCAAGTGGGGAAACTGTTTGTTGCTAATGGACAACCAAGTCCTGCAGTGGTACTTCTGAGTAAAAAAAAGCTCATAAAATATGTATCTGGAGTAATAAGGTAGTTAATTTTTAACTGTTGCAAATCAGCAACTCCTGCCTTGAAAGGGTTAAGAAAGGCTGGGTTGTTCGAGGTTATATTCATCAAAACGAATTAATGTTTGTTTTAGCGCGTGCTTGACTCTAGCGTGGCCGCGTGCACGTTTTTGACAGGAATGGCGGGAGTTTCAGATCCTGAGCTGAGGTGAGTCTTCTCACGACAAATATGTACATTTCTTTCGGGAAAATATTAGTGTTACTTTATTAATGTCATAAAATCATGATGGCGATTGTGCTGAATGACATACATTAAAGCCAGAGGCGAGTGAATGCAACATTTTAGGCTAATAGCGTTGCCATAAAAACGACACAAGCTAGCCGGTTGAACTTGAAGGGATTGAGGTAATGTTGGTTTTTTAGACCATTTCAATGTGGTCATGTCTTTGGCCCATGAACATTTCCTGCTTGTTATCAAACTATTTCATAACTGTAACAAGAGGCAATTCAATCATAACCTAATGTTAAAACAGCTATCATAACATTATTTACCTAAATGTGGCTCTTTTTGGATTCTCAGAAGCTTTAGAAATTAAAAATGTAAAACAGGAAATACATTGGGACCATTGTTTTTGTTTACATCCCTCAAAATGGTCTATATTCGTTAATTTTGAGGGCCCTATATTGTTTACCATGCTAATTTGAATATTCGGTCTGAAATCGGATTTAAGTATGTCTTCAAAACAACACTATTTAATTGACTACACAGTTTTGTACTTTGATAGTCGTTGGTTGCTAATATGATTTCTCTATTTTTTTCATTCATTCATTTTCTTTTCGGCTTAGTCCCTTTATTCATCAGGGGTCGCCACAGCGGAATGAACCGCCAATTTATCCAGCATATGTTTTACGCACGGATGCCCTTCCAGCTGCAACCCAGTACTGGGAAACATCCATACACACTCATTCACACACATACACTACGGACAATTTAGCTTACCCAATTCACCTATAGCGCATGTCTTTGGACTTGTGGGGGAAACCAGAGCACCCGGAGGAAACCCACCCCAACACGGGGAGATCATGCAAACTCCACACAGAAACGCCAACTGACCCAGCCGAGGCTCGAACCAGCGACCTTCTTGCTATGAGGCGATTGTGCTACCCACTGCCCATTTCTCTATTTAGAATTTGCAAATAATACTTTTCTGTGAATGTGCGAATATAAAACCAACTTTACCTCAGTCTTATAAGGATAGTTCACCCACAAATGAAAATTATGCTATGGTTTCCCCATCCTACATGTTGTAACCCTGTTTGCGTTTATTTCTTCTGTTGAACAGAAAAGACATACTGAAGAATGTTGGAAAAAAGCAGCCATTGACTTCCATAGTATGTTTTGTTCCTATTATGAATGTCAATGGCTTTTTCCCCCCTAACATGCTTCTGAATACATTTTGTTCGTGTTCATATAGGTTTAGAACCACTTGAGTGTGAGTAAATAATAAGGAAATTTACATTAGTGCTTGAACTATAGGCTGTCACCTCACTTTAATGTCAGACTTCAAAATGACACATTATATGCATGTGATATATAAATAAAAGTGGAAGTTTAGAAAGCAGAAATAATTTGAATGAGATTTCTGGGCTTACCTGATATGTTTCAGGTAAAAATATTTCAAGTCAGGCAACATTAAAGGTAAATCTGTCATTTCATAAAGTATTTAATTAATTTTTTTTATCATCAATCCTCCTCCTTGGCTTGATGGTCTTTTCCTAGTATTTTCTCAATTATGAATTATGCATAAAACTGTAATTAAAACGTGGAATAGCTTTGGAATAAAGTAATTCATAAACGTTTAGAACCTCTTGAGTGTGAGTAAATAATAAGTAAATTCACAATTTAGTCACCCCACTTCATTCATTCATTCATTCATTTTCTTTTCGGCTTAGTCCCTTTATTAATCCGGGGTCGCCACAGCGGAATGAACCGCCAACTTATCCAGCATATGTTTTACGCAGCGGATGCCCTTCCAGCTGCAACCCATCACTGGGAAATAGTCACCCCACTTTGATTTGAAAATGATACATTGACATATGGATATAATATACAGAGAAAGTGCAGGTTTAAATGAATAAAGGCAAATGGAAATAATTTGAGATTTCTGGATAACTAACTAACCTGATATGTTTCAATTAAAAAGATTTCAAATCAGGTCAAATTAAAGGCAAAGCTGTAATTTCATAAAGTATAGAATTCATATTTTTATCATCAATCATCCTCCTTGGCTTAATAGTCTTTTTCTATTATGTTCTCATTCATTCATTCATTCATTTTCTTTTCGGCTTAGTCCCTTTATTAATCTGGGGTCGCCACAGCGGAATGAACCGCCAACTTATCCAGCATATGTTCTACGCAGCTTATGCCCTTCCAGCTGCAACCCATCTCTGGGAAACATCCATACACACTCATTCACACGCATACACTACGGACAATTTTAGCTTACCCAATTCATCTATACCGCATGTCTTTGGACTTGTGGGGGAAACCGGAGCACCCGGAGGAAACCCACGCGAACACGGGGAGAACATGCAAACTTCACACAGAAACGCCAACTGACCCAGCCGAGGCTCGAACCAGCGACCTTCTTGCTGTGAGGCGAACGTGCTACCCACTGCGCCACCGCGTCGCCCTCTATTATGTTCTCAATGTTGATTTATGCATAATAACCTTTTATTGGAACGGTATACACAAAGATTTACGTTTGATGTTTGTTCAAACTACTTATTTAAAATAAGCTGAAACAATTCTTGAGTATTTTGCATGACAACTTAATTATTTTATGTTCAATCCACTTAAATCTGTAAAAACTAATAAGTTAACTTAATTCCTTTAGGTTGTCCCAACACAAATCGATTGTGTGGAACCCAGAATTTTTTTTACAGTGTAGTATATAACACATTATAACCAGGGTGCAAATTACAGGGGCGTTTGGGGGGGGATTGACCACCCTAATTAACACTTGATCCCCCCTGTAAAATAGATGTTTATATCTGCATGTAGCCTAAAAAAATTAGGTCACTAAATATCCCTCAAAACACTGAAAATGTATACATTTTATTAATAAATTAGATGTAATTTAAATACATTCATAAATTTGATTCACTAAAGCATGTTTTACCAAACTACTACAGAAAAAGTTGACCCCCTCCACCCCCGATCAATGTATAATTCGCACACTGATTATAACACATAATAGACTTGCAAGATATGCTGCCCAACTTCCCTCTTTTTTTAAAGAAACTTAAAAAACAAATTCACACATGAAAAAAGGACACTACACACACCAATATGTCCAAGCTCCAAGCTTGAGTCTTGCATATCAAGCAAAGGCCACTGATTTATTTGCATAGTTGTAACTTTCAGATTTACATGCAGCTTTATCATAAAGCACAACTTACAGTACATTCACTCACACACATACACACACACAAACAAATCAAAAAGGTAAAATGCGCACACACTTCCCCACATACACACGCATAAAACTATAGACCTTAATCAGGTTGGAAGCCATTTTGAATTGAATGTGGATTAAAAGAAGGCTGTGAGGAATAGACTAACAGTCATTACAACGGCACTCAATGAAGGTTTAAAAACTTTCTTTTTGCTCCTACTTAATTCTTATTGGAAAAACTGCTTTAAAATAACGTGTTTATTTTTATTCCTCATACATATATTAGATTTTTTTCATTAATTTGTACTTTCTGTTCAATACACTATAACATTTGTATGTTATATATGTGACACTTTTAATGCAATCTGATACTATGTGTAAACTAAAATAAACCTTTCCAAATCATTTTTTGGTGTTCTTGTCTTCTGAAAGTTTAATCAGAGTAACATTAAGTCAACTAAACAATCAACATATTAATTAACAACAGTGTAAAATCCACTAAACGCACCGTATTTCTATTCCTCACAGCCTAAATTTGATTAATATCGGAAATTAAAACAGCGCCACCCTGACTAAAGTTTATTGGAATAAAAAGACCCAGTGCTCTGAGATATTCTGGGCAATCTCCCTATTAAAGAAGGCACTTTAAAATAAAACAAAGAGAGGTCTACGGAATAAATACAGTTCAGAGAGGAGCAGCAAATAGAAGTACAAAAATCCATCCGAAACATGTACAGAACAGACCATAATGCAAATACTTTTAAAAACAAACTGGAATGAAGAAGAAAGTTGAGACACTCAAGACAACGTCAACCGGCTTTCACATCCTCTTGAAAGTAATGTTTCTTGAGTCACACTTTACAATACGGGACACGTAGTTAATGTTAATGCATTTACTAACATGAATAAACAATGCACAATACATTTACTACAGTGTTTATTCATGTTTGTTAACATTAGTTCAACGAAAATACAGCCGTTCTTTGTTAGTTCCTCTTAACTCGCCAATTATCATTTGTTAATCTTGTGTAACATTAAGTTTCGTTAGACTTCCCACATGTTCCAATGACAAGACACTCTATTCTACTCCATTATTAGCAACCACAACTTTGGATTTTAATAATGCATTAGTAAATGTTGAACAGTGATAAATAAACACTGTACATTTATTAGTTCTTGTTAGAAAATACATTTAACTATGTATCCCATATTGTAAAGTGTTACCATTTCTTGCATATAAATCTGATCTATATATGCATATAATCATGATCTATATATATATAGATATAAATCTGATCTATACACATGCATACAAATCTGATCTATATATGCATATAAACCTGATCTATATTTATATGCATATAAACCTTATATATATATATATATATATATATATATATATATATATATA
>CAIGQV010016645.1:27230137-27242837 GCA_903798115.1 Danio jaintianensis | reverse complement strand
ACTTTGACGAAAGTTGATGATCCACTTCAAATGTTGACTACTGTGTAGACATGTTGTGATGGTTCTGTTGGAATGAATGGTCTTCATTAGTGCTGCTCTGCTCTTAGTCGGAGTCTTCGTCATCGAGATACTCCTCGGCGTTACTGTGGGTGCGCAGAATGACTGGAAATGGGACAGAAGGACGGTTAAACGGGTGACTACAGGAAGTGATGTGATTGAGGTACGGTAACTGAAAGGAGACGCCTTATGACTCACCTCCTCCCAGTTTCCTCTTCAGCAGAGAGGCGCACTGTGCATTGGTGGCCATATCCAGAGCCGTCTTCTTCTCATTGTTCACCACGTCTGTCCTGGCATCTGTAAACACACACCATATAATATATTAAAAATAAAAATGATTATATTAACCCTTGTGTGCTGTTCAAATTGACTACCCTTTCATTATGTTGGTGGCTGTTTTTGCCCCATTGACTTCCATTACAATGACATTTTTTGGATTGCAAAACTATGACAGCATATAGTCATGCATTCTTGATTGTTGGTAGTTTTCCTTGTTAGGAAGATGTAAAATGTGTCATTTTTACTGTTGATGATCAGTTGGCAGCATTAAGTCTTTAGATAGGCCTGTGCAAAAAAAAGTTTCTGGCATTTATATGGAGTTCTATGGAGTAAATGGATGTTCTGAGAGCTGAGCTGCTTTTGATTTTCTCAGACATATCATGATATGTGTGCAAAAGTCTCTCTCACACAAATATACGCACGCACGCACGCACGCACGCACGCACACACACACACACAATACTCAATATAAAAGGTAGAGACTAAGCTTTTTTTGCACTGTAACTGATGACCAACTGTAAAAATGACACCTTTTACCTCTTTCCAACAGGGAAAACCAGCAACAATCAAGAATGCATGATTATATGGTGTCATGGCTTTGCAATCAAAAAATGTCATTATAATGGAAGTCAATGGGGAAAAAACAGCCACTAACATAACAAAAGGGTAGTCAATTTGCTCAGTGTTTTGTTGATTTTTTTGAAAAATTTCAACGTATTTTCCCAAAATATGTGTCATAATAAGATTTTTCACCAAAGATCATTCCATTTGCTGAAACACAGAGAAAGCTGTGGCCAAATTAAGCCTCAAAATCAGCCCAGAGTGGATGAAAACATCCCCAACAGCACACAAGGGTTAAGAATATTCATACATTATAAATGCGCTATATATAAATGCACATTACATTAGAGTAACAATGATAAACAAATGTAGTTACAAATGATGCAGATGTAGTTACAAAAAATATATATATAATAATAAAATAGTAATATTTTCCAAGTGATGTTTAACAGAGGATTTTTTTTAAAAGTAATTCCTATTTTATTTTTATGCTGAAGAAAATGTATTTTAGTTTGGCTGGGATAAAAGCAGCTTTAAGAAATTTTTGAAAAAATTATCGAGGTCAATATTATTGAGTTACACAAGAGATGTTACAAAAAAAATAATAATTATTGATTTAATGTCGAATTGCGGTTATTTGGTGACCACAATAATCATTTATAAAATCAAATACGCTTTTTGCAGCATTAAAGTAAGTCTCACAGGGATTTTTTTAAATTATAAATGAGTTTAAATCCCATTTTGCCATCTATAATATAATATATAATATAATATAATCTTTAGCCATCCATTATTGATGAAAGTCTAAATTTTAATCATATTTTGTCATAAAGACCATTATTATTTTTACATTAAATTATAGAGAGCATTATTATTTTTACATTAGATTAAAGCATCATATTTGTTAAAGTAAATCACATGGGGTTATTTTTATTATATTTTAATTTATTAAATAAAGACATAAGGCCTAAACAGTAAATTAACAAAACAAAAATTAATTATGATTATTTGAATTACTACAAAATTCATGATCGGCTACGTATGAATTGTTTTGCAAATTTTTTTTTCATACACGTTTGTCCTGCTCATGTTACATCAGGTCCACTTCATGTAAAATTGTTGCTGTATTCTCACATAACTAAAATTCTCACATAACTATTAATACAGTTGCAGGGGTTAAAGTAATGGGGGGGGATGGGTGTTTGAAGAGAAACTGCACAGAAGGACATAATTCAAATATTGACGATAATAACCCGCCCTTCTCTGCTTCTGATAGGCTTGTAACGTTAATTAAAGCTGCGTTCCTCTCATATGATTGGTAGGTGAAATAAATTGGCTCTAAAATATAAACTACATGCGCAGGCTTTAAAATATAAATATTTTTTTCCCTCACGGCCGCACGCCGGAGATCCGGCACGGTGCCGGAATACTTTAAGCCCTGCAGTTGTATTTCTGTTGACTGTATGAATCTAGTGTTTTTTGTATTGTCAAATTTGAGCTCAATTTCTTTTTTGTTGTAATAAAACACACCACTAAACCCTTAACATGGTTACAATTAAGAATAATCCAGTTACAGTAATAATTTTACTTTAATATTAGATAAATTCTTTAAGAGTGAATAATGCAAATGCTTTAGGAAACTGCTGTATGCATGGCTAAAATATAAAATATTTACATTTATTTATTGTATGTGTTTACACCACTAAATTTAAGCCAAATTGTTCATTTAACATGAAAATGCAGTTGTTTAGGACATTATCATTTTTACCCTACTCTAGTATCACATAGCGTAGATCTAAAAATGAACATTTAATAAAATAAAATAATTTAAAAAATGAATAATGCACTTACTTTTATTGAGCAACATCTCAACTATATCTGAATAACCCTTCCAGGCAGCTGCATGTAGAGGCGTATCTCCCAATTTATTCTGTTGCGGAAATTAATACATCATTTAACATACATCAAGTCATATATGAAGAACATACAGCATTTGCCTTAGTTAGTTAGGAACATTTACTATCACTTTTGCACTGATCTCATTAGCTATGTTTCTATCCAACGATGTGAATTAAATTTATGCGCAAAACTGGAATTCTAGAACTGCAGCGTTTCCATCCAATGAGTCAAAGAGAACAAAATTGTCACTTCCTGATTAACTGGCGCCAAACATCAACAGTAAATCAGAATTTGCTGCGGTAGGAGAAGCTGCGTGAATCTTTTCTTTATTTAATAAATGACTTGCGCCTCAGAAGGCAATGCCGACAGGCAATGAACGCGTGGTGGCGTTTGAAGGCGTGAGACGCGGAGCACAGACGCTTTTAACAATTCTGGAGGTCATTAATAATATAATAACACTAATACTGAAATGGTTAAGGCGTCTTAGAATGACCAAATCAACATTTCAGGTGTTTTACAGTGTGCTCAGCCTGCTGATTTGTCCATTCACACACATTTTTATCACCACATGATCTCTTATAATAAAATCACATTACCTTTTTTAATGCGCATACTGGAATTTGTTTGGTAAAAGTGTTTCCATCGTAGTTTATGCGCATCTTTTCTTATCGAATAAAAAGTTTATCCTACTCAGTTATGCACATACGTTTTTTAATGCAGATTTTCCAAATTTATGCGTATCTTGGCATTTCCATCAACCATTTTTTTTATGCGGGTAACCAAAATGCAAATAAAAATAGATGGATGGAAACGTGCACATTAACAAATTGAAACAAACCACAAATCTCAAGAACAGCGATTCATCAAAAACAGTTTAATCAACATCACACTGACCTGCTGATTGAGCTCACAGTTCGGCTGACTCAGCAAAATCTCCACCACATCTAAGAAAACACACAGTAGTTTAAACATTTCATTGCTTTTTTCTTCATGTTTATTTGTTTGTACATTTTTCTTTGTGCCATTATTGGCCAGAACAGCCTTAAACCCAAAGACTACAGAATACACACGATGTATAGTTTTGATTAAGGTAAAATGCAACGCTCGATATGGCCGCTCCTAGAGAATGAAGCCACGCCTTCTAGTAAAGAAGCAAATCACTGATCACTATAAACTGATGTTTCTCCAGACTTGTGTTTTTACGACAGTTTCTGCAGCTTCATGGTTATCGAAACCCATGGGGCTGGCAAACACGCCAGGGTGAAGAGAAAAGAAAAAAAGCAGAATTCAATGCAAGGCAAGTTAATTATTATTTATATAGCACATCTCATGCACAATGGTAATTCAAAGTGCTTTACAATGCTTGCCTCACAGATATGAGACATATATCTAGATAAAGCTTAAAATATTTACACTTGTAAAACAAATGTTCTCTGGTTTTGTAATCTGTATGAAACAAACATGAGATATAGTCTTTCCCGTGTGACCGCATTAAGTGAGTTCTCACCTCTGCCATTCAAATGCAAATCGCATGAGGGTAATGACATGAACACGCAAACACCCATGAACGTACACAAAGAGGCCGCTGTCTTTTGGGAGGAGATTTGTCATCAAACATAAGTTGGGAATTACTTCATCATTACAGCATGACTGCATGCAGCATTATTTAGAGGATGATATTGTGTAACACGCAAGCTATTGATTTGTTACAGTAGTTACATAGTTTGATAGACGGGATGATGTCTGATCGCGTCCTCCAGAAACATCCAAAGGAACTCGATATTGTGAATTTCTTTCTTTCGAGTGCGCATTAGCTTCGTCAACCTGCTTTTTTTTGTTATGATTAGAACATTAATTTTCCTTCTGCTTAGTACCTTATTTATCAGGGGTTGCCACAGCAGAAATAATGTGTTACTTTATTGTTTATGATTTAGAAGTCTTTTGTTATTTTGTATATGGTTTGATTTTGTTAAATGAATTAAGTTATGGTTGGGGACTTTAATTATGATACCGAGATTACAGAGCCTACCAGATATATGATGCGTATAGTAATGGACGTGAAGCAAAGCACGCCAGGCATGGAATGCTTAGGTGAAACACACCAACAAGACACAAATTCATTTAATTTGTTTAAGATTGGTTTTATTTTTTTTTATGTTGGTTTAGTGTTCATTCGGAATTTATTTGTGTTTGTTTGTTTGTTTGTTTTCTCTCTAGTTCTTGCGGTGATTCATGATGCTATGTTGTGTAATGGCTCTATGGAATATGACCAATAAATGAATCATGAACCATCAGTGAAAGACTCAATCATCTTTTAACCAGGAACACCAGAGGGTGCTCTCAGGGAAACCCACAAACCCCTCCAAATACCCACAAAGAAACCCAGGAAATCCCTATAGCGGTTGCTGAATAAACAGGAGATTTAATTGCTTTCTTTAATTGCTTTCATTGACTCAACGTGACTTATAAATATGAAGCGGCGCAAACAACTGTTATTAGCAACTGATTAAATTGATTTTAAAACCAATTCTTCAGTGAACTATGGCCCTGTGTAGTAAATGCTGCTTCATCTGTACACACATACTGGTATAGAAGCTTTAATAGCTTCATTAGCTCCGGCTTTGGTGACAAAATGCACATGAAAATAATTTTGATTAATCGCAAAGCGGGGTGGCATGGTGGCGCAGTGGTTAGCACTGTCGCCTCACAGCAAGAAGGTCGCTGGTTCGAGCCTCGGCTAGGTCAGTTGGCATTTCTGTGTGGAGTTTGCATGTTCACCCCGTGTTGGCGTGGGTTTCCTCCAGGTGCTCCAGTTTCCCCCACAGTCCAAACACATGCGCTATAGGTGAATTGAATAAACTAAATTGGCCGTAGTGTATGTGTGTAAATGAGTGTGGATGTTTCCCAGTACTGGGTTGCGGTTGGAAGGGCATCCGCTGTGTAAAACATATGCTGGATATGTTGGTGGTTCATTCCGCTGTGGTGACCCCTGATGAATAAAGGGACTAAGCCGAACAATCGCCAAGCCCCATGTCTGAGAAGCATTTAAAACAGGGGTGTCCAAACTCTGCCCTGGAGTGCCGGTGTCCTGGAGAGTTTAGCTCCAACTTGCTTCACCACACCTTCCAGGACGTTTCTAGTAAGAGCTTGATTAGCTGGTCCAGGTGTGTTTGATTAGGGTGGGAGCTAAACTAAAGATGGCCACTGAGTGAAATGACTTGCCTTAAAGGGACCATGTTGAACTTGAATTCCTATAGATGTACTTGTACACTACTGCTGTGCCTCAGTTATTGGCATTTGAATATAGTCAAAGCACGTATTTTAACCAGTTTGTGTTTCTTCTACCTTTATGTCCTCCATGGCAAGCCCAGTAGAGAGAGGTGTTCCCTGCTTTGTCCAGTCCGTTGATGCCAACTTTATTATCCAAGCACTCTCTGAGCCAGCTCAGATTTCCTGCATTCACACACAAAACAGACGATTATTTCACCACTTTAACAAACAAACAAAATGCTAGCTGGGTTTGAATGTGTGTACCTCTTTTGGCTGCTTCATGCATGGGGTTGTCTATGGACTCTGCCTGTTCAGCCACTGAGAAAAGATCAAGATGAAAATGAAAAAATGCATATAATGTATCACCACAATACCTTCAGACTACTATTTTTTTATTAGGTCACTTAGAAAATTATCGCAAAATACACATACTTAGTTCCTAAATCATATATAGTTGAAGTCAGAATTATTAGCCCTCCTGATTTATTAGCCCACCTATATATTTTTCCCCAAGTTCTGTTTAGCAGAAAGAAGATTTTTCTAAACATAATAGTTTTAATAACTCATTTCTAATAATTTCTTTTATCTTTGCCATGATGACAGAAAAAATATATAGCTTAAGGGGGCTAATAATATTGACCTTAAAATTTTTTTTTTTATTTTTTTTATTATTAAATAAAATGATAAACTACTTTTGAACAGTTATTTTATAGTGCAATAACATTTCACAGGTTTGTGCTGTATTTTTGATGACATAAATGCAGTCTTGGTGAGCAGGAGAAGCTTATTTTAAAACATTTAAAAATCCTACTGACCCCAAACTTTTGACCGGTAGTGTACTATGGAAATCAATTGTTGCTTTCTTTTTCAAAATATTTTCAGCAGAAAAAGGAAACTCACCCTAACCCTAACAGGTTTAAAACAAGTAAATGGTGTGTAAATGACAATTTTAATTTACTTTATTTTAAGGAGGTTTTTTCGCTGCAAACATGGTGATTTATAAAATGCAAGTCTCTTTGAGAGTAAAAAAAACCCATATACAGACATAACAAAATTAATACCCATGGTTGCTGATGATACACTGAGGTCTTATGAAATGAATCAATCAGTCTGTGCAATAAATGAACATTATTTACAGTACTGCCAAAAATGTCCTGTCTGTCACAGACATGATCTAATGCCAGGGTTCCCACTTTAAGCCACATATCAAATTTCTGTTTTAGTTGAATATCATTTTGCATGATTTTAATAGCCATTATGAGAACATTCATTCATTCATTCATTCATTTTCCTTCGGCTTAATCTCTTAGTCTGATTTTTCAGAGGTCGCCATAAAAGAAATGAACCGCCAACTATTCCGGCATATCCTTTACACAGCGGATGCCGTTTCAGCCACAACCCAGTACTGGGAAACACTCATACACACACACTCATACACTATGGCCAATTTACTTAATCCAATTCACCTATAGCGCATGTGGTTGGACTGTGGGGAAAACCGGAGCACCCGGAGGAAACCCACGCCAACACGGGGAGAACATGCAAACTCCGGAATGGAAACACAGAAATGCCAACTGACCCAGCTGGGACTCGAACCAGCGACCTTCTTGCTGTGAGGCAACAGTGCTAACCACTGAGCCACCGTGTCGCCTACCTCAGATTTAAAAAAGGTAATTAATTACTGTTTTTGTGGCTGCAATGTAGAGGATTTTATTAGGTTTGGGCTCTCGCAGAACCCAATGCAAATCATGCTGAATGTTTTTAGCAGAACCGCGGGGAATGGTGTGATAGAAATGGAGTCAACACATGAAGTTGAGAAGAAAAGAAAGCTCAACAAAGAGTACTTTCTTGTCCTCTTAAAATGTGCACATTTTATTTTGAGCATTCCCACGTATCTCGCACCATCAGAGAGGGCATTCAGTGTGTGTGGGTGCATTTTGGACGAAAGACGCACAAATCTCAGACCGCAGTCAGTCAGTCAGTAATATTCTTTTCCTTCATAGTAATGCAAGGCCCAGTCATCACATTCAATTGTTTGTAAAATATGTTATTTTATTTATTCACATATTTAGTAGGCATTTATTTATTTTCTTTTTTGCAATAGCTTGTGAAGCAAGTTAGCATATTGTGAATGAGAAATTGCTGAGATTTTTGAGGCATTCAAAGTTCGAGGTGTTTATTTATTTAAGAAGTTAAAGGCATTTCATATTGTGCTTTGGTTTATTTACTTAAATAGTTTGTTAACTGTTTGTTTGTTTAACAGTTCTGTTCATGTAAATATGTGGCACTAGCTGTAGTTTTGTTTTAACAATTAATGTTTTATAACACTAATAAAAAAATACCCAATGTTTTTGTCACATGTAGTGCAATGGCATAGTGTATTTGTGTAAATTTTTCACAAAATATAACAAAGAGGAACGTGCAAGTTGCGGGAAATTCAGTTGCGGTAAAGTGCTCCCTCTACCATATTTGATAGCCCGATGGTAGTTTAACAAACTACATTTAGTTTTTCTGTTGTATACCGTTTAAAACTCCCAGTATTTGAAGTGGTATGCAATTAAATCACTGCATTGCTCTCTATTTGCATGCATCCACATTTGAAATGACCTTGTGCAAGCAAAATATGATACAGTATGTATCAGAGCTACAGCAAGAGTTTGTCAGTGGTGGTTTTTCTACCGTAGTAGTGCACGGACTGAAACTGTAGCATTTTAGTCCAATAAATGGCTGACTTTAGCACATTTGTGGTTTTGTTTACAATTTCTGGTTCACTTGGGGCAGTATTAATGCAAACCACACCAAATAATAATAATAATAATAATAATAACAATTCTAAATTTGCTCCCGACCAAAACAAGTGAACTAACTAACTTTCCTAAAGTGAATAGACCCTAAATTAACATTAACTTTTAATTTTCAGCCGAATTATCTCCTTACATTTCCCAAAAGTAATTTCATTCACTAAAGCGGTGCGTTTAAAGTATTGATGGTTAGCAGGATCTACAGTAATCAACATTTCAAGTGGATCCTAAGACAAGAATGGGTGTTGTTAAATAGTTTTAGGACAACATTGATTAAAGGTTTTGATTCACTTCAAATGTTGACTACTGTAGTTTGCTTTCCTTACCGTAATTGCTGGGAATAAGACCAGTCCTTCCCCTGCATGTCCCTTTCCACCAGTTACTGTCACTCTAAACAAAATAAACCCAGCAGTCAATACAAATTCACAAACACTGCTGAAAGTTATGATGAATATTATGCTGTTGATCATGACAAAAGGTCATGTATCTTGTCAGTATCAGTACTTCAGAGATCATAAACTTACTGTATCTGAGATGTACAGAATATCACCTTCCTCAAAGTACAGTTCATCCGGCTGAAAAAGAGAAAACAATCACAATTCAGACGAGTTGAAACAAACAACAACGCTCAATCAAGCACAAAACAGATGAAACTCACCGTCCTTGGGTCAAAGGTGAATAAAGCCCGGTACACCTTGACCTGACCTGTTTAAAACACACATTAATAATAGATCATGACTGATGATTGAAGCAATTAATTCACATTTCAGGTCTAGTGATACTGTTTTGTTCATAATAGGCAAAATTTCCACCTGTTAAAAGGGACAGTTCACCAAAAAATTAATGCATTTTGTAAATGCTGGAGAAAAAAGCCATTCCATATTAGGAAAAACATATACAGTGGTCAACATAAATGAGTACACCCCATTAGAGATGCAACGATTAACCGGTTTCACTATTACGCTTTAATTCTTCACGGTTAATTAATCGTAAAGGCTTCTCAACACCGCATTTCTGCACAGAACTGCTGCAACTAAAAGTTATGCCAACTGTGCGCGAGTGTAAAGTTCCGAGCTTGTACACAATACGCACGCACAGTGGATTAAAGGCTGATTTTAACTATGGCTTAGGCTATTAACTAAAGGCTGTTCACATGTTGCGTCTTTTGCGCGCGCAAGTTCGTTATTACCAATGGAGGCGTGCAGCTTGCGCGCGCATATTGGCAGATGTGCACGCGGCGCAATGCACTCACGCTTTCCAGGCACTCCTAGTCGAAAGAATGCCGCAAGCGCACCGCGAGTCACGTGACAGGCCTTCTCCAAAGAGAAAAAAAAATACAAAAGGAAAATACCAAACAATTTTGTAATATAGTTGATCAAAAGTGCCTTTCAGACAGAGGTTCAGCAGCCTTTGACTACATTTGTTCTCTTTAAAAGGGAAATACTTAGCTAATATGTAGCTTAGATTTTCTGTCATTTATTTTCAGTGTAAAATTATTACTTATGTTTAAATGCCACAAACGTTTTTCACTTACTTTTAAGTCCAAAAAGAAATGGACTATTGTTTGTTTTTAATATTACTTTGTGCTGTATTATTTGGTTACTGAGCAGCATTAAATAACACTTCGAAATATAAGGAGTTTTCCTGTGATTTTTCTAAACTAGTAGTGTTTTGAAATGAATGAATGTGTAATAATCGTGATAATCGTGAAACCGTGATTATTCCTCACTATAATCGTACAACCAAAATCGTTGCATCCCTACACCCCATATTGAAAATGAATATTTTGATCAATTTCTCAGTGAATATAGGTAATATATGTTGGTGCATTTGAACAAAACAGATTTATTAAACTGATATATTTATTAAAATAATATTTTAATCACCAAACATCTTTAGAAATGGAAAGATTATACAATTAAAATCATGCAAAATATTGGGGAAAAAATTAAAAACTACAAAATTTCAACAAAATCTTCTGTTTCTCTTGAATTTTGCTCTTTTATTACTTTTTTATTTAATATTTTTCTATAACATATAAATTTGGGTGTACTAATTCTGGACTGTCATCATAAGTAATTTTGTTCGATTAGCTCCAGATTTGGCTTCAGTACTGCCTAATCTAATGTATATGCACAAATATAATATTGCAAAGCTTCCTATAGAAAATATCAATTTAAATGAGAGATTTGTCAGGGTGTACTCATATGTTGAGCACTGTACTATATAAGTCAATGACTTCCTATTTTTCAACATTCTTCAAAATATCTTCTTTTGCATTCAACAGAAACACACAGAAAATGAAAATAAATAAATGACGACAGAATTTTCATATCTGTGTGAACTACCCTTCAAGCCCTTATCTATCAGTCCATCCATATGCAAAACATCATCGCACTGCATGACTACTGCCAAATAGTATCACAGAGCTAAATACAGGGCAAACCACATGACCCAGAAATGTGCGTAAGCCTCATAGCTGGAGAAACCCAAACCCTGAGGCCAAAACATATAAATAAACAAACCATTATAAGTGTAACAAAGGGCATTTCCTGCCTGCTATTAAAGGTATTTCCATGCTGGATCCAACCAACTCCTCCCAAACTTCCTACAGATCATCTCTGAAATGGAAACATTATGGCTTTGTCCACTTGTACACATGGATATGTTCATTTTGCCAAACATCAAATTTGCATGCTGGGGATTTGAAATCCACATATAGGCCTGTCACAATAATCAATATATGGACTTATCGCAAACACATAAACATGACCTCAATCTTTTTTGGTGATGCAATATATATATATATATATATATATATATATATATATATATATATATATCGCCCATACATAAAAAACAATTCTAGCAACATTTCAGCTGACTGTGCAACATCTCTATCTCTATAGGAGGTGTCAGTGTTATTATGGTTAAGAAAACACTGTAGTATTAATTATAAATTAGTATATTTTCATGTGGGTGTCTGACAACTGAAAACAGATCTGATAGCAGATATCGCAGCCTCTGTTACTTTTTACCTTGCACTTTTGTGTTAACATTTATTATTATTTAATTAGGATATGCGTTTTTACATTCTGACTCAATTGCCTCATTATTAAATTGTTAAAATGACTATAATTAAATGAAATATTCTTAAGAACAAAATATGATGTGTTCTTTGGAAGAGTGTACTGGCATTGTGATGATATTATATTGTCATTCTGGCATTATATAATAAATAATGGTCTTAAAACGACAATAATATAGTTTATCGCATTATATTTTGGTGCACTATATCGTACAACAAAAAATAGATATCGTGACAGGCCTATCCACATATTGTGCAAAAAGTGTACTAGTAGAGGATATTAACCTGAGATAAACAGTCAAATACTCACACTTTTCCACTTTAAATGATTCTTTACTTTCTGATAGTAAAGAATCGATAAAGTACTTAAAGGATTCCTGAAGAGTCACTTTTTTAGACTTGCCTATTTGTGAGCTGTACATGTTAATCTGTTTTTATGTTTACAATGTTTCTGACTTTTATATCATTTTGTATAAGCTCTGGATAACTGTTTTTCTGTTATCCTTGTATCTTTTAAAATGTAAAGCGCTTTGAGAATTGAAGTTTTAAAGGCACGATATAGGGCTGCAGCTATCGATTATTTATACCACTGTAATCGATCGAATAATCGGATAAGCTTTTTCCATTTTCATTAAAGATCTTGTGGCTGAAATGCAACAGAACAGTAAAGAGAGTGTATAAAAGCCTAACGCAGATACAAACACACACACACACACACACACACACACACACACACACACACACA
>CAIGQV010016645.1:27209096-27230127 GCA_903798115.1 Danio jaintianensis | reverse complement strand
ACACACACACACACACACACACACACACACACACACACACACACACACATATATATTGCATAAAAATTATTACAATCAACTTACAACAATTTGCAGCTGCTGCACTTTTATGAATTTAAACAATGAACGTTTTTTATATTTCACCAGAAATTACATTAACTAATAATATAATTACAAGAAAATAAAAACAAGCTGCATATTGCTTAATTAAAATAAATATAATTATTATTGTTGTTGCTGTTGTTATTATTATTATTATTAAAAATGTATGTGTATGCGTTTAGACCATTAAAACTACTTTGCATAAAATAATGGCATTTTTATTCATAATAATAATAATGATAATAGAAATCGATATATAAATGAATACTGAAATATTTTAAATGATACAATCTTGCTTTAGGTTACTATCAATACTCTCACCAAATCTTCTCACCAGAAGGGAGATGAATAATTAATTTTAACACTTGTTTTAATGAGAAAATAAGATAAGATTGCGGTAATTTATATATATATATTTTTGTAATTTATTGCCTTTTGGACTTAAAGGTGCATTATGTAAGTTTGACACCCAGTGGTTGAACTAGGTATTGCACACCTGGTTCAAAACACATGCAAGTGCAGGTTGCCAGATTGATGACATCAACAGCAGTGTGCCTGACTATCAAGCCTAAAGGCTGGTTTAAATTGTGTTCTAAATAAAAGCAACGGCACGCGATAGAAGGAATATTTTCCATATTAAAAGAAGTTTTTGTTCTAACCAACACCTGAAATTTATATTTTAGAAACGGCTTATATTTCTTGCAGCTGAACAACAGAAAACTGACAATGATCACCTCAGGTACACCTCATGTGCTTTATTCAGTGTTAAATGCTATTAATGTGAGTTTGAATGCCATTATACATGACATTTATTGCCATACTACTGAAAGCAGCAGCAGATAGTTCACCTCAGATCTTGAAAATAAAATAAACCGTTTGAAATTGAACTTTAGAACTGTGACTCAGTGCAAGCCAACACATACCAGTGATTCAGCATGCACATTTAATAATGTTAAAGAGGTTTAATATGCATTAATTGGATTATAAACCTTACCATTTTGTTTGAGTGCAGTAAGTGCACTATTCTGTGCTTCTGAATGGCTGTATTTAAATTTCTGTCATGTTTCGTCTGGTGCAAACAGCCAAATTGCCTATCACTGCCAATCACGTAGCATGTTGTTAGGACACAGGGTTACAATGTAACCTGCTCACCTAATGTTTACGTTCATAATATTTATATTATTTGCTAATTAATAACCTCATGTGGAACTCTGAATCTGCGTCTCATTCTGGAGGCTGTTACTGTCAACCGAAGGTCACATTTCGGGCACGCATACTTTGAGAGCCTTCATGACTGAATGAATGAAATACGCTGTTTTGAAAAGGCAACCCAGGGTGCTGGAATATAATTGGCTAAACTGGCATTGGGCGGGTTAAATGACCAAAACAAAAATGTAATGCACATTTTCAAAGCAGAATATCTGACTTCAGCATTGTTTTTCAGATAAACAGGAATGTTCACTTAGCATGTTTCTTAAATATCTGCTAACATATTATTGGTATTTTTATTCTTTAGAAGAGTCAAAAACTTACATACAGCACCTTTAAGGACTACTGACGTACCTCATATAAGCATTATATGGTTATTTACTTCCCCTTTTTATTTCATTTGCATACCTTTATTGTTGTTGCAAAATTTGTTTCCCACGGCGTCAAAAATAGTATCGAATATCAATATTTTTCAAAGTATTGTGACAACACAATAATAATAATCATAATGCATATTAAGTTTTGTAATATAAAGATTATTGTTTATTATTATACTTTATTATTGCATCCAAAGGCAGAAATAAACATAAAATAATTGGTAACAAAAAAAGTAATTATTGGATGTTTAAAATGGCATATGTGTGTTATATCAGTTTGTTTCGCTCTCTGACTGCGCACAACATGAGCACAATCAATCAGTATATAATTTGCAGTGCATCTTGCTTTAGTTTGAGGTTTAAAGATTCATTTATGATCAAGTCAAAAGCAGAAATATTTAAAAACGATGGTCACTCGATGTTTAAAACTGAAACTAAACCTTGTATATGTTGTAAAAAGACAATATTCACCTACACTGTAAAAAATGATATGATCACTTAGTCGTGACAACATAGGTTTTTAGTTAAGAGTAACTTATTAAACTAAGTTAATCATGTTCTAACTTAATTTTATAAGTTAAGCAAGCTGTTTTAAGTCAGTTCAATATAATGTAAGTTTAAATGACTCATAAGGTTAGTTTGATTCAGCTTAAAAATTTAAGGCAACCAGTATTTTTTACAGTGCATCTCTACCCACAACACCTATCCCTGCCTGCCATCAGCATACATCAATAGGGGTAAAGTTGGTTTTATATTTGCACATTTGGATTTTCTCCTTAATATTGTATTTTCAGACAAATGTTCATTGGCTGCTAATATGACTTCCCTAATTAGAATTGGCAAAGACTATCAAAGTACAACACAGTCAATGAAAAATTTTGTTTTGAAGTCATACTTGCATGCTATTTCTGACCGAATATTCAAAGTAGCATGGTAAATAATATAGGCACCCTGTCACAAGTTGTCAGTGAATGAATGTGTAAATGTATAACACCAACTTTACCTCAATCATACATCACCAGTCCAAATGTCATGACTTATTTTGCACACTAAGCATAGTGAAGTAGTCTGTTCATAAGGGGAAGTAAGTGCTCACTGTTAGACAATGACTAGCTATCTATATGTTAACTATCTAGAGTCTAGACAACATTTTGGGGTATTATATGCTCAAATCTTTGCGCGTGCACTTTTAATGCCCGATTAAAACACGTTGACTAAACGTGCAGTCTAGATAGGTAGCTTACTAGAATTTGAATTACAGCCAATTGATGAATGAGTGTTTTCCCCTCTCCAAACTCAATCGAGTCATCTGCAGTAAAACGTTTCCTTTTATTTTGACTATTAATGCAAAGACGTGTTGATTTTGCGTACGTTAAATGCGTAAAAGCGCGTATAAAGTTGCGTTGCGTTGCGCTGCGCTGGAGAAACTCCACCCGCAGGAGAAAGTTCAGCAAGACAGAATAGCATGCATTCATATACATTTCAGCGTGTTTTTCTATAGCTAGCACACAAAGAACAACGCCAACCCGTTTGAATACTCAATTAAACTTTAGTATGTTCGCCGAGGCTTGTCCTCCGTGAGCACCTCTTACCTGGTTTAGCTGGTTTGGGGGGAGGCTTTGACATTTCAGGAACTTTCCGAGACTTTTAAAGACGCTTTCTGGGTTATTTAAGATGTCGATATTACGTATAAGCCGTATAAAACGGTTAAGAGCGCAAATGAAACAGTGGATCGCTGCTTTCTTCCTTTAGGCGCTGTCAATGAGGAAGCGTAAATGAACCCAATGCGGAAAAGTTAGTCTGCGCATGCGCATGTCAGATCGTCTGAAATTCTTTCCTGGCTTTTGGAAAATATGCAGTATTGTAAGTAACCACAATTTACGCAAAAATGATACTATAGTTTTGTTTAGTAGTATAAAGCAAGCAACATAATATTAGATTGACGGAAGATATACATATACATTACTGCAAATTTAAATATGAATGCATCCATACTAGTTTATCATTAGATCTAACGCGATATGTGTTATTTTAATAATCATTTTCTGCAGTCGAGCTTTAATCAAGAATTAAACATGCAGTGACAAAACTGAAAACATCAGGAAATAAAATCATTCATTTTCTCATGTTGCAATATGGGGAAATAAAACTTACTACATACAAAATGTCTATTTCGATAGCTTGAATGTTGCAATGATTTCTATTTCGATTTACAGGTTTGTAAGTAAACACAATTTACGCAAAAATGATACTATAGTTTTGTTAAGTAGTATAATTAAGCATCATTTAATTAGAAATTACGGAAAATGTACACATACATTAGCCCACTGCAAACTTAAATATAAATGTATCCATACTAGTTTAATAAATGGAACGCAATATGTATCGTTTTAATAATAATTTCTGTAGTTTAATCAAGAATTAAACATGCAGCAACGAATATTAGGCATGCAGTGACAAAACTGAAAACATCAGGAAATAAAATCATGTTGCAGTATGGGGAAAATAAAACTGTTACTGCATATAAAATGTCTATTATATTATGTTGCAATGATTTCTATAAAAAATTTGCTACAAACATATTCAACAAACAAATTTAACCCAAATTTAAACTTTTAATGGCTTTAACAACTCATCTATCTTACAAAAAAATAAAATAACAATGATACTAAAGTATTTAGCTTTGAGTTGCAGGAATATTTAACGTTTTAAATATATATATATCTCTTTTTTTTTACTTTTATTTTTATTTACTTTATTTTTTTTTACAACACAGCACAATAATTTTACAGAAAAAAGCATGCTAACATATAACATTACATACATACACATATCAATATGCACATACATAATTACCTATATACACCATAAACATGTAAAATACGAAAAAAAGAGCCAAACACATAAGATTACTATATCTCTTCCAATTACTATTCACTTAAATGGGGATGTCTTTATATTCCCTATATATCAACCATTTTCCCCAACCCTTCCTGAAAATATTCGTTTTCATCCTCAACATAAATGTCAGTTTTTCCATTACATGAATTTCTTCAAATATCTCAAACCACTGCTTACGTTTCAACGTTGAGTCTTTAAGCCAGTTCCTTATATAATCTTTTTGCATGCCACAAGAAGAATCTTTCACAAATATTGGTCATCTCTGTGGACAATGTCCTTAATATCTCCCATAAACAAAAATAGTGCAGTCCTAGGAACTCTGTATCCAAACACCTTAGAAATAACAATCTGCACATCATCCCAAAATGGTTGAATTTTCCCACAGCTCCAGAAGATATGGGTATGATCTGCTTCTGCCTGCCCACACTGTCTCCAGCACATTTGTTGTCTGGATGTCTGTTTGCTTTTAATTTTGGGTGTTATAAAGAAGCGTATAAGGCATTTCCAGAAACATTCCCTCTGAAAGTTGTAATTTTAAACTGACATCACATTATTTTACATTAATTTCACTCATTTTCCTTTAGCTTAGTCCCTTTATTCATCAGGAGTCGCCACAGCGGAATGAACCGCAAACTTATCCAGCATATGTTTTACACAGCGGATGCCCTTCCATGCTGCAACCCAGTACTGGGAAACACCCATACACTCTCACATTCACACAATACGGCCAATTTAGTTTATTCAATTCATCTATAGCGCATCTCTTTGGACTGTGGAGGAAACCCACGCCAACACGGGGAGAACATGCAAACTCCACACAGAAAAGCCAACTGACCCAGCCGGGGCTCGAACAAGCAACCTTCTTGCTGTGAGGCGATCGTGCTACCCACTCCGCCACCATGTCGTCCTATTTCACATTAATATTATAAAAAAAAAACAATTAATAAAAAATGCAGGCAATTTTAATGTTTCTAAACTGTTGACCGTTGATAAATAATTAGATTTAATTACACTTAATACCTTTTCTGGTACTGTAACGCCAGTGTAACTCCTCTACGCACTAATTCTCTTGACATTTGTGTAATATTAGAGGATACGCATAACAATGGACTGCACCGACAAGTTGGTTTACATTTCAGGCAGGTTTTTTTCGGAGCTGCCTAAGAATAGCATTCATTGTTCGTATATAGACCAGACTAATACAGTATACAGTGCATTTTGAGCAAAAAAGCAGAAGTTTGATGTTATCATTAAACAACTGTATGATCAGATATCAGTATTTGGAAGTTTCGATATCTACAACATTTTTTCTATTTGCATTTTTTTGCATTTAGTATTTTTACATATTGTGTGTTTGTTTTTCACTGCAATTATAAGACACACACTTGCATAAAATGAAGTTGTAGATGTTATAATTAGTTTAATGTCCATTAGGGCTGCACAATACAGTATATAGTTTCAGCATCGATATCGCAATGTGTGGATTCGCAATAGTCACATCGCAAGATATGCAATGTCAAGTCTGAATTATAGTTGACCAGGAGCTACAGAAATGTATTTAATCACTGTATTTATATGGAATTTATGCAAAAAAAAACATTTCTTAGCATATTTGTCTTGTTTCTAGTCCAATTATCTACATTTCAAAGCGAAAACAAGATTTTTTCACACACCCCATTGGCAGATAATTCCTTAAAACAAGCAAAAAACACATATTTTTCACTTATTTCTTCTGATGGTGAAAACTAAACCATATTTTTACTTGTTCTAAGATTTTTTCTTTTGATATTTAGACTAGAAACAAGACAAAACAAAGTAAGAAAAGCATTTTTTTGCATTTTGATTAAATTTCTGTACCCTAATACTGTTCGACTCTCCAGAAAATTGTCAAATAGAGCTATTCAAACCATTTTCTGAAACTGTATTCATATCGCAATGTTTATTGCAGAAAAATAAAATATCACAATATTTTTCCACCTCCGGGTGCTCCGGTTTCCCCCACAAGACATGTGGTATAGGTGAGTTGGGTAGGCTAAATTGTCCGTAGTGTATGTGTGTGAATGGCTATGTATGGATGTTTCTCAGTGATGGGTTGCAGCTGGAAGGGCATCCGCTGCGTAAAACATATGCTGGATAAGTTGGCGGTTCATTCCGCTGTGGCGACCCCAGATTAATAAAGGGACTAAGCCGAAAAGAAAATGAATGAATTAATATTTTTCCAATATCGTGCAGCCCTAATATGCGTCCATCTGTGCCTGAAATGTGTTTTAAATTCTGTGAATAGCCTCTAATGGTGTTTTTTTTCAGTGAGTGTGTTCTGTGTTAATGGTTCAGGCTCATTAGTTTTATATTCTTCCTTTTGGGCTCTTCAGAAACTCATTTCTATGCAGATGTGAGGGACATGTTGCATAGCAGACAGAGATTATACATTTAAATGCATAAACACGTGGCAAACCCATCCAAAAGCAAACAGTTGTACCTGTTTGTTTTTTTTTCTCTCAAAGTGCAGCTTGGGTAATCGTACTTAATGACCGGTGAGGGCATATTAACACAAAGCCACAGAATAAGTATTTGTGCTAGGGGTATTTTGGCTTCCTTTTATCTGTCTATCGCATTTCTTCTTCTACAATCTCATTCTTTTCATTCTTTTTATTCCAGACGTGATGCCTCTCATATTCCATCCAAGATATTCCAAAGATTTAAGGCCAAATTCAAATCCAGTGCCTCAGAGTTCCAAATTCCCAAACACCTACAGTGTGAAAAATATCTGTAAATTAGCAGTTGTCCATATTTTGTGATTTTTATTTTCCCTCATTTATTTATGCTTTTGAATCTCATTATGAGATCTTGATCTTTCTTGCAGCAACTTTTAAGCATGAAAAGTTTGAAAAAGTGACTTTTATTGACATTTTTAATAGTTTAAAGTGATATATTGTCTGGGTTGGTATTGTATATTATGTAACAAAAACCTTGTAATAAACTGCCATTACATTTTCTGTTATTTTGCACACTTATTTCTCTATTTATTATTTCTTATACATTATATTTCAAACTACTGAAATGTCAATACAAGTCACTGTGTTAAACTGTAGAGTTGAATTTTCAACATCAAAAGTCGACAGAGCAGAGATCAACATCCCATAATGCAATTCACAACCATAAACAAACGGAAAACACTTGTGAATCACAAAATACGGAAACTGTTAATTAACAGATATTTATTCATTCATTCCTAATTCATTCATTCATTTTCTTTTCAGCTTAGTCCCTTAATTAATCAGGGGGTTAATTAAACACCCATACACTCTCATTCACACACACACACTACGGACAATTCAGCTTACCCAATTCATCTATACCGCATGTCTTTGGACTGTGGGGGAAACCGGAGCACCCGGAGGAAACCCACATGTACACGGGGAGAACATGCAAACTCCACACAGAAATGCCAACTGACCCAGCCGAGGCTCGAACCAGCGACCTTCTTGCTGTGAGGCGACAGCAACATCAAAATTTCTTGTTTGATGTTGCTTGCCATTTTTTATGTGGTTATTTGACATCTACAACAATATTTATTTTAATATTTCATGGTTAATTTAGTGTTTAGTTTTAACTACTTCAACTATTATGTTTCAACTATTTGTGAAATATACAGGCAGCTTCTGACTACAAATAAACTTTTTTTTTTGCATGAATACAGTTGAAGGCAAAATGATTAGCCCTCATGTAAAGTTTAAATTCTTCCCAAAATGATGTTTAACAGAGCAAGGACATATTCACAACATTTCCTATAATATTTTTCTTCTATTATTTCTTTTAGTTTAGGTGAAATTAAAGCAGTTTTGAATTGTTTTTAGGTCAATATTGTTTTCCCAATTCTTCTGAAGACTTGTTTTGCTAAAAAAAAACATTTTGAAAAATTTGAAAACACCATGCCATGGTCGATATTATTATCCCCCTTAAATTATTATTATTTTGAATGGCTACTAGGCGGCGCGGTGACTCAGTGGGTAGCTGGTTCGAGCCTCAGCTGGGTCAGTTGGAATTTCTGTGTGGGGTTTGCATGTTCTCCCCGTGCTTGCGTGGGTTTCCTCCGGGTGCTCCAGTTTCCCCCACAAGTCCAAAGACATGCTGTATAGGTGAATTGGGTATGCTAAATTGTCCGTAGTGTATGTATGTGAATAAGTGTGTATGGGGTGTTTCCCAGTGATGGGTTGCTGCTGGAAGGGCATCCGCTGCGTAAAACATATGCTGAAATAGTTGGCGTTTCATTCCGCTGTGGCGACCCCTGATAAATAAGGGACTAAGCTAAAGGAAAATGAAATTAATGTTCATGTTTATTTGTTCAGAAGTATATTTGTATCCCATTGAAGTCTTTACAATAGATATAGCAGTCCAGTGATGTGAAATGGAAAACGAATATGAATTAGCATCGGATCAATTCCACAGACAGATCGACTCTCGTCAATCATTCACAAAGGGCGCCAGCAAACAGGCAGTAATAAAAACACACATTCTCTCTGTTGTGTGAAGGAAAACCTCCCTATAAAAGCTCCTCCTGGCTGATAAGTAGATGACAAACAGAAACTCAACGCGGAACTGAGCTGTCAGCTGCCATGAACCCACAGCGCCTCTCCTCTCTGCTGCTCTGTGTCGGTGAGTTCGCTTTTCTCCATCCCGATCTGACCCTGTCTGTCTTACATTATTATTAGCTTGCCAAATTCAGGACTGAACTGAAAAAAAAATGGAAATCTTGAAGGGTTTTAAAACCACCATTTCCAGCCTCGAGAAAGTCATTAGAATTCATCAGATTATTTAAAGTGTTATGTTGTGTTTGTGTGTGCAAATCTAAATAGTCTAAAATATTTTGATTGCTTTTTAGACATGTTGTTTAAAATACGTTGTTATTTTATTATATTTATTACTTTTTATTATTAGCTTGGACTGGAAAAACCTGGAAATTTTGGAGGCTTTTAAAACCAGCATTTCCAGCCATGAGAAATAAATCATTAGAATTCATCAAATAATCTTATATGTTATGTTGTGTTTGTGTGTGCAAATCTAAATAATCTAAAATATTTTGATTGTTTTTTTATTTCATTTCATTTAAATGCATTATTTAATTTTATTTTTTTGTTTATTTTATTTTATTTATTTATTTCTTTTTATTTATTTATTTTTTTTATTTTTTATCTCGATCTGACCCTGTCTTACATTATTCTTAGCTTTAACTAAAAAATCTGGAAATCTTGGAGGGCTTTAAAACCACCATTTTTCAGCCTCGAGGAAAAAAAAATCATTAGAGTTAATCAAATAATTTTAAATGTTATGTTGTGATGTGTGTGCAAATCTAAAAGTTCTAAAATATTTTGATCGCTTTTATATATATTTTATATATATATATAATTATTATTTTAAAGGCATTGTTGTTTTATTGCAAATTCTGTAAAATAATTAAAAAAATGTTTTCTCTATTAATGAAAAAATAACAATATACAAATCAAAAAGTGGAGATAAATTAAAATAAATAAAAAAATGACAACATAAAAAGTCAAAAAGTGGGCAAAAGTAAAATTAAATTTTTGTTGTTCTAAAAAAAAATTGGTTGCTTTTTATATATATATATTTTTTTATAATAAAGATATTATTTGATTACAAATTTTGTAAAACGATTTAGTTTTTTTATTAATGAAAATAACAATTTAAAAAGTAGGAAAAAATTTAAAATGAATAATTTTCTATTAATAAGAAATAACTACATAAAAAGTCAAAGTTGGTAAAAATTAAATTAAATCCTTGATGTCAGATATTTGAAAATATATGTTTTGTTGTTGATTTGCTTTTTAGAACTTATTTTTCGATTGCAAAATCTTTAAAATAAGTACAAATAAATCTTCCATTAATCAAAAAATAACAACATGAAGTAAAGAGTAGGCAAAACTCAAAAATAATCTCTATTAAATGAAGAAAAAAAAAGCAACATAAAAAAACAGGCTAAAATAAACATAAATCCTTCTCTAGTAATGAAAGAATGACAACATAAATCATCAGAAAATGGGCAAAAATAAGAATAAATCCTTGTTGTCAAATCTTTGAGAATATATGCTTTGTTCTAAAATATTCTGATTGCTTTTTACAATTTTTATTTTTGATTGCAAAATCTTTAAAATAAGTACAAATAAATCTTCCATTAATCAAAAAATAACAACATGAAGTAAAGAGTAGGCAAAACTCAAAAATAATCTCTATTAAATGAAGAAAAAAAAAGCAACATAAAAAAACAGGCTAAAATAAACATAAATCCTTCTCTAGTAATGAAAGAATGACAACATAAATCATCAGAAAATGGGCAAAAATAAGAATAAATCCTTGTTGTCAAATCTTTGAGAATATATGCTTTGTTCTAAAATATTCTGATTGCTTTTTACAATTTTTATTTTTGATTGCAAAATCTTTAAAATAAGTACAAATAAATCTTCCATTAATCAAAAAGTAACAACATGAAACGTAAAAAGTAGACAAAAAACATAAATAAATCCATCTCTATTAAATGAAAAAAAAAGCGAGCAAAAAAAAACTTAAATCTTTTTCTAGTAATGAATATGACAACATAAATCATCAGAAAGTGGGCAAAAATAAAAATAAATCCAGATGTTTGAGAATATATGCTTTGTTCTAAAATATTCTGATTGCTTTTAAGAAATTATTTAGATTTTTGATTCTGTAAATCAATTAAAAATAAATCTTTCAAACAACATAAAAAGTCACAAAGTGGGCAAAAATAAAAATAAATCCTTCTCTTTCAATGAAAAAACAACAACATGAAGTAAAAAGTAGTCAAAACATGTAAAATGCCGACTATAAATTCTGTGCATTTAGCTAATATTTTAGTTTTTTTTACTGTAAATTAATGTCAGGTGGCCTGTGATGAATATTAAAGACTGTAGGATAGCAAACATCCTCCAGAACAAGCTTGAACTCTCTGCTTGACTGAAGTGCGGTGATTGTGTTTGCGTCTCCAGACAGGCTGGGCTGTGGGAAACTGCATCAGCTTGTAGTAACATGTCTGTGAATATCTGTGAGCTTTGGCTTTTCCCATATAGGTGTATGCCAGAACACCATGCAACTTCAATCTGTTGTCATGTCCAACGTCATAAAACGCTTATTGTTCACGGCCAAGAAGAGAGGATTAGGGCGTCACACCACCGTCTTAAATATGTATATTTAGCATTCTGAAATAACGTTAGAAAGGTCAGGCGCACAATAATAGGTGTGTGTGTGTGTGTGTGTGTGTATGTGTGTGTGTTTTTAGGAAAGGAATTTCTTTGACAATTCCAGTCGGTAGGAGTGTTCAGATCAAATGCATTTACACAAACATTCTTCGCGCAGACTTGTTTGACTGCAGCAGATGCCAGTGTGCATGTTTAAATGCTTCAAAAATGTGACCCTGGATGACAAAACTAGTCTTACACTGTAAAAAATGCTGGGTTCTGCACAATTTCATCATGTTGTACCAACACAAATCAGTTGTTAACTTAATTGTTTTTACAAATTTAAGTGGATTGAATATAAAACAATTAGGTTGTCCCCAAAACAACTCAATAATTGTGTTGTTTCAGCTCATTTTCAATAAGTAGCTTGAACAAGCAGTATAAATCTTTTTTGTTTTAGTGTATGTTGCAATAGGTTTGTTTTTGAGAATAGACAAAAAAATCGTTGTATTTTTCTTTTATGCTAAAAATCATTGTAATATTAAGTAAAGATCATGTTACATGAAGATATTTTGTAGATTTCCTACTGTTAATATACACTGTATAAAAAAACTGAATGACAAAAAGTCAAGACAACAAATATTTTTTTATGTTGATTTCTTATTTTAATCAGTTAATCAGGTTTCAACTAAAGTTTTACAATGTTTAACCTAATATTTTTAGTCAGTTTGATTTATGCAAGTTGAGCTGACTAGAAAAGTTAGGTTGTTTCAACTAAAACATTTAAGTCAGTAAGAATTTTTTACGATGTATTAATCATTCATTCATTCATTTTCCTTCGGCTTAGTCCCTGATTATCAGGGGTCGCCACAGCAGAATGAACCGCCAGCTATTTCGGCACATGTTTTTACGCAGCCGATGCCCTTCCAGCTGCAACCCAGTACTGGGAAACGCCTATACACTCTCGTTCATTCACACACACTCATACACTACAGCCAATTTAGTTTATTGTATTACGGTGAAGTTCGTTCCTCGCCGCTGTCGCCACTGGCTTGCATGGTTATATACCTGTAGAGCTGCGCATCGATGGATTTGCTCTTCAGTGTTTGGACTCTCAGCAGTGAAAACTAAACCACACTGAACTGAACTGAACTTAAACTCTAAAAACTGAACGGACACCATTCCAATTCACTGTAATCTTCTATGTGAAGCTGCTTTGACACAATCTACATTGTAAAAGCGCTATAGAAATAAAGATGAATTGAATTGAATTTATTCAATTCACCTATAGCGCATGTCTTTGGACTGAGGGGGAAATCGGAGCACCCGGAGGAAACCTACGCCAACACGGGGAGAACATGCAAACTCCACACAGAAATGCCAGCTGGCCCAGCCGGGACTCAAACCAGCGACCTTCTTGCTGTGAGGCGACAGTGCTAAACACTGAGCCACCGTGTCGCCCCTACAGTGTATCAAAACTAATTTTTTTGTTTAGTAATTAGCATTGCTCAGAGCTTAAAGTTGCTATGAAATGAAAGTAAAGATTGTCCTTTTTTCCTCTATCGTGATGTATGTTCACTTGAAACGGTCTTGAAATTTGAAAAAAGTATAGGGCGGTGCATGATTTAGTTCTTTGGGAATCGATTGGATTGTTGGAAGATGGGTGTTGCTAACAAAATTTTAAAAGATTGAGGAAAGGATGAAGGCAAAGCAGAAATGAGACATGCCCACTAATAGCCCCGCCCTAAAGGAATTCCATATGACCAGAATTCAAGAAAAGTTGTTTTGAGGGGGGAGAGAAGGTTATGCTATATGATTAAAAATTATGTGGGTAAATGATTTTTTACAAAATAATGAAGTGCACAGATACATACTGTAGTTTATAACTATATACGCTGTAAAAAGTGATTAGTTACTTAAAGCGAGTAAACCAATTGCCTTAAAAGCAACAAGTGGACTTTACTTAAAAATAAAATAACTTAAAAATAAAAGTAACCCATTGTAACTTGGAAATGTTAAGTTGACTTCATTTTTATAATTGTGTAGATTTTACTCATTTTTTAAAATAAAGTCAACTAATCACTTGTTATATAAAATAAGAAGAGTAAATTTTGATTTCATTCAGGTTTTTAATTTGGACAGCTTTAAAGGAACTCTCAACTTTTTTTTGACAGAGAATTATGAGTTTTACCATTTTTTAATCCAATCAGCTGATCTCCGGGTCTGCTGCATGTTTAGCTTAGCTTAGCATAGATCATTGATCGGATTAGACCATTAGCATCTCACTCAAATTTCAAAAAGGTGTTTCAATAATGATATTACACATGCAGCATCTGAAAACAGTCCCAACTACAGTTGGTAACATTACTGTGTAATATCACTGCGCCTGCTGCAGCCATGGTACGGCATCAACGTTCCTTGATTATTATGCCGGAATGAGAGTATAGTTCTTAGTCAGATTGGCCTAGAACATGGCAACTTTTAATTTTCCGTTGGTCTTTGTACACAATGGCATTTTTTAGCAGAATGCTAATGGTCTAATCTGATTCAATGATTTATGCTAAGCTAAGCTAAAAGTGCTTCCGCCAGATCTGGAGATCGGCTGAATAGATTCTAAAATAGTCAAAGTGGATTATCTCATTATTTTGATTTATTTAACCCTCAGTTTCTTGGCCAAATATTTCCCTATCATAGCAAAGTATATATAAATGGAAAGCTAATTTATACAGCTTCAATGTGATGCATTAATATTAATTTTATTTATTAAATTTTGCGGTACAGGGTCACAAATAGTTCTTTGAAGTTGAAAATAAAAAAAATTATATCACAGGAAAATTTATTCAGTTTTTTTTTTTTTACATATTTCTTTGTAAAGAATTGTATATAGATTTGTAATTAATTGTATATATTGTGTGTGTGTATATATATATATATATATATATAGATAGATAGATAGATTATTATTATTTTTTTTTTAGTATACCTCTGCTTTGATACAAGGGAAAATGTTTGCGTTCATGTGTTTGATATTTAGTTCAAATATAGACAAAGCATATTGTAAGACTTTGTGGTTATACAACATTAAAAGTTTTAAAGGCATAGTTCACCCAAAAATGAAAAGTTATCATCATTCATATACTCTTAAGTGGTTCCAGTTAAACACAAAACAATGAAATTATGAATAATTAATCAGTTGACGGTAACATAGAAGAATTTCATAGAAGAAAAAGATAACTACCCCTTTAATTCAATAAATGAAGTATATGCAGACTAAAATGACATGGAAAAATGACAATTATTCTTTGATGGACTGGATCCATTTGGGGTGGCACGGTGGCGCAGTGGTTCACACTGTCGCCTCACAGCAAGAAGGTCACTGGTTCAAGCCCCAGCTAGGCCAGTTGGCATTTCTGTGTGGAGTTTGCATGTTCTCCCCGTGTTGGCGTGGGTTTCCTCCGGGTGCTCCGATTTCCCCCACAGTCCAAACACATGCGCTATAGGTGAATTGAATAAACTAAACTGTATGGGTGTTTTCCAGTACTGGTTTACTGCTGCGTAAAACATATGCTGGATAAATTGGCGGTTTATTCCTCTGTGGCGACCTCTGATAAATCAGGGACTAAGCCGAACGAAAATGAATGAATGTATCCGTTTATTAGACTAAATCATTTATTGCCACACACCAGAACTACGAGAATTTCTTCCTGCAGCAATTAAATCTAACAGGAAATCAGATGCATCATATAAGGTTTTTTTACTTGTCTAGTTTTCCACTAGAAATATTGGAACAATCTTAAATCAAGATAATTTATCTGAAAAGTGGTGTTTTCTGAAAAACAAACCTAAACAAATCAAAATTGTCTTTATGCTTAAAACTAGAACATAATATCTGCCAATTGAGTATGAAATGTAACCAAATTTTCCTAAAATTAAGCAAATTTTCATATTTTTGTTCAGTTTTTTTCTTGATCTTCACAGTAAAAAAAATGTCTTAATATTTTAAGTTGAATCAGATCACCTTTTCTAGTCACTTCTACTTACATCAGTCAAACAGACAAAAAATATTAAGTTAAATTTGTATAGCTTAAAAAATGAAACCTGAGAAAATTATTAAGATAAGTTAAAATAACAAAAAGGTCACACTTTACAATAAGGTTAATTAGTTAATGCATTTGCTAACATGAACTACGTATGAACAATACTTGTACAGCATTTATTAATCATAATTCAACATTTACTAATGCATTGTTAACATTCAAGTTCATGCTTGTTAACATTAGTTAATGCACCATGAGTTAACATGAACTAACAATGAACAACTGTATTTTCATTCACTAACGTTAAGTAATACTGTAATGAATGTATTTTTCATTGTTTGTTCATGTTAGTAAATGCATTAACTAATACAACCCTATTGTAAAGTGTTACCCATTAAAAACTGGTCGTCACTACATTTTACAGTGTATATTTAGGAATGTTTTGATAATTGCGAAGCCAAAAATACTACGTAAGAAAATATTTTGTCAATAATCTTCCGTCAATCTGTGATCATCAAAACTTACTCCACCTAAGCAAAAATGTTAAGATGCTGGCTGAGTTTCAGGATGGGAGTTTCCTGCACGTTCACATTCAGCTCCTTTCTGATACAGTTTAAAACACCCTTTCCTTGATCCCAATTAACTCCTGATGGGAAAAAAAAGATCTCTCGGTCTACATTTTTTCTTGCTGATTATCAAGTTTCAATGTGGAAATGAATCATTGGTTGGAAACACTGAGATCTCCTTAGTTGCAAACAGTGTTTTATGTTGTCTAAAACCATTTTTTTCCAGAAATTACCTGACTTGAAATATCTTTCTGAATATTTTAATATTGATGGATCATTGACTGCTCCTTATAGAAATCATTACGCCAAACATTCAGGGCTGAGATGAATTGTTATTAGAATTTTTTTTTTAAAAGACTGTAGACATAACGTTTAATATAACACCAGAAAAAAAGACATTATGATATTATTCCTATTTTGAGCTTAATATCAACTCAAAAGAAGAAATTAGGAAATATTTACAAAATGTACTTTTCACATGCATACTATTTGGTACACACTAAAAAATGTAAGTTATTTCAACCCAATTCTGGGAATCATACAAATTATTTTGGACTTGTGGGGGAAACCGGAGCACCCGGAGGAAACACACGCGAACATGGGGAGAACATGCAAACTCCACACAGAAATGCCAACTGACCCAGCCGAGGCTCGAACCAGCAACCTTCTTGCTGTGAGGCGATTGTGCTACCCACTGCACCACCACATCGCCCTTAAATTAGATTAATAGGACCAAATTTAACCAAATGTTTGGGTTAGTCAATATTTTACCCAGTTTGGGTTTAAATAAAGCGGCATTTCTTAGGATGTACCATAACATTATGGGAACTGAAAGTCCACTGTATATGTATATAAAGTGTAATTTTATACAAATTTAAATTAATTGCTTTAATTAATTTAAGTGAAGGCGGTGCGGTGGCACAGTGGGTAGCGCTGTCGCCTCACAGCAAGAAGGTCGCTGGTTCAAGCCTCGGCTGGGTCAGTTGGCATTTCTGTGTGGAGTTTGCATGTTCTCCCCGTGTTGGCGTGGGTTTCCTCCGGGTACTCCGGTTTCCCCCACAAGTCCAAAGAAATGCGCTATAGGTGAATTGGGTAAGCTAAATTGTCCGTAGTGTGTGAGTGAGAGCATATGGGTGTTTCCCAGTAATAAGTTGCAGCTGAAAGGGCATCCACTGTGTAAAACATATGCTGGATAAGTTGGCTGTTCATTCCGCTGTGGCGACCCCTGATTAATAAAGGGACTGAGCCGAAAAGAAAATGAATAAATTATTGAATTTAAATGAATCTGTCAACTTTTTTCTGAAATTTTACAGGCTTAATTCTCTCTATATTATTTCTTATATAATATATTATTGCAATGTACTAAAATGTCAATAAAAGTGACTTTTATTGCAAAAAAGTTTACAATCGCTAAATACGAAACCTGTTAATTAACCTTTTTTTTTTTTACTTTCTTTTTGTATGATTTAATTTTGACTTTCACTTATAAATCTTGATTAGTGAACAATGTTTACAGCGTTCAAATTTGTTCATGGAAGCAAAAGCATGCTTGCTTGATGTATGAGAACCAATGAGGTTCATTCATGCACGTCACGTGGTACATTTAACCTTCCGAAGACGAAGAAGAAAAGAAGAAGAATTTAAATTTAAAGAAGACCTATTATGTCCCTTTTTACAAGATGTAAAATAAGTCACTGATGTCTCTAGAGTGTGTGTGCGAAGTTTCAGCTCAAAATACCACACAAATGATGTTTTATAACTCTTTGAATCTGCCGCTTTTTAGGCTTTGATCCTAATTATGCCGTTTTGGTGACTGTCGCTTTGAATTAAAATGTTCAAAAGAGGGCGGAGCTATAAATGCCTATGTGTCAGCATAGCGGCAGATTCAAAACTCTAACAGCGGACGACTGCTTCTCAGTCAGGGCTGTCTATGCTAATGAGGGAGAGAAGGTCACTGATGGGCGAGGCTTTCCCCCTCTAATGACACGTACAAAAGGTGAATGTCAATCAAAGTGTTTCTGCAGACTGTTTTTATGAAATGTGATTATAAAAAATATAACTAATTAATCTTTATCATTAGAGGCTGTTTATATTTACACACTGTTGCCACACAACTGTGTTTAAACCCCTTACAAATGTCATTTTTGTTCATAATAGGTCCCCTTTAAAGATGAACTAGCCATTTTAATCATCAGTCTCTGTGTGTTTAGTGCAGTGCTATACAAAGCAGATGAATGAGTTTTCCACATCATGTGATTATATTGTGTATTTCAGCCTGAATGGAGTGCTGTATTGATCAGATCCTAGACTATGTATTTACTAAACAAGAAAAGCACACATAAAGGACTATGATTTTGTGTCGTAAATGCAGCAGGTGCAGTGTAACCTCACATGACCTCAAGTTTTCCGCTCGCATATTATGTTTTTTTGTCCCGTTCGTTCAGTTCAATATACACGGGGTGTTTACAGGATGACTCGGCATCATTACCAACATTAGGCAGATCAACCTCTCTTTATATTCCCTAATTAAGGTTAATGTGTCATTGTGATATAATGAAGCTTTTGATCCTGTTATTATTCACAAACTGTGCCGAAACTAAACTTTCCTCATTGCTACATTTCTGCTGTGATATAATAGTGTGTGTGTGTGTGCGTGCGTGCGTGCGTGCGTGTGTGCGTGTGTGTTTCTGTCTGCAGTGTTTACCATTACTACAGCTGCCACTCACACATCTGTCCTGGATCATGTGACCGTGATGTCATCATCGGGGGAGGGGCTTCAGAGCGCAGTGGGGGAAGATTTGGAGTCTGACGATGATCAAGATCCATCAGGAATGTTCATCGAGCCACCTTTATTTAAAGGTACACACACACTCTCTGTGAAAACCACTAACAGACGTCTATTATTCTTGGATTAACCTAATTATAATTACTACCCGATCAAAGCCTTTTGGAATTTTAATTAGGTTGTTATTAGGTACAAAGGTTCTCAAATTATCAATATGTCAACACATTTTTAATTCAAATAACACTAATTGGATGAATCTTGCAGGGAAAGCGGGATTGGTTCATATTTTACCCCGAAATCAAAAGAAAAATAATAAATGGGATAATTGTGCTAAGCTTTATTTACTAACACACATCAAATCTGCGAATGCATCATTTATGAGTCAGAAAGGTTTCGAAATGAACTATATATCAAGTTACAGATTCATAAATATAATAACTGGGTGAATCTCACAAAAAAACAACATCAGTTTATACTCATTGAAAAAAAGTGGCAAATGAAAACATGTAGAAGGTCGCTCGTTCGAGTCCAAGCTGGGCCAGTTGGCATTTCTATGTGGAGTTTGCATGTTCTCCCCGTGTTGGCGTGGGTTTCCTCCGGGTGCTCCGGTTTCCCCCACAGTCCAAACAATTGCGCTATAGGTCATTCATTCATTCATTTTCTTTTCGGCTTAGTCCCTTTATAAATCTGGGGTCGTCACAGCGGAATGAACCGTCAACTTATCCAGCATATGTTTTACGCAGCGGATGCCCTTCCAGCCGCAACCCATCACTGGGAAACACCCATACACACTCATTCACACACATACATACACTACAGACAATTTAGCTTACCCAATTCACCTATACTGCATGTCTTTGGACTTGTGGGGGAAACCGAAGCACCCGGAGGAAACCCACACCAACACGGGAAGAACATGCAAACTCCACACAGAAATGCCAACTGACCCAGCCGAGGCTCGAACCAGCGACCTTCTTGCTGTGAGGCGACAGCGCTACCCACTGCACCACTGCGTCACCCATGTACTATAGGTGAATTGAATAAACTAAATTAGCCGTAGTGTATGTGTGTGTGTGTGTGAATGAGTGTGTATGGATGTTTCCCAGTACTGGGTTGCAGCTGGAAGGGCATCCGCTGTGTAAAACATATGCTGGATAAGTTGGCGGTTCATTCCGCTGTGGCAACCTCTGATGAATAAAGGGACTAAGCTGAAGGAAAATGAATGAATGAATGAATGAATGGAAATTTAGGCAAGGATTCAAAACTTTATTCTGTTTCTGCTGACATTTAAAGGGATAGTTCACCCAAAAATAAAACTTCTGTCATCATTTCTCATCCTCTGTTTGTTTCAAACCTGTTGAACACAAAGGAAGATACACTGAAGAAAGCTGATGAAAAACGCCATTGACTTCCATAGTTTTTTTTTAATCTCTACTATGGATGCCAATGGATGCATTTCCCCCCACATTACTCAGAATAAGTTGTTTTCTGTTTTCCAGACAAAACAAATTGGTAACACTTTA
This sequence comes from Danio jaintianensis, assembly GCA_903798115.1. Taxonomy (NCBI): domain Eukaryota; kingdom Metazoa; phylum Chordata; class Actinopteri; order Cypriniformes; family Danionidae; genus Danio; species Danio jaintianensis. The sequence continues at coordinate 27,209,416 of CAIGQV010016645.1, read as the reverse complement.
GTTTGTCACAATTCACACTATTAACTACATGTCTTATCACCTGCCGTTTATTAAGATATTAACTATTATTATTAGCTATAAAGTATGATCTTATTCTACATACCTAATCCAACCCCAAACTTAAACCCAACTTTCATTCATTCATTCATTTTCCTTCGGCTTAGTCCCTTTATTCATCAGGGGTCGCCACAGCGGAATGAACCGACAACTTATCCAGCATATGTTTTACGCAGCGGATGCCCTTCCAGCTGCAACCCAGTACTGGGAAACACCCACACAAACACACACACACACACACACACACACACACACACACACAC
>CAIGQV010016645.1:27190777-27204096 GCA_903798115.1 Danio jaintianensis | reverse complement strand
GTACAGGATTTAGGCCCAATAAGTAATAATTCTGTTTTGTCTGAATTTAAGAGAAGGAAATTGTTGGTCATCCAGTCTTTAACATCTTTAATACATTCAGTTAGCTTAGACAGTTCAGACGTCTCATCAGGTTTTGTTGAAATATATAATTGAGTATCATCTGCATAGCAGTGAAAGCTGATCCCGTGTCTTCTTATAATGTCTCCCAGGGGTAGCATGTATATTGTGAACAGCAAAGGGCCTAAAACTGATCCTTGAGGCACCCCATACTGTACTGGCCTGACCTGTGAAAGCTGTCTATTTATATTCACAAACTGGTAACGGTCAGTTAAGTATGACTTAAACCATTGTAGAGCCTGTCCCTGGACACCTGTAGAATTTAAGCGATCTGTGAGGATATTGTGGTCGATGGTGTGAAATGCAGCACTGAGATCAAGTAAAACTAATAACGAGATGCACCCTTGGTCAGCAGCTAAGAGTAAATGGTTGGTTATTTTCACTAATGCAGTTTCTGTACTGTGATGAGGCCTGAAACCTGACTGAAACACTTCAAAAACATTGTTCATCTGCAGAAAGGAGATGATGCAAGTGTAAACAAATGTTCTCACACACATCTTCTTGTATCCTTCAGTAACCCAAGTCAGTAAAGGACACGAGCAGAACCACAAGCGCTCCGGACGCAAAAAGAACAAGGGAAGAAAAAGGAATAAAAATATCACTCCTGTTCAGCCCAATCACACGTCCAGTCACCGGAGCCACAGCACCACCGCTGACCCCTGCCTGACCTCTCATGTGGATTACTGCATCCACGGCCACTGCACATACCTGCACGGCCTGAGCGAACCCGTGTGTGTGTGAGTAAACAATACACTGGCTCAATTCTATTCATTGACACAGGTGGTCAAAAGTTTTACATTTAAAGGTCCCGTGAAGTGCTTTGAAATGTGTATTTTTATTCAATGTTTGACGTAATCTCAACTGAAACATGAAGGGCCCTATCATACACCCGGCGCAATAAGGCGCAAGACATGTATGGCACGATTTGTTGCTATTTTCAGATCAGAGCAACCCTAATTTTCACGTTTTGCGCCACATTGTTTAAATAGCAAATCGATTTGCGCTACTTTGTGGACTCATGGGTGTGCTGGTCTATAAAGGAGGTGTGTTAAGGCGCATTGTTGGCGCTTTGCTATTTTGCAGAAATGAAATAGACCGTGCCATTGACTAACTAAAACCTGGTCTAAAGCCCAGCGCAGAGCACGTCCAAATGCTTACACATTGCTTAATACACACAGGATGTACAGCAATACACAAATATCTTTACAATGAAAAGCAATGAAAGAGTTAAAATGATACAAAAATTATTATTTTCTACATAAATATAAAAAACACTGCCTCCACGCCTTCTTCACCTCGGGGGGGGCTTTTTTCGGTTTATTCTTGACAATCTGCATTTGTATAATGTTATTATTATTATCAATATTATTTATTATATGCATATTTATATCTGTTTGAATAAAAACAGGTTTAGATTTGTCCACTTGTCGAGTTTTGGAGACGTCTGCATCACCATATGGGGCATAAGAACAGGACGTGTGTTTGGATATAACTCAGTTTTTTGACCACACTTCATTATTATTGTTCATTTATTCGTTTGCTGGAAATTAGAACTGAATTTAGAAATAGTTGTAAAAACAAATCTTTACGCTTAACAAATGAAATAAAATATGTAATATGACATAGTGAATCACCTCCTCTTTTAAAAAAAACTGCCAACACTGATACTAACATCTAAAAAACGTTATTTTAATTACATGGCACCTTTAAAGTCGGCATGAATTTATTTTGCTAGCACACATTGTTATTTTTTAGGTGAACATTTAATCCTTGCAAGTTAAACCACTAAAAAAAGGTTGTTTTGGTAATCTTCAATCAAAGTCTGAGCATTTGCTTCTGCGTTTGGAGTGGGCGGTCCTTCTCTGAAGATGTCTGTTAGACAGCTTCAGCCACAATATTCTTAACCACGCCCCTCTTACCATTAGTTTTCTATGAGTGAATGATGCACAAAAATAAAGCCCCGCCCCCTACTCAATATTCAGTTTTAGTTAGAAGTGCATCAACATACTGAAATAAAATTCTCAGCAACTTGAACTTTTTTATGTTTTTGAAAGGCAGCTTTTCTGCTCACCAGACTGAATTCTGTTTTGTAAAAACAGTAATATTGTGATACGATTGTGAATGTTATTACAATTTATAGTCAATGGTTTATATGTTAATATATGTTAAGGTGTAATTTTATTCCTCAATTTTTCCACAAAAATTGTAAGCATTTTTCAACGTAACTTATAATACAAAATCTATAATTATAATAATAGAATTAACAAATTATTCTAACTGACCCGGCTGGGCAAGAAGCAAGAAGGTTCGCTGGTTGGAGTCCGGGCTGGGTCAGTTGGCATTTCTGTGTGGAGTTTGCATGTTCTCCTCGTGTTGGCGTGGGTTTCCTCCGGGTGCTCCGATTTCCCCCACAGTCCAAAGACATGCAGTACAGGTGTATTGAATAAACTAAATTGGCCGTAGTGTATGTGTGTGAATGCAAGAGTGTATGGGTGTTTCCCAGTGTTGGGTTGCAGCTGGAAGGGCATCCGCTGTGTAAAACATATGCTGGATAAGTTGGCGGTTCATTCCACTGTGGCGACCCCTGATTAATAAAGGGACTAAGCCGAAGGAGAATGAATGAATGAATGAATTTAAATAATGATTTTAAATTAATTAATTAACTGATTCTTTTAAATTAAGAAATTAATGAATGAATGAAATTAAGCAGTTAATTAAATAACTTTTAACAACCAGTACAATTTATGAATTTGTGGGAAATGCTGTCGTAAACTGTCCAATGTCTGATTATTTCAGGTGTAGGCGAGGTTATGATGGCGAGCGCTGTGGTATCCAGCTTCTGGAGACGTCTAGAGACGAGAGCAGCACTGAAACCACACACACCGCTCTCGTCATCATGGCTGTCGTGCTGTCAGTCATCAGCTGCTTAGCCATCCTCATCATGGTCTGCGTACAGTAAGTACAGCAAATCAAAAATATGCTAAAAATGCTAAAAGTACACCCACACACACTCATTCATCTTTCACACACCAAACACGCCTGGCTTATAACAGGCAGCTATTGTGGCCGCAGTAAGTCCAAATAATTAGCTCTCCTGTGAAATTTGAATCCTTTATAAAATATTTGTCAAATGCTTTTTAACATTTTTAAACATAATAGTTTTAATAGCTATTTTCTAATGACTAAATTCTTTTCTCTTTGCCATGAAGACAGTACATAATATTTTACTAGTTATTTTGCAAGATACTAGTGTTCAGCTTAAAGTGACATTTCAATGCTTAACAGGTTAATTAAGTAAGTTAGGTTCATTCATTAATTTCCTTCGGCTTAGTCCCTTTATTTATCAGGGGTCGCCACGGCGGAATGAACCGCCAACTTATCCAGCATATGTTTTACACAGCGGTTGCCCTTCTAGCTGCAACCCAGTACTGGGAAACACCCAGACACTCTCACATTCACACACACACTCATACATTACGGCCAATTTAGTTTGTTCAATTCACCTATAGTGCATGTGTTTGGGCTGTGGGGGAAACCGGAGCAAACCCACGCCAAAAAGGGGAGAACATGCAAACTCCACACAGAAATGCCAACTGACCCAGCCCGGACTCCAACCAGCGAACCTTCTTGCTGTGAGGCAACAGTGCTAACCACTGAGCCACCGTTAAAGTTCTGTTAATTAGAGCATACCTGCCAACACTCTTGTAATTCACTCCTGTAAACTTCTGTAAATTGTATGGCCCAATCTAGTTACAAAAAATCACTTTTTGTCCATGTTTCTCAAGTTGCCAGATCTTCTATGAAGCTCATCAGCTCACACAATTGGCGAAATATTCAAATTTCAAAGCATTTTTTACCTCACTCTGGCAACATACAACCCAGTTAGGTAGTAGTAGAAATAGACAACATCCAACCACCACCACCCCCAATAGACAATCGTAAAAATAACTTCTTAAAGGGCCAATGCTGACGTAAAAAAAATCTAAAGACTGCTTTTATTCCAGTCAAACTAAAAAATATAAAACTCATTCATTTTCCTTTGGCTTAGTCTCTATTTCAGAGGTCACCACAGCGGAATAAACCGCCAACTATTCCAGCATATGTTTTACACAGCGGATGCCCTTCCAGCTGCAACCCAGTACTGGGAAACATCCATACACACTCATTCAGACACATACTGTCACGTGTCATAAACAGACAAAGTCTGAAGGATCCAATTGCAAGTATTTATTTACAATAATAGTGAGCAGGACAGGGTGCATACCAACACCGGACATAAGAATGTCGTTGGCACAGCGCAAGGAGTCCACGTGAGACAGACAAAGTTCCTGGAAACAACAGAGACACGCAAAACGAACTGACACAGAAGAGCTGAATCCAGCTCTTTAAATAGGACCACGGTGATTACGTACAGCTGTGGCAGCAAATTAGCACAGCTGACGTAATCACACGTGATCCACACACACGTAACAGAACGTGTGGAACTGCAAAACAATCCCACGTGAAAATAACAGGCAACAGACAGGGCGCATGCACCTGTAACCGTGACACATACACTACAACCAATTTAGTTGATTCAGTTCACCTATAGCGCATGTGTTTGGACTGTGGGGGAAATCGGAGCACCCGGAGGAAACCCTCCGAGGAGAACATGCAAACTCCACACAGAAATGCCAACTGGTCCAGCCGGGACTTGAACCAGCGACCTTCTTGCTGTGAGGAGACAGTGCTAACCACTGAGCCACCGTGCCGCCCCTACTATGAAAATGACAATCGAAAAAATAACTTCTTAAAAGGTTAATGTTGATGTAAAAAAAAAAAGTAAAAACTGCCTTTATTCCAGCCAAACTAAAAAAGCAAAAATAGAATAGGAAATACTATGAAAATGAAATGTCCTTGCTCTGGAAATCACTTGGGAAATATTTGAAAGAGAATGTAAATTTCACAGGATGGTTAATAATTGTGCCTTCAACTGTATAGACCATTTTGAGGGATGTAAACAAAAACAATGATTCAACGTATTTCCTGTTTTACATGTTTAATTTCTATAGCTTCCCAGAATCCAAAAAGAGCCACATATTGATTAATAATGTTATGATAGCTGTTTTAACATGAAGTTATGATTGAATTGCCTCTTGTTTCAGTTATGAAATAGTTTGATAACAAGCAGGAAATGTTCATGGACCAATGGAATGACCAGATTGAAATGGTCTACATGCACCATCAGTTTATGCACACATACTCATATTAATTTTTGTTCTGTTTGTGTTTCCCAGCTATAGAACACATCATCGCTTCCAGGCGGCTTTCCTGAGCTCTTCTAATGAGAGAGAGAAACTAGAGAAGAAGAATATTATGGTGTGAAAGGAGAATGTAAGACTGTTTTATTTATAGGTGTCTAAATGTACACAAAATAGTCTTTTAGTGTGAGATTTGCCCATGCAAGGGTGTGTCAACACTTGGCTATCGAAATCTTGTGGTTTATTTGTGAACGCTACTATCTGAGGTGCCGTTTACACTAGTGCGTTGTTGTTTTAAAATGATGATTTTATTGTGTTTCAGAAAAATGATGTCTATCCACACTATACAGCCTAAAACGCATGATATGTGACCATTTATGCTTACTGGGCATGTGCATATTTTGCTGGCATCTGTACTTGCAGTCTAGAGCTTGTGTAATTGTTACATGAGAGTGACTTGACGAATCTGGGAACGATACACAATTGTCTAGAATGCCAATCAGAGATGCCTCTGAGCGTGCCTCTGATTTTAGAGGTTTTAGTTTCAGTAAAGCTATTCTGATGCATTTGCGAATTAAGACCATGTCCACACTCTGATTTATACTTCTGCGTCAAGAGCACGCGTATGGTCCGGCGCAGCCTTCGGGTGGTCGCATAGCCCTCGCCGTGGCTGACGCTGACGTGCACCTTTCAAAAAGTGTAACTACACGCCGCAACAACTCGTAGCGCAAGCTCTGTGATTGGTCAGCTTGGTATTGGTGACGAGTGTGGGCGGTGCTGAAAGCCGCGAGCCTGACGGAGCGAGTGTTTACAAGTGTCGAGTCCCATGAAGGAGGTCCAGATGGAAACTTTTGTTTTGTGTTTACATTTTACATTTATAAAGCGCTTTTCTGGACACTCAAAGCGCTTTACACATTTTTGGGGGGGAATCTCCTCATCCACCGCCAGTGTGAAGTATCCACCTGGATGACGCGACGGCAGCCATATTGCGCCAGACTTCACACCAGCTGATTGGTGGAGAGGAGACAGAGTGATGAAGCCAATTATGATATGGGGGTGGTTAGGAAGCCATGATGGACAGAGGCCAGTGGGCAAATTTGGCCAGGTTGCCGGGGTTAAACCCCTACTCTTTTTCGAAGGACATCCTGGGATTTTTGACGACCACAGAGAGTCAGGACCTCGGTTTAACATCTCATCCGAAAGACGGTGCTCACTGAGCAGTATAGAGTCCCCTTCACTATACCCACACAGACCACAGGTTGAGCGCCCCATGCTGGCCTCACTAACACCACTTCCGGCAGCAACCTAGCTTTCCCATGTGGTCTCCTATCCAGGTACACTGTAAAAAAAAAAACAAAGTTGACTCAACTTAAAATTTTAAGGCAACAAACTTCAGGACATTTTTGAGTTTACTCAACTTTCAACCTAATTACTGCACTTGACTCTATTTAAGTTGAGTAAACTCAAAAATGTCCTGAAGTTTGTTGCCTTAAAATTTTAAGTTGAGTCAACTTCTTTCTTTTTTTTTTACAGTGCACTGACCGGACACCTGCTTAGCTTCAGTGGGCGACCATGTGAGAGTTGCAGAGAGCTAGCTGCCAACTTTGTAAAGCAGTTGTTTTGAATGCTGTCTGTTTTGACAGCTTTATTACAGATTAATGTCAGTTTGTACATGCTCAGTATTGCCTCTCTTAAATATGACACAAGTAAAAGCGTGTTACATCTGTGCACATGAGCAGTACATGAACGAAAGCGTTTCAGTCGTTTTAGTGTGGATGACGGAAAGGATTGAAACAGTAGTGTGGACATGGAGCGTTTTTTTGACGAAAATGCCATTTTCAAATGTATCCAGATTAGTGTAGACGTAGACTAAAACAAGGTCTTTTTCGCAGGTCAAGAATACCGGAGTAGTGTGGACGCCATATGTAACCATAACAAAACATTTGCATTTTATAACAAAAACGCATTAGTGTAAACGGCACCTGGTACTGAACCCTGGTGTACACCAAACAGGCAGAAAAAAAACGTGTCTTTCTGCTTACAGATGAACTCTGGTTCGTTTTTGGTGAAATAATAAAGGCAACACCAAACAAAAACATGTAAAAGAACCAAAAACAGGACATGATGTCAGAAGATGTGACCATAAAAGTACTTTATTTTTATTTTTTTGTTTCTGCGTGAAAAATGTCTGTCACTGTTTTGACCAGGCCGATCCCACGAGGAAACGTAACTATTTTACGTATTATCAGAAAAGTGGCTAATTTGTACAAATTCGTATAAATTAATTTGTATGTAAATGTATGATGGGCGACACGGTGGCTCAGTGGTTAGCACTATCGCCTCACAGCAAGAAGGTCGCTGGTTCGAGTCCCAGCTGGGCCAGTTGGCGTTTCTGTGTGGAGTTTGCATGTTCTCACCCTTGTGTTGGCGTGGGTTTCCTCCGGGTGCTCCGGTTTCCCCCACAAGTCCAAAGACATGCGGTATAGGTGAATTGGGTAAGCTAAAGTTGTCCGTAGTGTATGTGTGTGAATGGGTGTGTATGGATGTTTCCCAGAGATGGGTTGCGGCGGGAAGGGCATCCGCTGCGTAAAACATATGCTGGATAAGTTGGCGGTTCATCCCGCTGTGGCGACCCCAGATTAATAAAGGGACTAAGCCGAAAAGAAAATGAATGAATGAATGAAATTGGCCGTAGTGTATGTGTGTGAATGAGTGTGTATGGGTGTTTCCCAGTACTGGGTTGCAGCTGGAAGGGCATCCACTGTGTAAAACATATGCTGGATAAGTTGGCGGTTCATTCCGCTGTGGCGACCCCTGATAAATAAAGGGACTAAGCCGAAGGAAAATGAATGAATGAATGAAAATGTATGATTTTTAAAAGGTGGTGTGCCCACAAACCCTACCCCTAACCTTACCCCTCATTTGAGGATGGGAAAATTGTATGTACATGTAAAATGTACATATGACATCATACAAATTAAAAAGAATTAGCCACTAAATCAAAAAGTTACGAATTGTCGTGAGATTGCTTTGGTTTTGACCTCTTTTACACATTGTATAAGCTCCTTACAAGTTTATTACATTACTCAGCATTGTTTTGGATGTTTTCTGAAAGTTCTGTTTTAAAATTGACATCGCAAAAGATTTGGTTTCGTATATTTTAGATTTGCCCTTAAAAATGAAAGTGTGAACCAGGACCAAATGTGTCATTGAGTACGTTTACATGGACACCAATAATCCGATTTTAATACGATTAAGACAATACTCTGATTAAGAGTCTACCATGTAAACAGCGATTTTTGATTAATTTAATCCGATTAAGGTCATAATCGAACTAAACAGAAATCGGATTAAGACATGTGGAGTATGACGATTTTAATCACATTATTGAAGTGCAGTACAGACATGTAAACACCGCAATCAAACTATTACCATCGTGTAGGATTTTCGGCACATTCTGTGACAGTCTATACACATACAGCTGTTTGACACTATTCTCTGCACCTACCGAGTCAGTGAAGGACCTCAGACACCCAGCCGATTCGAATGTTATCACTCGATTAAATGGCCGTTATCAGCTGATAGATATGGGCCAGTAGGGGCCTTCTGCGCTGTTAGTTGGCTCAGAAGGCTGTAATCATCCATCCACATGGTTAATCAGCTATATATCACATACGGCTGCGGCTGGAAGTTAACGAGAATTATTTATATTATTTATTAAATTTCCCCATTAATTGTATTTTATTAACGTCTACCCCTACCCTAAACCCACCGTCACAGTAATGTAAAAACAGATCTGGATCTGGAGTTTTCTCTATGATTATAGCTGATTAAAAATGTGGATTGATGATGACAGCCTTCCAGTAGGCGCAGAAGGCCCCTACTGGCCCATATCTATCAGCTGATAACCACTGATAACGCCCATTCAATTGACTGATAACATTCGAAGCTGGTGAGACACTCACATCATGAAATGTGGAGGGTTTTTTTTCCCCATACGGCGCATGGTATCAAATCCCATTAAAACAACATTCTTCCAGCAGTTCATCCACGCATCCAATATCTCGTTTGTAACGGGGGGCATGCATGAAATGTTCCTGAATGAAAGTGAAAGTGCCAAACTGCAGTTAAAGTCGACAAATTAAAAATGAAACACCCAAAATTACATGAAACTTCGGAGGAAATGTTGATAGCGCGGTGACGCAATGACGTTAATCGAATTATGTGCTATAACATGTAAAACGGGATCATGAAAGGAACATTCAAAAAGCAACTCATGTAAACACCTTCATCATATTATTGTCATTCAGATTAAGGCAAATCATTTGAGTACTGATGTCCATGTAAACGTAGTCAGTTTCTCTTCTTTTACCGATCTACAAATGTGAACACACCCTTAAACTCAAATTCACAATGTTAAATTATATTTCAGTCTCTAGATATGAACCTGGACTTCAGTGTGATAGCATGAACACTCATTTTACTCATTGTGTTTAATGCATGATATGTATCAAGTCATAATGTGATAAAATGTAGGTACTCATGCTAATTTGGTTTTAGGCAGATGTCACTGATGGACAGGTTTATTGCACATAAAAAACACTACATTAAATCCTACTGTAACAATATATTTATTGTTTGTACCTATTTATTAACAAATGATATAGTGTTTATTTTGATAAAAAACCACCATGTTTATTTAATATGTGTTATTCATGTACACATATGAAATAAAGGACGCTTAATAATAATAACATTTAGCATTATCTTTCCTTCATATCAAGAAAATAGACACTTTAAAAAGTCCTAATACATGTTGTGATAGCATGATTCATTCATTCATTCATTTTTCCTTTGGCTTAGTCCCTATTCATCAGGGGTCGCCACAGCAGAATGAACCACCAACTTATCCAGAATATGTTTTACACAGTGGATGCCCTTCCAGCTGCAACCCAGTACTGGGAAACACCCATGCACACTCATTCACACTCCTACACTACGGCCAATTTAGCTTATTCAATTTACCCATAGAGCATGTGTTTGAACTGTGGGGGAAACCGGAGCACCTGGAGGAAACCCACGCCAACACGTGGGTTTACACTGGGTTAACACAGTGCTAACCACTGAGCCATGATTCAGTGTTTACAATAATTTGTCAATGACCTAAAATTGCAGTGAAACAAAGGTCAGAAATCGCAGGCGAATCATTAAGATGGAAAGGATTAGTTTTGTTTCTTAATATGAGGAATTGATGTTTAAGTCTTAAGTACTGTACGTCATGTATTATTAAGAGATGAAAGTAGTCGTCTGTTACTTTAATCCTTCACAGGTGGAGTCTGAATTGCCTCTCCCAGTAATTTCAAAGTCCAGTTTCTTCGCATAATGGAAGATTATATAATACGGACATAATAAAGCAGATCAATCTAAAGGTGAAAGTGTTCGATCGGCATGGAAAAATGGAGCACAGGGTAAAAACAGTGTATAGGCGAAACTGGTTATAATTGTTTGGAGTGTGGACTGCATTATTGGCTGTATATTTCAAAAGTGGCACAAACTAGGAGGAGAAGCTGTGTGAATAATTGGTGCGACTCTGTAATTATGCAGAAACTGCTTTCAGTATTTGTCGTGGGACTGAAATGAACATGTATATACACTCACCGGCCACTTTATTAGGTACACCTGTCCAACTGCTTGTTACCGCAAATTTCTAATCAGCCAATCACATGGCAGCAACTCAATCCATTTAGGCATGTACACATGGTCAAGACGATCTGCTGCAGTTCAAATCAAGCATCAGAATGTGGAAGAAAGGTGATTTAAGTGACTTTGAACATGGCATGGTTGTTGGTGCCAGACGGGCTGCTCTGAGTATTTCAGAAACTGCTGATCTTCTGGGATTTTCATGCACAACCATCTCTAGGGTTTACAGAGAATGGTCTGAAAAAAAGATAATATCCAGTGAGCGGCAGTTCTGTGAGCGCAAATGCTTTGTTGATGTCAGAGGTCAGAGGAGAATGGTCAGACTGGTTCCAGCTGATAGAAAGGCAACAGTAACTCAAATAACCACTCGTTACAACCGAGGTCTGCAGAAGAGCATCTCCCATTAGTACCAATTGAGCATCGTGTCAACGCCACAGCCTACCTGAGTATCATTGCTGACCATGTCCATCCCTTTATGACCACAGTGTACCCGTCTTCTGATGGATACTTCCAGCAGGATAACGCGTCATGTCATAAAGCGCGAATCATCTCAGACTGGTTTCTTGAACATGACAATGAGTTCACTGTACTCAAATGGCCTCCACAGTCACCAGATCTCAATCCAATAGAGCACCTTTAGGATGTGGTGGAACGGGAGATTCGCATCATGGATGTGCAGCCGACAAATGTGCAGCAGCTGCGTGATGCTGTCATGTCAATATGGAACAAAATCTCTGAGGAATATTTCCAGTACCTTGTTGAATCTATGCCACGAAGGATTAAGGCAGTTCTGAAGGCAAAAGAGGTCCAACCCGGTACTAGTAGGGTGTACCCAATAAAGTGGCCGGTAAGTTTAGGTTGCAGGATGTGATCCGCTGTTATGGTGACACATTGTTTTTTTTACTGCAATTACAATGTAAAAACAACAGACAACAGTATAGTACAAACAATACAGAGATTTTCTTTTTGCAACAAGGAAGATATGACGATTTTAAAGAAGTATGACAATAGTATAGCAAAAAGAATCAGTGAATATAATAATAATAAAGAGAGGGCACATGGCAAAATAATAAAAATTGATGCAGAATGTTAAATAAACGGTGATGCATTGCTGCCTCACACACTGTGTTTTTGTCTACTCAGTTATTTCATAATAAAGTTCATTCATTCATTTTGTTTTCGGCTTAGTCCCTTTATTAATCAGGGGCCACCACAATGGAATGAACCGCCAACTTATCCAGCATATGTTTTACACAGCGGATGCCCTTCCTGCCGCAACCCAGTACTGGGAAACACCCATACACACTCTTTCACACTACAGTCAATTTAGTTTATTCCATTCACCTATAGCGCATGTGTTTGGTTTGTGGGGGGAAACCGGAGCACCCAGAGGAAACCCCCGCCAACACCGGGAGAACATGCAAACTCCACACAGAAATGCCAACTGATCCAGCCGGGGCTCGAACCAGTAACCTTTTTGCTGTGAGGCAGTCATGCTACCCACTGCGCCACCGTGACGCCCATATTTCATTATAAAGTTTTCAATTAAATTTTGATTAAAAATACATCTTTTATCGTAATAACGAGAAGTTATTTCATTAAAAACATATTTTCTCATAATAACAAGATGTTATTTAGTTAAAATGACATCTTTTCTCATACCAAGATCAAAATGCAAAAGTTCTTTAATAAGGCCTAATTAATTTCTTACTAGTAACGTTTTTAATTAGACAGCACTGTAATTTAATTCTTACTACTAAAAATGCATTTAAGATTTGAGAACCTGGGTGCGTTTTCAGCTAATTTGGTTTGCTATAGTTGTTAAGTTATGCAAGCCTAGAAAGTCAACTTACAGCGACCTCTTCTGGTCATAGAGCGAACAGACATGTTCACAACAGTTTGTGAAAACCTTGGTGAAAACCCATTTACATATGAAGATAAGCAGACATTCATTTATCTCAGAATGTCTGTCAGTATTTAATTTGGACGTCTGTTCAGCGAACTCACTGATGAAATTATGTAGGCATAATATTAAAATTAGACATTAACTTTGTATGATAATCTAAGGGAATATGAAGAAATGAATGATAATGAGTAAATAAATATAACCAATGTTTTGTTGTTGTTGTTATTATTAATAATAATAATGATAATAATACATTTTTATTATCAATGTGTGAACAGAAATTTTGTAAAGTATAACATTATTCATTCATTCATTTTCTTTTCGGCTTAGTCCCTTTATTAATCTGGGGTCGCCAC
>CAIGQV010016645.1:27161526-27177187 GCA_903798115.1 Danio jaintianensis | reverse complement strand
GGTAAGATGAAGGAAGAGGCATTGAAGATGAATCCAAAGAATCTTGATGAACTCTGGGAGTCCTGCAAGAACGCTTTCTTTGCCATTCCAGATGACTTTATTAATACGTTATTTGAGTCATTGCAGAGATGTATGGATACAGTCCTCCAAGCTCATGGGAGTCATACACAATATTAATCCACTGCACCATGACTTTATATTCTATACTGTACATTATTTCTGTTAAGTGACAAGACTCTTGTCTAAGCAAAGTCAGACCTTACTGTCCTAATGAAATAATAAAAAATCAAGGCTTGATTATATTTTATTTAGATAAAATAAGTGTAATCTAGAGGCCTTTGCCTTTCATATAAGCCACTTCTGATACCAAATGATCAACTAGAAGTCAAGTTATTATTTGTTGTTCCTAAAACTTCATCGTCAGGTAGTGTAGATATTATGATTGGGGATTTAAACAGACCTGTAATCCAAAAGAAATGATAATATGAAAACACAGAAGAAACGAGTTATGAAATGTGACCATAGGTAGACAGTGTAGTCCTGAATGTCTGCTTGTGAAAATTCATAGGAATAGGAACAAGATTTTATTATTGTTTTACACCTATTTTTTTTTTAGAATGTGACTCTGTTTGTAGACAGTGAAATACAGAATTTCTGTTTATGTACATTAATAGGAGTAAGAAAAAAAATACAAAATAGAAAAATAATTTTAAAAATAGAAAAACAATTAAATGGAAAATAATTACAAAAATAATTACAAATAATTTCTAACTTTTATTCTTTATTTATTTTATTTTTTTTACAGCAAGTTGTGAAATGTGATCCTGTTTGCAGACATTGTCTGTTTGTGGACATTAGTAAGAATCATTAATTATGTAAGTTTGTAAATGTCTGTTTGTGTACATTAATAGGAATAAGAAAAATAATTTAAAAATAATTAAATAAAAAGATTACAAATAATTCCTAATTTTTATTTTTATTTAATTAAAAAAAAAAACATTTTTTGTTTATTTATTTAATTTTAATTTATTTATCAAGTTGTGAAATGTTTGTAGGCATGTCTGTCTGTACATTAATAGAAATGAGAAAAATAATTAATAAATAGAAAATAAAAAAAATTATTAAATAGAAAAATAATTACAAGAAGTAATTCCTAACTTTTTATTTTATTTTATTTTACAGCAAGTTGTGAAAATTACAAATAATTCCTAACTTTTATTTTAATTTAATTTAATTTAAAAAAAATGTTGTTCATTCATTTATCATTCATTCATTCATTCATTCATTCATCCATTTTCAACCGTTTTTCCGGTGCTGGGTCACGAGGGCAGCAGTCTTAGGAGAGAACCCCAGACTTCCCTCTCTCCAGACACTTCCTCCAGCTCCTCCGGGGGGGGTTCCCAAGGCGTTCCCAGGCCAGCCGAGAGACATAGTCCATCCAGCGTGTCCTGGGTCTTCTCCGAGGCCTTCTCCCGGCGGGACATGCCTGGAACACCTTCCTAGGTAGGCGTCCAGGAGGCATCCGAAACAGATGCCCGAACCACCTCAGCTGACTTCTCTCGATGTGGAGGAGCAGCGGCTCTACTCCGAGCTCCTCACCCTATCTATAAGGATGCGCCCTGCCACCCTTCGAAGGAAACTCATTTCGGCCGCTTGTATCCGAGATCTTGTCCTTTCGGTCATGAGCTTTGGGTCATAGGTGAGAGAAGGAACGTAGATTGACTGGTAAATCGAGAGCTTTGCCTTTCGGCTCAGCTCCTTCTTTACCACAATGGACCGGTACATCGACCGCATTACTGCTGCTGCTGCACCACTCCGCCAGTCAATCTCACGTTCCTTCCTTCCCTCACTTATGAACAAAACCCCAAGATACTTGAACTCCTCCACCTGGGGTAAGGACTTTCCTCCAACCTGGAGATGGCAAACCACCTTTTTCCGGTGGAGCACCATGGCCTCGGACTTGGAGGTGCTGATTCTCATCCCAGCCGTACCACATTCGGCAGCAAACCGCTCCAGTGCATGCTGAAGGTCCATGTTCGATGAAGCCAACAGAACAACATCGTCTGCGAATAACACAGATTAAATCCTGTGGCCCCCGAACCAGGCCCCCTCCAGCCCAAGGCTGCGCTTTGAAATTCTGTCCATATAAATTATGAACAGAATTGGTGACAAAGGGCAGCCCTGCCGGAGTCCAACATGTACTGGAAACAAGTCTGACTTATTTTCGACAATGCGAACCAAACTCCTACTCTGTACATACAGGGATGAGACAGCCCTTAACAGAGCGCCTCTGACCCCATACTCCCAGAGCACCCTCCACAGAATGTCACGAGGGACACGGTCGAATGCCTTCTCCAAGTCCACAAAACACATGTGGACTGGTTGGGCATACTCCCATGAACCCTCGAGCACCCTGGTGAGGGTATAGAGCTGGTCCAGTGTACCACGGCCTGGACGAAAACCGGATTGTTCCTCCTGGATCCTAGGTTCAACCATCGGCCGGATCCTCCTCTCCAGTACCCTGGCATAGACTTTACCAGGGAGGCTGAGGAGTGTGATCCTCCTATGGTTGGAGCACACCCTCCGGTCCCCCTTCTTAAAAATGGGAACCACCACCCCAGTTGCCCAGTCCAGAGGTACAGTCCCCAACTTCCATGCGATATTGTAGAGACGTGTCAGCCAAGACAGCCCTACAAAATCCAGAGACCTAAGATACACAGGGTGAATCTCATCCACCCCCGGCTGCTTTGCCACTGCGGAGCTTGCAAACTACCTCAGTGACCTCAGCTTGGGTGATGGGTGAGTTCACCCCTGCATCCCCAATATCTGCTTCCTCAATGAAAGACATGTCGGTGTGGTTAAGGAAATCCTCAAAGTATTCCTTCCACCGTCCAACAACATCCCCAGTCGAGGTCAACAGCTCCCCACTTCCACTGTAAACAGTGTTGATGTGGAGCTGCTTTCCCCTCCTGAGGCGCCGAACGGTTTTCCAGAATCTCTTTGGGGCCGACCGATAGTCTTCCTCCATGGTCTCCCCGAACTCTTCCCAAGCCCAAGTTTTGCTTCTCAGTGTCTCCAGCCTCCCTCGGGATCTGGTCAAAGCTCCTCCGGAGGTGAGAGTTGAAAATCCCCCTGACTTGAGGTTCAGCCAGACGTTCCCAGAGGACCCTCACAATACGCTTGTGCCCCGCTTGTGCCCCCCCCCCCGTTTATATTTATATTTATTTAATTTTAATTTTAATTTATTTTACAGCAAGTTGTGAAATGTTTGTAGGCATGTCTGTCTGCACATTAATAGGAATGAGAAAAATAATTAATAAATAGAAAATAAAAAAATGATTAAATAGAAAAAAAATAGTAAAATAATTACAAGAAATAATTCCTAACATTTTATTTTATTTTACAGCAAGTTGTGAATTGTGACCCTGTTTGTATACAGTGAAATACTGAATGTCTGTTTGTGTACATTAACAGGAATAAGAAAAATAATATTACAAATAATTCCTTACTTTTATTTTATTTTATTATTTTATCCAGTTGCTGCCATTTGACAACTGGTTGTGAATTTTTAAAAATATATTTGATGCCAATTTTCATCATCGGACAATCAACAGGCATTCAGTAATTTATTCATTTTTATGAATTGTGATATGCCAAAAATCTGAAGAAAACTGTCAATAAATATTACAACAGCACAACTCTTATACTGTACAGAAGATTAAATAATAAATAATTGTGTATTTGTGTACGCACAGGGCATGGCATTCACTCTGAAGGAGCGGCAGATGTTGGGCATTCATGGTCTTTTACCATCAAAGATCGAGACCCAGGACACCCAAGCCATGCGCTTCCAGAAAAACCTGAAAAAGATGTCTGATCCACTGCAGAAGTATGCCCATTCACTTTTCTACACACCTTTACAGATTTGTTTTAAATCTTAATACCATTTTTCAATACATTATATATATATATATATATATAAATATATATATAACACAAAATAATATGCAAAATGACCTTAATATAGGGCTGCACGATATATAATTTCAGCATCAATATCACAATGTGCACATCTGCAATAGTCACATCGCAGGTAGGCCTGTCACGATATCTATTTTTTGTTGTACGATATATTGCACCAAAATATATTGCAATAAATTATATTATTGTCATTTTAAGATTATTTTATGCCACTCATTATATAATGCCAGAATGAAATATAATATCATCACAATGCAAGCACACTCTTCCAAAGAACACGTCATATTTTATTCTTAAGAATATTTCATTTAATTATAGTCATTTTAACAGTTTAATAATGAGGCACTGGAATCAAAATGTGAAAACGCATATCCTAAATAAAGAATAATAAATGTTAATAAAAAAGTGCAAGGTAAAAAGTAACAGAGGCTGCGATATCTGCTACCAGATCTATTTTCAGTTGTCAGACAGCCACAAAATATACTATAGTAATTTATAGTAAATACTACAGTGTTTTTTAACTATACTGACACTGACACCTCCAGTATAGATATAGATCTTGCACAATCAGCTAAAATGTTGCTACAATTGGTTTTTCTGTATGGGCGATATATATTTCATCACCAAAAATGATTGAGGTCATGTGTTGTGCGATATATATAAGTCGATATATTGAGTATTGTGACAGGCCTAATCACAGGATCTGCAATGTCGAATCGGTATTATAATTGACCCAGAGCCACCTTTGAAAACACTCAGGATTTGTGGAGTCATTGCAACCTTTATCCATAAAGTTACCAAAGCATTTATTATTTATGTGCATTTTATCATTTAAGTCAGTTTAAAGTATTCAGGCATAAGAAAGTATGTTTCTAACTTCAAAAAAAGATTCATTGTTTTTATGTACATTGCATCCGGAAAGTATTCATAGTGCATTTTTTTTATGTTACAGCCTTATTCCAAAATGGATTCAATTCATTTATTTCCTCAAAATTCTACACACAATACCCCATAATGACAATGTGAAAACAGATTTTGAAAATTTTTTGAAATTGTTAAAAATCACATGTACATAAGTATTCACAGCCTTTGCCGTGAAGCTCTAAATTGAGCTCATGTACATTCTGTTTCCACTGATCATTCTTGAGATGTTTCAGCAGCTTAATTGGAGTTCACCTGTGGTAAATTCAGTTGATTGCACATGATTTGAAAAGGCATACACCTGTCTATATAAGGTCCCAGGGTTGACAGTGCATGTCAAAACACAAACCAAGCATGAAGACAAAAGAATTGTCTGTAGACCTCCGAGACAGGATTGTCTCGAGGCACAAGGCTAGGGAAGGTTACAGAAAAATTTCTGCTGCTCTGAAAGTTCCAATGAGCACAGTGGCCTCCATCATCCGTAAGTAGAAGATGTTTGGAACCACCAGGACTCTTCCTAGAGCTGGCCGGCCATCTAAGCTGAGTGATCGGGGGAGAAGGGCCTTAGTCAGGGAGGTGATCAATAACCCGATGGTCACTCTGTCTGAGCTCCAGCGTTCTTCTGTGGAGAGAGGAGAACCTTACAGAAGGACAACCATCTGTGCAGAAATCCACCAATCAGGCCTGTATGGTAGAGTGGCCAGACGGAAGCTACTCCTTAGTAAAGGGCACATAGCAGCCCGCCTGGAATTTGCCAAAAGGCCTCTGAAACAAAATTCTCTGGTCTGATGAGACTAAAATTGAACACTTTGGAGTGAATGCCAGGCGTTACGTTTGGAGAAAACCAGGCACCGCTCATCACCAGGCTAATACCATCCCTACAGTGAAGCATGGTGGTGGCAGCATCATGCTGTGGGGATGTTTTTCAGCAGCAGGAACTGGAAGACTAGTCAGGATAGAGGAAAAGATGAATGCAGCAATGTACATAGACATCCTGAATGAAAACCTGCTTGAGAGTGCTCTTGACCTCAGAACTGGGGACACGGTTCATCTTCCAGCAGGACAATGACCTGAGTGATGGAGTGGCTTCACAACAACTCGGTGAATGTCCTTGAGTGGCCCAGCCAGAGCCCAGATCTAAATCCTATTGAACATCACTGGAAAGATCTGAAAATGGCTGTACACCGTCGCTTCCCATCCAACCTGATAAAGCTTGAGAGGTACTGCAAAGAGGAATGGGCAAAAATTCCCAAAGACAGGTGTGCCAAGCTTGTGGCATCATATTCAAAAAGACTTGAGGCTGTGATTGCTGCCAAAGGTGCATCAACAAAGTATTGAGCAAAGGCTGTGAATACTTATGTACATGTGATTTTTCAGGTTTTTTATTTATAATAAATTTGCAACAATTTCAAAAAATCTGTTTTCACATTGTCATTATGGGGTATTGTGTGTAGAATTTTGAGGAAATAAATGAATTTAATCCATTTTGGAATAAGGCTGTAACATAAAACAATGTGGAAAAAGTAAAGCGCTATCAATACTTTCCGGATGCACTGTATATATATACGATGACAACTATACAGTGTTATTTTACATTTAATTAAGTTTGTGTATCTGAATATTGCTAGACTTCCAGAAAATGATCTTTAAAGGGAAAGGTTGTCCTAAAAGTTTATTATTTCACATCACATGCTTTTTGATTTTATAATATAAAAATAATTTATAATATATAAAATAATTTATAATATATAAAATAATTTTTTTGCAACAAATATAATGGTTTCATAAGACCCTAGTCTCATGTTGTATGGGTATATTTTTGGCAATAACCAAAAATACATTCTATGGGTCAAAATGATAAATCATTAGAATATTAAGTAAAGATCATTTTACATGAAGTTATTTTGTAAATTTCCTACTGTATGTATGTACATATATATATATATATATATATATATATATAAATTAAATAAATAAATAAATATTAGGACAATATGATTTCAGTGATGCAGACGCAATCACAGAATTGATGTATGGATTTCTTTGAGCAGGTATATCTATCTGATGGGGATTCAGGAGAGGAATGAGCGCCTTTTCTACCGCGTGCTTATGGAAGACATTGAAGCGCTCATGCCCATCGTCTACACGCCAACCGTGGGTCTCGCTTGCACACAGTACGGACACATCTTCAGGAGACCCAAGTAAGCTACTGTTCAGTACATTCACCCTTAACTCATAATTAACACCTTTTAGTTCTTATTGATTATTATAAATGACTTAATCCATGCCTATCCTTTTTTAACCATTTATGTGCTATTAAGTGATATTTAACCAAAAAAATAACTTCCTCTTTAATGACATCTCTTCACTGATTGGTGTTTACAGGCACAAGGGCGGGTATTACCTGTCAATGACATGAGATCCACCAATAGGAAACCATAAACATATAATTGAATTACAATTGAATTATGAGCTCACAAACTGCGTAATATCACTCCGCTTGGTGCAGTCGTGGTACAGCAGCAGGGTTTTTTGACTATTACACCTGAAAGTATAGTTATATATTATGAGAGTATAGTTATATATTATATAGTGCAATATATTACATGATGTAACTAGATACACTGAAAAAAATTATTCAAAGGTGATTCCTCGGATTTACATTACATACATAATTTTTTTTAAGTTACGTGGTTGTAAACAATTTATTTGGGCTGAATTTAAACAAATTAAGTTGAATATTACTAAATTTAATTAGTTTGTTTAAATTCAACACATTTAAATGGTTTGCAACAATTTTGCAGACATATTTTTCAGTGTACATGATGTAACTACTGACTCAAACTACTCATTTAAATGAGCTGAATCAACACAATTCCTAAGTTTTTTTTCGGGACAACTTAATTGTTTTATGTTCAATCCACTTCAAATTGTAAAAACATTGAGTTAAATTAATCAATTTGTGTTAGGACAACATGAAGGAACTGTGTGGAACCCAGGATTTTTTTTTACAGTGCAGAAGACTCAAGCTTTAAATAGGAAAATTATCAAAACCTCCTTTTTAAAAAAAAAAAAAATCTTAAAAAAATGCTAATAGCCTAATCCAATTTAAGTCATTATGCTAAGCTAAGCTAAGCTAAACGTGACCCTGCCAGAACAAGAAATCAGCTGAATGGATTAAAAAATGGTTCAAATCAACTGTTTAACTCTAGGAGACTCTATGAGCCTTTTTCCAAAAAAAAAGGTGGAGTGTTCCTTTAAGGTTAAAGATTAAAAATTATAAGATGCAAATCCAATCTATGCAAATAAATCTTTTGAACCAGTTCTTTAAATAAATCTGTTTCAACTCATTTGAATCAGTTTAACACGTACACTCGAAAAGAAAATGATTCATTGGATTTCGTAATTTTTTTTAGGGTAAGTGGTTGCAAACAATTTATATAAGTTGAATTTAAACATGCAAATTAAATGTAGTAATGTTCAACTTAGTTTGTTTGTTTAAATTCAACCCATATAAATTGTTAGCAACCACTTACCTTAAATCCAATGAATCTTTTTTTTTTAGTGAACCCATATCCATCAACATGTTTACCAGTTCAACATTTGACTCTGAGTAAACATCACATTTAATCTTGCATATAATAAACCAGCCTTTACTGGAAATTTCAGGTTCATGAAGTGTATACCAGTAAAACTATGTGTGTAAATGTGTAGGTTAACACTTCATGAGGTGAAGGAGTTTTAATTTACTACAACTTCATCTACTGTATGTTAAGCTGCTTTGACACAGTCTACACTGTAAAAAGCTGTATAGAAATAAAGATAAATTGAATTGAATGTAGATACACATTCAAAATGAAAATATTTGTAAATATTGTGTTGTACTGTATGTTATCAGGACTGTTTGTTGTTTTTGGATTTATTATTGTAAGATTTGTGTGGCAGAGGGATTAGATTATTTATTTATTTATTTTCTCCACAGAGGTCTCTTTATCTCCATTAAGGACCAAGGACATATTCGTTCCATATTGGATAATTGGCCAGATACCACTGTCAAGGTATTGGATTACAACATTAACATTCATGCTTGGATATGATCATCTTAAGACTGTGATCTATATTTAACTTATGCTTTTGCGTCTGCAAAGTTGTTCATCAAAAAACGGCATTATAAATAAAGAGTCTTTATGTTTTTGAATCTTTTGATGTCTACAGATCTATGTTAACACTTTAAAAGTAATACATTTGCATAAACCCTGTATGCAAATGAAATCTGAAACGCTCTGAAATAGGTGTTTTGTTTTAGACAAGGAATAAAACCAATCAAAACAGAATTGGCCAGCTGACCAGTCAGAGAAGAGTTGGCTTATGGAAAAGAGTGGTTTATAGACATTAAGTCCTGAACTGACCTAAATAATAATAATAATTTATTTTTAAATACCCCCTTTAAAACTTAATTCTCAAAGTGCTTTACACTTAAAAACATACAAGGATAGCAGAAAAAAACTGTTATGCAGAGGATAAAAATTATTTATATATATATATATATAAATAAATAAAGCAAGTCAGAAACATTTTTAGATTGGTTTGTTTTATATATAACTATATTTTATATATTTATGAAATTACAAAGCTTATTTATTATGTTATGTTTTTAGAGTGTTTTCTGATGTTTTTTTATTATATTCTTGCTGGGTGTCGATGTAACGTAGTTCCGTTCATTATTGTAACATAATTTCTGCATTACATCTGCTGTGACGTTTTGAATGACAAAGTAAAGCAAACTGAAACTGACTGAAACATTGTAAATATAAAACCGATCAAAAAATACACATACACCTCACATATAGGCAAGTCTAAAAAAGTGAGTCTTCAGGGATACTTTAAATTTTTTTAAAGAATTGAATTGCCAAATGAATCGTATCAAAATCAGTCCAAAAAGATTCTAATATCAAATGCTTTTGCTTAGAAAGTGAGAATGTTTCTTGAAATTAGATGCATTTAAACCAGTTGTTGGGCGCAATATTAGGACACCATTCTTACCAGCTGCTCTTTAAGATTTGTTATTACAGTAATGGATCTGTTTGTGTGTGTTTGCAGGCTGTAGTGGTGACGGACGGTGAGCGTATCCTGGGTTTGGGGGATCTGGGAGTGTACGGGATGGGTATTCCTGTAGGAAAGCTGTGTCTTTATACGGCCTGTGCTGGAATCCGGCCTGAGAGTTGCCTGCCAGTCTGCATTGATGTGGGCACGGATAATGAGGTCAGTAAACATGCATTTTCTAAACAATTCATCAGATTTTCTGACTGCGTATTGTTTGTGTGTGCACATGTGTTTCACGTGTTTGGCCTGATGAAGACTTTGTAGGTTGAAACATTGCTTTATTTCGATTGTTTTGAGAGCATTAGTGGCAGTGTGATGATTTTTTTTTGCTTAACCACATGTATTTCATGCAATTGAGTTGATGCATATATTAGGGCTATTATTCATTCATTCATTCATTTTCCTTCGGCTTAGTCCCTTTATTCATCAGGGGTCGCCACAGAGGAATGAACCGCCAACTTATCCAGCATATGTTTCACACAGCGGATGCCCTTTTAGCTGCAACCCAGTACAGGGAAATACCCATACACACTCATTCACACACGTACACTACGGCCAATTTTGTTTATCTAATTTACCTATAGCGCATGTGTTTGGACTGTGGGGGAAACCGGAGCACCCGGAGGAAACCCATGCCAACACTGGGAGAACATGCAAACTCCACACAGAAATACCAACTGGCCCAGCCGGGACTCGAATCAGAGACCTTCTTGCTGTGAGGCGACAGTACCAACCACTGAGCCACCGTGCCACCCATTTTATTTAATACATGAAATACAATTTTTAAAAAATCTAAAATACAAGTTAAACCTTCTAATTCGCCAGAATGCTGAACACCGAATGCCCTTCTTAATTTCAGAAGCCTACAGGACTGTTAGTTGTTGCTGTTTTGTGAAAATAGCTGCTGTATTTGTTTGTTTGTATTATGTTTTGTGTTGTTGTGTGTTCCTGCAGAAGTTACTGAGGGATCCGTTCTACATGGGTCTGTACCAGCGGCGGGACCGTTCACAGCGATACGACGATCTTATAGATGAGTTCATGGAGGCGGTGGTGGACAAGTACGGACAGGACACGCTCATCCAATTTGAGGACTTCGGAAATCACAACGCTTTCAGATTCCTGAAGAAATACCGTGAGAAGTACTGCACCTTCAATGACGACATTCAGGGTGAGTACAGTACAAGAGTAGAAGTAAAAGGCCAGAATCTTTGTTAACTCTTGTGTGCTGTTCAAATTGACTACCCTTTCGTTATGTTGGTGGCTGTTTTTGTCCCATTGACTTTCATTATAATGACGTTTTTTTGATTGCAAAGACATGACACCATGTAATCATGCATTCTTGATTGTTGGTATTTTTCCCTTTTGGGAAGAGGTAAAACTTTTCATTTTTACTGTTGATCATCAGTTGGCAGCATTAACCCTTTAGATAGGCCAGTGCAAAAAAGTTTCTGATGTTTATATGGAGTTCTATGGAGTAAAACAGCAGATTATAGTGTGTGTGCATAAATACACTTACTATGTTTACTATGTTCTGAGAGTTGAGCTGCTATTCTAACTTGAATCCCCTGAGACATTTTGTTTGTCTTTAGAACACAAGTTAAGATATTTTAGATGAAATCCTGGAGCTCTTATCCTCCATAGACAGCAAGGTCCAGAGACATTCAAAGTCCAGAAAAGGAGCTAAAAGATTGTCAAAACATTCAGTGTGACTTTAGTGGTTCAACTATAGTCATACAAAGCTCCAAGAATAATTTGTGCACCAAAAAAAACTAAAAATAAACCTGTTCACCTATGTCTTCCGCATAAGGTCAGGGTGAACATTTACTACAGGCAATACGATGTACTGTCTGGACTCCATAGTAAACGTGCACCCTGATGACCTGACGAGGAAGAGAAAACATTAGTGAACAAAGTTTGTACAGTTTTTTTAATACACAAAGTCTTCTTGGAGCTTTGTACGATTACATTTGAACCACTGAAGTCACAATGAATGTTGTTTATTTTCTGGACGTTGAACATCTTGGCACCATTGCTGTCTATGGAGTATGGGAGAGCTCCAGGATTTCATCTAAAATATCTTAATTTGTGTTCAGAAGATGAACGAAGGTCGCAGGGGTTTGAAACGACATGAGGGCAAGTACTTAATTACAGAATTTTCATTTTTTGGGTGAACTAACCCTTTGATATGGTTTATCAGTTTTGCTATTGATAAAATCAGTAAAACAATTGATTAAAAAAATTGATAAAATAAGTAAACCTGACCGTTGACCTGTTTTCTTTAAAGTCTGTGTGTAATAAAAATTTACAGTGTATATTTTGTTTGCACACATTGTTATTTTTAGGTGAACAATTAATCCGTGCAAGTTAAGCTTGTTTTGGTAATCTTCAATCAAAGTCTGAGCATGTGCTTCTGCGTTTGGAGTGGACAGTCCTTCTCTGATGATGTCAGCCACAATATTTTTAGGCACGCCCCTCTTGCCGTTAGTTTGCTATGAGGGAATGATACACAAAAAGAAAGCCCCGCCCCCTACTTAATATTCTGTTTCATTTGGAAGTACATCAACATACTGAAATAAAAGTTTCAGTGACTTCCAGTTCATGCAAACTGCAAACAGAATTGCAAAACTGAGGATGCTTTTCTGTGTATTTGTGTGTCTGCAGGCACTGCATCAGTAGCTCTGGCAGGTTTACTGGCAGCTCAGCGTGCCGTGGGAAAGCCATTAACTGAACATAAAGTTCTGTTTCTGGGCGCTGGAGAGGTGAGAACACGACACACTTTTAAATCACTAAAATGCAAACACTCGTTTTTTTTAATCTCTGTGGTTTGATGAGAGATTGAATTTCAATGTAGCTTGTACATCTACAGTGCTCAGCATATATGAGTTCACCCCCCACAAATCTCACATTTAAATTGATATTTTCTGTAGGAAGCTTTACAGTATTATATTTGTGCATTTACATTAGATTAGTCAGTACTGAAGACAGATCTGGAGATAATCTAACAAAATAACTTATGATAACGCTCCAAAATTATATGTTAGGGAAAAATATTAAATAACAAGTTAAAAAAAAAAAAAAAAATGTTAGTAGTTTGTACTTCTTTTTGTTTTTTTTTTTGTTTTTTTGTTGCAATATTTTGCATGAATTTAAATGTATTATCTTTCTTTTTCTAAAGATGTTCGGTGACTAAAATATTAATTTAATAAATATATCCATTTAGTACATCTGTTTTGTTTAAATGCACCAAAATATATTGCCCATATTTACTGAGAAATGGAAAAAAATATTCATTTTCAAAATGGGGTGTACTCAATTATGCTGAGCACTGTAAAGGTTGATTTATACTTCTGCGTCGAGTGATCGGTGTGACCCACAGCGCCTGCCTTGCACGTAGCCGTGCATTTATACTTCTGCGTGCTGTTTGTGTTGCTCTGCAATAACACTTCCGAAACGCTAGCTGGCAGTAAGTTTTTATGTTCCTCTGTGTCGAGTTTCTTCGCTGGTGTTTTGTTTTTTCTGAACGCTACCTTAATGTACAAGTACCTCAAACTCCGCTCATTCAGAGGCGGGAATCGGCAGACGTGCAACAACTTTAATCATAAGGTAAACATAAAACAAAAGTGTCCATCTGGAGCTCCTTCACGGGACTCGACACTTGTAAATACTCGCTCCATCGGGCTTGCGGTTCTCAGCCCCGCCCACAGTTGTCACTGCTACCATGCCGACCAATCACAGAGCTTGCGCTACGCGTCATTGCGACGTGTAGTTACATTTTTTGAGAGGGGCACGTCAGCCACGGCGAAGGGTCTGCAATCGCACAAAGTATAAATCAGCCTTAAGCTTTAAACTAATTTCACTGTTTGTTTGTTTGTTTGTTTGTTTGTTTGTTTGTTTGTTTGTTTGTTTTTTAAGGCCGCTCTGGGAATTGCCAACCTGATTGTCATGGCGATGATGGAGTCAGGAATGTCTCAGGCAGATGCTAGGAAAAAGATCTGGATGTTTGACAAATACGGGCTGTTAGTAAAGGTCAGTGAATTTGGTCACATAAGAGTATGAGTGTGATTTTGAGTGTGTGTGTGTATATAGCATTTTAAGGCCGATTTATAAATTTGATTGCATTCGATTTATATCTGATTGCAGATTGATGTTGCATTGGATGACAGATTAGTAGAAACTGAATCAGAATTAGCTTTATTCACCAAGTGTGCACAAACACACATGTCATTTTTTGTTTGGTTTACAGGAGCTCAGGGTACTTGTACTAAAAAAAAAATATCTGTTAGTTAACAGGTTCCATTTGTTGGTGATTCATTGTTTTTTTCTGTTTATTTATGGTTGTGAATTGCATTATGTAACCTTGATCTCTGCTCTGTCGACTTTTGATGTTAAAAAATTCAACTCTGCAGTTTAACAAAGGGACTTTTATTGACATTTTAGTAGTTTAAACAATATATATTGTATAAGAAATTATATAGAGAGCATTAAGCCTGAAAAAGTACTGGCAGTTTAGTACCAGGTTTTTTGTACCATAATTTACAACATCATTCCAGGCAATAAATCACTTCAAACTATTAAAAATGTCAATAAAAGTCACTTTTTTAAACATGTCAACATCAAAAGTTGTTGCAGGAAAGATCAAAGTCCCGTAATGCAATTAAAAAAATAAAAAGCATTAATCACAAAGTACAGAAAGCTGTTAATTTATGGATACTTTTTACATTGTAGATACTGTACATATCAACACAATAGGACAGAAAGTACATTTAAATAATTGATAAACAAAACTAAAAATATATATAAATACATCTAGATGATTTGGGTGCATTGTTGACTCTTTTAACTGTATAAATAAGAAATAAAAATATATTATTATTAGTATTTACACAATAAGTGGTATTTTATAATTTACAGAAACTATAAACACAGAACAAGGGCTCAGAACCAGACACCAAATCTGATCGCATGTAAAAGCAGTTGCACATTACTTGGCCAAAGTTTAAGTAAGTTTTGTGGTTATGAATTTTTAAAGAGGAACAGCAGTAATGATGCTTGGTTTAGTTCAAATGTGTTTAACTATTAAAAATGGAACATAAACAATAATCATAGAATCATTTGAACAAATTCTGTTAATCACATTCACTGATTGTTATCAGTGCTGCTGTTATTTTAACTAAAAGTAAAACTGTTAGGAACTTTTTGGTTAATTTGAATAAAGCTGGAATAAAATATATTTAGATAGAGAAATAGAAGGATGGATGGATGGATGGATGGATGGATAGAGAGATAGAGGGATGGAGGAATGAATGGATAGATAGAGGAATGAAATTATAAATGGATGGATAGATAGAGCAATGAAATGATGGATGGATGGATGGAAGAATGAAATGATAAATGGATGGATAGAGCAATAAAATGATGGATGGATGGATGGATGGATGGATGAATGGATAGAGAGATAGAGGGATGGATGGATAGATGGATAGATGGAAGAATGAAATGATAAATGCATGGATAGATAAAGCAATGAAAGGATGGATGGATGGATGGATGAAGCAATGAAATGATAGATAGATAGATAGATAGATAGATAGACCAATGAAATGATAGACAGATAGATAGATAGATAGATAGATAGATAGATAGATAGATAGATAGA
>CAIGQV010016645.1:27091031-27123445 GCA_903798115.1 Danio jaintianensis | reverse complement strand
TGTGTGTGTGTGTGTGTGTGTGTGTGTGTGTGTGTGTGTGTGTGTGTTTGTGTTTGTGTGTGTGTGTTTTCAGGCTTCACATTGGTAAAGGTGTTCAGCTGGAGTGTAAAGGTGAAGGAGATGTGTGGGTTCGCTGTCTCAGTGATCACGCTGTGTTTGTCCAGAGTTATTATCTGGACCGAGAGGCTGGACGAGCTCCGGGTGATGCCGTCCACAAAATATACCCCAGCGCCTACATCAAGGTAACACACACACACACATACATGTTGGTTTTGGTGGTTTATGAGGACTCTCCATAGGCGTAATGTATTTTATACAGTAAAATTATATGCATATTATATGACCCTACCCCTAAACCCAACCCTCACAGGAAATCTGTAAACAAACTCAAGGCCTGTCCTCATAAACCATCTTAATGTTGTAATACCTAGATCATACCCATGTCATTATACAAATTTGTATCCTTGTAAACTACCAAAACCAGTACACACAAGTAAAAGCTCAAGTACTCACACATTATTTAATGACTTATTTATGGGCAAATGGTAGTGGTAATACAGTGGAATAACAGTATGCTAGAATAAGGAAGCTAATCTTGATTTAAGTGAGTTATACTACTTTTAAGATTTAGCCACACTATAATATAGTTTATTAATTTTAAACAAACATTTTAAGTTATGTTATATAATAATTACTATTTTAATTATATTAATCAGTACCTTGTTCCCATGACTGAATAATGTGACCGGTGTGAATGTGCTTTGATGTGTGCACAGGTGTTTGATCTGCGTCAGTGTCACCGGCAGATGCAGCAGCAGGCAGCGACGGCTCAGGCAGCAGCGGCTGCACAGGCAGATGCAGTGGCTGGAAACATCCCGGGCCCGGGGTCTGTGGGCGGCATCGCTCCTGCTATCAGTGAGCCTTACTAACGTTCATTTATATTTCTTTCTTTTTTTCTTTCATTTATTCATTCATTGTCCTTCGGCTAAGTCTCTGATTTATCAGGGGTCGCCACAGCGGGATGAACAGCCAACTATTCTGGCATATGTTTTATGCATCGCATACCCTTCCAGCTGCAACCCAGTACTGGGAAACATCCATACACACTCATTCACTCATACACTACGGCCAATTTAGTTTATTCAATTCACCTATACCACATGTCTTTGGACTGTGGGGGAAACCGGAGCACCCGGAGGAAACCCACGCCAACATGGGGAGAACATGCAAACTGTACACTGAAATGCCAACTGACCCAGCCGGGACTCGAACCAGCGACCTTCTTGCTGTGAGGCGACAGTGCTAACCACTGAGCCACCGTGTCGCCCATCTCAGTATCATGCAGCCCTAAATCAGATGATTTTCATGACATTTGGTTTATCAACAGTTCATTAACAGTATTTTCCTGCTAGTAAATCAAAAGGTGTACTAAAAAACACACACAGTTTTGATGGTGTATTAAAGCTGCTGTCCTTCTGTCCTCAGGCCTGTCTGCGGCGGCAGGCATTGGTGTGGACGACCTGCGGCGGCTCTGCATTCTGCGCATGAGTTTTGTGAAGGGCTGGGGTCCCGATTACCCACGCCAGAGCATCAAGGAGACCCCGTGCTGGATCGAAATCCACCTGCACCGGGCCCTTCAGCTCCTGGACGAGGTTCTGCACACCATGCCTATATCTGACCCACAACCTCTGGACTGACAACCTCTCTTACCTTAATATCACTTTAAACTGACCACTGACCTTAGATATGACCTTCCACAGGGGCGTATTCATGTGGAAAAACCAGCAAAACACTAACAAATTGTTGAGCAAATTGAGCCGAGACTTTTGACTTTCGTACAGGAAAGTGGTGCAGGATGGATGAAGTGGAGATGTTTGGAGATTTGTGTGCGTGTTGTGTTGCGTTTATTTCCAGCGTGGTGAGTTTGGATCAGATCAGTACAATGGCCACATACACACTGCAGATCGATACAGATGTTAATCCGTTGTAGTTTAATTTTGTGCACATTCATGCAACACAGGAGGAATGATTGCAAAAAAATTGTTCCCCTAAAATATTCAAAAATTCTTTATTCAAAGTAGGTTTATGAGTACAGACTGAGAAATTAGATCAGCTTGTCAGTGATCTTAGTTTGTAAAAGCATTTTCTTGTCAAATATTGTAATACATTACAGTTAAAGGCACAATTATTAGCCCTTAATTGTTTTTCAGATACTTCCCAAGTGATTTTTAGCAGAGTATTTTTACAGTATTTAATATGATGATTTTCTTCTGGTTCATTTATTTTAGTTTGGCTGTAATAAAAAAAAAATAAGGTCAATATTATTAGCTCCCTTAAGAAATTATTTTATTTTTCATTGGCTACAGAACAACCCACATTTGTCCAATGATTTGCCTAATTACCCTAACTTGCCTAGTTAACCTAGTTAAGTCTTTAAATGTCACTTTAAGCTGAATACTAGTTTTTTTTGCTAACAAACTACAAAAATATTATTTGGTTGGTTGTGTTTATAAGATGCAAATCAATGTGTGGTCATGCTTCATTTGTAAAAGATCACATTATTTTTTCATATATCTTTAATTATATACAGCTACTCAGCTAACATGAAAACAACAGTCATACTTCCTAGTTCCTCCGACGAAAGCCCGCCCTCAAGAGGCTCTGATTGGTCAGCTAACATAACGTGCTGGGATTCGTGGATCGGCTCCACGTCACCAGGAAGTCACGCCTCTACTAGCAGGCGCTTTGCCGTTGTGTCTTAGCTGTATGCGTTTGAGCCTGAATCAGACAGAAAATGAAGAGGACAAAGCTGAACCTCATGCCTGCTCTCTAAAATAAAACCTGACAAGTGTCTTTCATATATATTCAGGTTATAAGCATGTCTAAGTAACATGAAACGTTCACATATCTTTTGCGAGTTTGTTATTTGAGATGTAGAACGCACCGATAGCGGCCACATAGAGAGACACTGCAGCACTGGTGAAGATTGTGGGTTTACAGGGGTTTGACTGATAAATAGGAATTTGTAGCTAAATTGTTAGCGGTGCCAAACAGCATTTCCCATTGTTTACATCCTTGTTTACGTCCTCGCTACAACATACCGTTAACGCTAGACTATGCATGTAATAGATCAATTTTAACAAATAAAAATACTTAAAGGTTGTGGCTCACAATCCACAGCTTTTGCTATTATGGTTGGAGCTGCTCCTTTAAGGAGTTTTAGCCGAATCCAGCACTGAACTGGGAAGGATTCTGGAAGTTCTCCTTTGTCAAATGCTAACTATATATTTTTTATAATTCTCTGGATTATAATTAAAATTAAACTGTAAGCACTTCTCTCTTTGTGTCGTGTCCTTTGGAAGCCCAAATACAGAAACAGAAGAAGCTCTGTGGAAATAGCAGCGTTTGGACGGCATTTTAGCTTTATCTTCTATAACATTACAGCGCCTCTGGCCACACCCCTTCGCTGC
Organism: Danio jaintianensis; assembly: GCA_903798115.1. Lineage (NCBI taxonomy): Eukaryota > Metazoa > Chordata > Actinopteri > Cypriniformes > Danionidae > Danio > Danio jaintianensis. The sequence continues at coordinate 27,119,975 of CAIGQV010016645.1, read as the reverse complement.
GCAGGGTGTGTGTGCAGGGTGAATGTGCATAACCTGAAGCGCTTGTGATCTCATTAGCCTGGATGTATTTTTTTGTAGTCCTCAAACTTCGTTCGCTGTAGGCTTTGCTAAGCTAACTCTGTAAAAGCCAATGTCTCCCATTGCATTGAACTTTGAGCGTCTTACATTCAGAGATGTTGTTTATGTTCACACAGCTACATTACACATCAACTAAGGTTTAAAATATGATATCGTAGTGGACCACCTCTTTAAAAATATTATGTTTAAAAATGTGTGAAAAATATCTCTGTTAAGCATCACCTGGGAAAATAATAATAATAATAATATATATATATATATATATAGAGAGAGAGAGAGAGAGAGAGAGATTTTCATGAGTTTAGATCCATTAACTTTTGTTTTTAAAAACAAAACTGGAACCAAATGAGATTGAGTTGCATTTTGTAAAACAATTTTTATAGTGGTTTAAACCAGTTTATATAAGAATGGTTTTATGAATTATTTACTGAGAAATTCTGTCTTACATAAATTGTTGCATTCAAATCAATTCTGCAAATCAGTGCTGTTTTACAATCTAATTTTCTGTTTCATTACATTTAGCAAAAATCACACAAATTCAGTCAGCTTGTGTTTAAAACATTGGCCATTTCCTGATCTCTGTAGTGAATATGTGGCCAAAATATCATCTTTTGTGTGTGTGCGTGCGTGTGTGTGTGTCTGTATTATTTTTGATGCATTGTTTTGATAACACTAATGTTCACTCAATTATAGCAAGCACTTGGTTACTTTATAACCCCTGTAAAGACTGTTTTTCCTGGAAAAGACCTCTGTTTCAACAATATCAGTCATGTTTCTTTCTCAGAGACCAGAAAAAAGGAGTTCAGGCACAACACAGAGGCTGTTTTAGACTATTTGAAGATTTTTTTTTTTGAGGTGAGACCAAGTGAATTATGTTATTAAATTAAGATTTCCCTCCATTGAGCACAGGTTGGTTATATCTAATAACTAATTTTGCTCTGGAATTCTTTACATTTTTATATGCATTTGTTTATCTTTTTTCTTAGTGATGCATGTTCATGTTGGCATGTGTGTTCACAATGACATACTAGCATACTCTTATTTTTGCAGTATGTGTATAATTTACTCTACAGCAATGGCAAAACTTAAAGAGAGCAATTTTTTTTTGGACATACTGAATTTACTAGAGTTCATATTTGATTTATTCTAGAAAGGCCTGATAACATTCTTTTTCCAAATTATAATGACATAATAATAATAATAATGATAATAATAATAATAATAACTTTAAAAAGATTATCATTTAGGGCTTTTTATGCAAAAAAAAAAGATAATTGGTCAAATTAACAAATGTTTTTTTTTATTATTTTTATTTGGTGTGCTTTAAACATTACCTTACATTTTAATAATGTATTTTGCAGTGGTTTATGGGATTGCAGTTAAAACCGCTAAGTTCACAGTTAAACAGTAGTTTGATATAAAAGACAAATATACAAAATTGACAAAAGACAAATATACAAATTTGTCTTTTGGTCTGATTTTCAGATGCTTCATACTTACTTTTAAAATGTGATTTTTGATTGGGTTTTTGAATGACCTAATTTTGTATCATGGAGGTAAGCCCTTTTCATTGATTGTGTTAGGACTTCTGATTCATTTGCTTATGGATAAATAAATACGAGGGCTGCACGGTGGCGCAGTGGGTAGCACGTTCGCCTCACAGCAAGAAGGTCACTAGTTTGAGCCTCGGCTGGGTCAGTTGGCGTTTCTGTGTGGAGTTTGCATGTTCTCCCCATGTTGGCGTGTGTTTCCTCCGGGTGCTCCGGTTTCCCCCACAAGTCCAAAAACATGCACTATAGGTGTATTGGGTAGGCTAAATTGTCCGTAGTGTATGAGTGTGAATGAGTGTGTATGGATGTTTCCCAGTGATGAGTTGCAGCTGGAAGGGCATCCGCTGCATAAAACATATGCTGGATAAGTTGACGGTTCATTCCGCTGTGGCGACCCCAGATTAATAAAGGGACTAAGCGGAAAAGAACATGAATGAATGAATGAATACGAATAACAAAAATGGCATTAAACGGACAAACTACTTGCTCTACAAACCCGTGTGTTCATGACAGTATTTTAAAATTAAAATAATATAATCAGAAAATATAGCAAGCTGTTTTGTAGGCTAGAATTGAACGAGACTGAAAGTGTCGACACAATTAGTTTACATTGTTTACATTACATACACTTCATTAAACGGATACACATAGACATCACCTATATGCTATAAAACTGCAGGTTACCTATGTTTATATATTCATTCATTTTCCTTCCGCTTAGTCCCTTTATTCATCAGGGGTCACCACAGCGGAATGAACCGCCAACTTATTCAGCATATGTTTTACACAGCGGATGCCCTTCCAGCTGCAACCCAGTACTGGGAAACATCCATACACACTCATTCACACACATACACTACGGCCAGTTTAGTTTATTCAATTCACTTACAGTGCATCCGGAAAGTATTCATAGCGCTTCACTTTTTCCACATTTTTTTATGTTACAGCCTTATTCCAAAATTCATTTATTTCCTCAAAAGTTCGAGTCCCGGCTGGGTCAGTTGGCATTTCTGTGTGGAGTTTGCATGTTCTTCCCGTGTTGGTGTGGGTTTCCTCCGGGTGCTCCGGTTTCCCCCACAAGTCCAAAGACATGCGCTATAGGTGAGTTTAATAAAACTAAATTGGCTGTAGTGTATGAGAGTGTATGGGTGTTTCCCAGTACTGGGTTGCCGCTGGAAGGGCATCCACTGCGTAAAAAATTTGCCGGAATAGTTGGTGGTTCATTCCACTGTGGCGACCCCTGATAAATAAGGGACTAAGCTGAAGAAAAATGAACGAATTAATGAAATAATTACAGTGCCAATATGATGCCACTGCTGAATTAAACGTTCAACATGCATCAAATATACATCAAACTACTTTTTTAAATGTTCATCATGCTGTTGTATAGTATGCTAGTATTGATTTTTGAGCAGCCCGTGCGTTCTTGTGTTAAATTACGCATGAATGAATGACTTGTTCTGCAGGTTGTTCAGGCCGATGGAGATTTTCCAGTGTTTCTTCATTTATTAGTGCTTTTCTGTTCATGTCTATTTGATATGTAATTCAACATGATGACTTTATCTGACTGATATCACCACAGGATTATTACAATACTGTAGATATGAAAATACAGTCATTATATTTCATCATAAGTCACTTGTGGAAAAGTTGCTCTCGGAAACTGTTAAATGTTATGATCTGGTTTGTACTTTTTAAAAAATGTTTGGTTATTAATATAAAACAAGATCATTTACTGTGAGGTTGAAAATTTACTACAGTAAACCATATTTTCTACAAAAAATACAAGTTTGTACTGTAGTTAGTAACTTTTTTTGGCTGAAACTCTGGTTATTATGGTAATTTATCATAGGAGAGAAATATACTAGCACATTTCATGCTTTTCATGAAATATTTTATTCATAGATTCCTTCCCACAACAGCAGTTTGGAGGTAAAGCTGAATATAGTTGAAGGCCAGGACACCGGGGTTACACCCCTACTCTTTACAAGAAGTGCCATAGGATTTTTAAGACCACAGAGAGTCTGGTCGGTTTTCACGTCTCATCCGAAAGACAGCGCTCACTTACAGTATAGTGTCCCCTTCACTATACTGGGGCATTAGGACTCACACAGACTGCAGGTTCAGCGCCCCCTGCTGGCCTCTCTAACACCACTTCCAACAGAAACCTAGTTTTTCCCATGTGGTCTCCCATCCAGGTACTGACCAGGCTCAGCCCTGCTTAGCTTCAGTGAGTAGCCGGTCTATAAATATGGTCTTATTTTACAGAAAACCCTTCCAATTCTACAATGCATATAGGATATTGGATATTTTTTTCATTGCATTTTAAGGTTTTATTTGTGTTATTTACGATCTGTTCGGTCCATGTTCTTTCTGAGGGTTTCATTTTATTCCACGAGGTGGCAGTAAAGTATTTTTTGTAAAACAATTTATTGTTTTGAACAAAATAAAAGGTTTCTATGTCTTATAAAAATGACAAGGTCATATTATTTTTGTTAAGTAGATATTAAACTTGGGCGACGCGGTGGCGCAGTGGGTAGCACGTTCGCCTCACAGCAAGAAGGTCGCTGGTTCGAGCCTCGGCTGGGTCAGTTGGCATTTCTGTGTGGAGTTTGCATGTTCTCCCAGAGCTATACATGCCGTATATACGGATTAATGAAAGTTTAAAGAGCCCCTATTATGGGTTTTTTGAAAATGAGCCTCCATGTAGTGTGTTACACAGCACTAAGTGAATGAGAACATCCAGCTGAGGTTTAAATCTGAAAGTGCAGCGTGTTTAAAACTATTGATTCTTTAATGAAATAGTCGACTCAGAGTCGAATGAATGAATCGAGTTGGGTTCGGATCTTTTGCTTGAACCAAATATGAAGTGCCGGTTCCGGTAAATTGTGAACGCGCCTTTCCCTTCAGACACTAGCGGAGCGTGGAGATCACGGGACTGATCATAACACGAAGATGACGATCACTGACAGATGGAGATTTGGATGTGGGGAACAAAGGGTTAAAGTAAATTTTCACAACAACACCACAGTATAGTCAACCTAGTGCTGTGTTTCTTCCTGTAATTTTTCTGATTTTTGATACAATAACCTACGCTGCAACGCAGGATTCGTCGGCCGTTTGCTATTAGACGAAGGAGCAGCAGAGACTGTTATGTATGGGACTTTGTCAGACTTTGACAGGGACTTTGTCAGTAACTGTTGCAGTTCATATGGACCAGTTTCTTCTTCCTCTGGATCATAACATGTAAGTGTGATTTAAATTGTTGCCTCATTTTCTGTAGTTTGCAAAATTGTATTTAATTGTGTGTTGTAAGTTGTAATCACGTATCTATATTAGATCAGTGCTTGTACTGTATCTCTCAGGTTAAATCTGTATGGGGCTATTCACATATTGTGTCCAAAACCACGTTGAAAACGCGACACGTGCTTCTTCCTTTACTGATTTAAATGCGTTTCTGAACTCACGATCCTCTGCCGTTTGCCGGTGCTATGGCCACCGTCAGCTGTTCCTCACACGTGGTGTGGTCAATTTTTTAAATAGTTCACCTTTTGCCACTGTGTGGATTAATACTGAGTGTGTGTCGTTGTTATTACTTGGGGTTAGGGTTAGGAGTAAAGTAATATGCTGGTGTTTAACTGCATTGGGCTCTCACATTGTGCTACTTCATAGCCGTGTTGGGCGTTTCTCTTTGTCTCACGCTGAACGCAGTCGACCAATCACAACAGACTGGGTCATCGGACCAATCAGCGCAGATTAGCTTCGCGCTAAGGAGGGGTTTAGGAACAAATGAATCGCTGAACAAATCATATGGGAGTTGTTGGGATAATTAGGTAAAAATAAATGCGTATTATAAGACAATGAAAGTGTTTTTTGACCTTGCATGCATATCAGCCTGTTGTTGGAGACCCCCAAAACCAAAATATGACCATTTTTAATGCATAATAGGGGCTCTTTAAAGAAATGTTTGCTACTTTTGTACTTTTTGTCTTGAAGTAAAATCACTGTCCATTCAGATAATCCTCTTTTCCTTTTCTTCCATGTGTTCAATAATGAGAATATTTCCATTGCAGAAATGTAAGGCCCTGCGTCTTCATTTCTGTCTGTTCCTGCATTCTCATTGCATGCAGGATTTAACATGACTACGATCATTTTAATTCAGCAATTTATTTATTTAGGGGATTAACTAAACTAAAAAGTAACACAAATATAATTGCTTAATTTTTTTAAGTAATGCGTTACTTGTTACTTTGAAAAGTAATATTTTTACGTAACTCACGCTACTTGTAATGCGTTACCCCCAATCTGTAAAATATTTTACTCATAGATTCCCACAACAGCAGTTTGGAAAGTGTTGCCAGATTTAGCGGTTTCCGCACAATTGGGCGGTGTTGAATGTGATTGTGCGGGTAAAGAATGGCATTGGCCGGTTGACAAAATTTGGGCGGTTTTGAAACTTAAATTTTATATGCAACTTATTTAACAAAACATACAAACAAACTGTGCTCCTACTCCATTCAGTTAGTAGTGACCACTGCATAGCGCAAACCGCGTGGGCCCACCCGCAAGTGGAGGTGAAGGAAAGTTGTATCAAAATCTGACTTCCCTTCTCGTGCACATGCATCACGCAGCGACTGCAGTTAAACTCACAGCGGTTTACCATGACACTTTTATCGATCATTTTGTTCCGATATTGACAGCAAGAACAAACACAGAAGCGTTGTCTGATTGACAAGCAGCACCTAATTATGATCAAAAGAATTTTAAACACCAAATGGGATGATTTTATACCGCATTTCGAAAGTAAAACATACTCTAATACTAGTGTAATTCACACATTAAGTGCAGTGTGTGGGTAAGAGGGGGCAGTGTTTCGATGTGATCCGGTTATGTTGTGGTTCTGTGACTACTGGTGTTGGTTGCTGTATGGCTAAAAAATTATAACAGTTAAAGTAACTAGGTTAATTTTAATTTAAATAAATTAAATATTAATCTAATATTTATAATGCTTTATTTTTGTGCGTTTGTGGGGGTTTTGGACAGCTTTTGGGCTGGAAAAAGTCAGCTATATCTGGCAACACTGAGTTTGGAGCCCATTATAGATGAACATAGTTGAAGGTAAAGCTCAAATCACACACACAATCACAGACACACACACACAGAGAGACTCGGAGCAATGTGTTTTAAATGAAACAATTTATTAAGGAACTTTTAATATCAGAAAAATAAAAATCTTAATTCTTTTTTACAGCAAATATATAATATCAGTGCTTTGGCCACAGGACAGTAAGGCCATTTATCATAAAATATATTTGAAACTTTTAAGAATACAACTTATATGCCTTCATGTCCCTGCATATATGTATATATACACATAACAAAAGAAGAGTCAAATTATCAAAGACAGAAACATTGTTGCAGTGTGATGCTAAAAATCCCTCCGATAAACAAAATTCATAGGACTTTTATTTTGTTCATAACGTAGTATTTATGCAGACCTAATGCAGCGTAAATATATTGGATCCTTGGCTTTTTTGTTGCGGTTTAGGAATCGTTAGATAATAAAACATGCAGGTGTGCTCTTTCCTGCTCTATAGTACCTAACGGCAATACTCTACAAGCTAATACTTGCATCTGACAAACGCCAGATAATCTTATATATAATCATTATATATATATTTGAATATGAAATATAAACTACAGAAATACTACAAAATTGTAAAAAAAGAAAAGTCAAGGTAAATCTTGAGAGTTATGGATGACTGATGCCTTGGTTTCTCTGAGTTTAGTGGTGATCGTGAAAAAAAGGTGCCGTCAACCTGCACTTTGAGATCATTATTATATATAAATATCATGTCGTGGATAAAATTGCTCCTCTCAGGTCAGAAGTGATCGGATATAACTTGCTTTTCTGGCCTGGCAGGTCCTGTTTAGTTAAGGCAATGAGAGGAGTCGTTATGAACATATGCTGGGACAGGTTGAAATAATTCCTTCCCTTGTTTTTGTCGAAAAACAAACAAGCTACAACGAAGTAAATGCAGCCATTAATGAAAATGAGGGAACGAATGAAGTCATAGGAATGAATTCTTAATTTGTGGCCACAGTTTAAGTAAAATTGCAATTGAACAGCAATTGAATTAAGCAAAATGTGGTTAGGATTTATTAAAAATACAATGGTTCACACTCATGATTTAATAAAACAAATTGAATTCCTCATTCACGGCCACAATTGTACTAAAATAAGTTTAAAAAAAAGCTAATTATGGCTACAATTTAATAAAATGTGTTAAATTAACTCCATATGTTTTTGAAAATAGGCTCATTTGAGTTGAGTTTTACAATTTTTGAATCCCTTCAGCCGATCTCTGGGTCTGGCAGGAGCACTTTTACCTTAGCTTAGCATAAATCATTGAATCGGATTAGACCATTAGCATCTTGTTTAAAAATTGAGTTTTGATTATTTTCCTAAGCTAAAAGTGCTATCGCCAGACCCAGAGACTGGCTGAATGGATTCAAAAATGGTCAGTCAGTTGTTTAGCTGTAGGAGAGTTATAAATTGAGCCTGTTTCCAAAAAAAGTGGAGTGTTCCTTTAACAAATGTTTTATTAGTGACTACGATTGAACTCAAACGAGTGAGTAAATAGTGCGGACGATTTACTAAAACGGGAGAACAAATTCTTAATTGGTGGGAATGATAAATGCATTCTTTAGCATAGGAAAATTATCGAAAATCATTTTTGTGTGAGATGCTAATGGTCTAATTTGATTCAATTTACACTAAGCTAAGCTAAAAGTGCTCCCACTAGAGCTGGAGATCAGCTGAATGCATTCTAAGATGGTTAATATCAACCGTTTAACTCTAGAGGAGCTGTAAAATGAGCCTATTCCCCCCCAAAAAATTTGCAATTGGATTAAAAGGAGTGAGCAAAATGTGGTTAGGATTTATTAAAAATATAATGGTTCACACTCATTTAATAAAACAAATTCAATTCTTTATTCACGGCCACAATTGTACTAAAATAAGTTTTAAAAAAAAAGCTAATCATGACTACAATTTATTAAAATGTGTGAAATGAACTCCATATGTTTTTAAAAATAGGCTCATTTGAGTTGAGTTTTACAATTTTTGAATCCATTCAGCCTCAACTTTCTCAGTAGTAGTTTGGTAATACCAAATATCAAATTTATGAATGTATTTAAATGACATCTAATTTATTAATAAAATGTATACGTTTTCAGTGTTTTGAGGGATATTTACTGACTATTTTAGAGGTTGCTGTAGGTCAAACTATACAAATTATGTGTCTAATTTTTCTTTTCTTTTTTTAGGCTACATGCAGATATAAACACCTATTTTGCAAGAAACGTGTTTTGTGAATACTTAAGATGTCTATCAGTGCTCTAGAACCGCCAGTTTCAGACTGTTGAATGATATTTTTCCTAGCATTGATTGGCGCGATTATGCATTCACAATGGTATAAACCGTTATGGGGGGGGGGGTCAAATGTATACTTGTTATATATTTTTAATTATTAATATTTAAGATATAGACCAGAGAAAGCTATTTATTACTATTAAATTGCTGAACCCCCTATACATCTTGTTTTGATGTCCTTCAGGGGGGATCAAGCATTAATTAGGGGGGTCAAACCCCCCTGTAATTTGCACCCTGCATGCAGCCCCTCTACAAGTCTGGCGGGAACACTTTTAGCTTAGGAAAATAACTGAAACTCAATTTTTAAACAAGATGCTAATGGTCTAATCCGATTCAATGATTTATGCTAAGCTAAAGTAAAAGTGCTCCTGCCAGACCCAGAGATCGGCTGAAGGGATTCAAAAATGGTCAGTCAGTTGTTTAGCTGTAGGAGAGTTATAAATTGAGCCTGTTTCCAAAAAAAGAGCTAATTAGCAAAATGATTAAATTTAAGATTAATGGGTGTGCATGATAAATGCATTTTTCTCATGTCATGTGCAGGGCTATTTTTATGCACATTATTATTTTTTTCTTTTAATGTGGACGGAGAGATAGCTATTGAACGAACTGAATGCAAAATTTGGTTTTATTTCTGAAATGCTAACAGAACTCTCGTTTAAAGTTTGTATTTACATCTAATTCAACACGTCCAATTCAAGATCTGTTCATTCTGCTCAAGTTTTAATGATGACGTGCAGCGGCCCTTAATTTGGTAGCGTGTTTATATATGTTGAGTGTGTGCAGCCATCAGAGTGATGAGCTGAAGGTTAGGACGGCTCTGGTATGATCGCATGCTTCTCGACTCTAGTGTTGCGAAACTGAAACTCAAGGCCACAGATGCTTTTGCAGCAACGACGCCAGTCCATCACCAGCATGGAATCAGGCACATGAAAATGTAAACACAGAGTAGACACCTTGAAAAGAAACTAACAAAAAAACACATGTAGGTGATGGCTATTTAGCGCTGCTAAACTCCAGCACTGCTTGCCACAAGCAGCCAAACACAAACAGGGAAATCAATGGCGATTATTGACCAAAAAAACCTGCATTTCTCAGTTACTTAAAACGTAAAGAAGGAAGTATTTGAATGTAAAAAAAAAACAAATCAGTTTTGCTCCTCGTGATCCCATATTTTTACTTCTCTACTCGCTTTGCAGGATGGAGTTGGAACACTCCAAACAGATGCGATTTTGCCCTCCCAAAACAAGCGGCGGCACTTTGTCTCCGCAGCGTACGCACACAGGAATTTGGCTGTGTTTGGTGTAGTTGTGCACATCCGGCGGAGAGCTGGAGCCTGTGCTGTCTGCGCTCGATGGGGAAAAAACAGGACCAAACGCTGGGAGGCTCTGGGAATTCTCCTGCACCAGCCGAACCAGCGGATGATCCAGTGCCTCGGGAAAAGATGGCGACAAACGGGATGGAGAAAGCCTGGGCGTAGTTGGCAAACTCGCACCTCCTCGTTCAAAGGTGCTCCACAATGCTGGCTGCGCATTGGTGGACGGAGCGGTCATCGTCAACCCGTCGTATCCCACAGAATCTTCAGATCCCAACGGCAGCTGGGTATCACCAAACCAGAAACTACCACCGGTGCTTCCAGGACTGAGATCTGCCACCCCGCTGCCCTTCCCGCTAAAGTAGGACTCGCTGGAGTTGCTTCCAAGTGAGCTGGAGCTATCGTTTCGATAGCCTGCAGCATTGCTATTAAAGCTCCCGTTGGCGATTTTGGAAATGCCTCCAGAGAAAAGCCAAGCGCCACTGCTTCCTGACTCAAATCCGACATCGGTGCCGTTATAGTGGAAGTCGTCATCGTCTACATTGATTTCCACGCTCCCGGCAGTGCGCATGGCAATATGAGCTTCGATTTCCTCCCGAGCTCGATCCACATTCTCAGGCATTCCGGTCACCTCGAACACGGGCTCTTTATCACGGCTCGGCGTCACAATGTAGGTGTGGGTTTGCTGCTGGATCCTCTTGATAGTCGCTCCTTTGGGCCCAACCACGAGGCCGACCATTCGATAGGGCACCCGGACCTGGATGGTGGTCTGTCCTGGATGGCAAGGGACGCTGTTGTGGGCCACGTTCGGCGCCGCTTTGTTCCGAGTCGCCCGGATGAGGGAAAAATGCTCAGCCGCGGACAGAATTTCACGCTTGGCCATGACCACATCCTCCTTGCGGCCGGTCACCACGAACACCGGTTCTTCTCCTCTCACGGGTGTTTTTATGTAAGTGTTGGTCTTTGCTCTCAGAGCCTTGATTTTGCAACCTGACAAGAGTAGAAATACAAAAAGTCAACACAATGCAGACTTAAAGGGCTAGTTCACCTAAAAATGAACAATTCTGTTATTAATTAGTCACCTTCCTGTCGTTCCACACCTTTAGACCTTCTTCTGAACACAAATTAAAGCGATAGTTCGCCCAAAAATAAATATTTACTCACCCTCAAGTGGTTTCAAACCTTTATAAGTTTTAGTTTTTCCTACTATGAACGTCAGTGGTTACAGGTTTTCAGCTTTATTCAAAATATCTACTTTTGAACCACATGAAGGTCAGTAAATAGTGAGTAAATTTGAATTTTTAGGTGCACTATCCCTTTGAGATATCTGAGAGCTCTCTCTTTCATTCTCTATAGACAGCAGTGATCCATAGACTTTCAAAGTCCAGAAAAGGAACAAAAAACATGGTTAAAATATTCAATGTGACTTCATTTGTTCAACTGTAATCATGCGAAGATGCAAGAATACTTATGGGTGCCAAAAAATGCAAATATGACTGTTTTTTTGTATATCTTCTGCCTTAACTACAGGCAGAATGACATATTGCCATTAAAGGTGCTGTATGTAAGTTATTGACTCTTCTAAAGTATAAAAATACCACAATATGTTTGCAGATATTTAAGAAACATGCCAAGTTAACATACTTGTTTATCTGAAAAACAATGCTAAAGTCAGTTATTCTGCTTTGAAAATGTGAGTTACATGCCGGAACACTGTCTTTGTTTTGGTTCTTTTAACCCGCCCAATGCCACCCTGGGTTGCCTTGGTGGAAAACAGCGTATTTCATTCATTCATTCAGAAAGGCTCAAAGTACGCATCCAAGACCGAAATGCGACCTCCGGTGGACAGTAGCAGACTCCGAAATGAGACGCAGATTCCACATGTGGTTATTAATTACCAAACAATATAAATATTACGAACGTAAACATTAGGTGAGCAGGTTACATTGTAACCGCGTGTCCTAACAACATGCTACGTGACGAGATTTGCAGTGATAAGCAATTTGGCTGTTTACACCAGATGAAACACGTCTTTAAATACAGCCATTCAGAAGCACAGAATATGCACTCACTCACGAAATGGTAAGGTTTATAATCTAATTAATACATATTAAACCTCTTTAACATTATTAAATGTAGATGCAGAATCACTGATGTGTTGGTTTTCAAACACACATTGTTAGCATTTAACACTGAATAAAGCACATGAGGTGTACCTGAGGTGATCATTGTCAGTTTTCTGTTGTTCACCTGTGAGAAATAGAAAACGTTTCTAATATATCAATTCGTGGTGTTGGTTAGAACAAAAACTCCTTTTAATATGGAAAATATTCCTTCTATCGCATGCCATTGCTTTTATTTAGAACACGACTTAAATCAGCCTTTAGGCTCGATCATCAGACTCTGTCCTGTTGGTCCTCAATCTGGCAACCTGCGTTTGTTTTGATCCAGGAATGCAATACCTAGTTCAACCACTGGGTGTCAAACTTACATACTGCACCTTTAAGGCTGGTTTATACTCGACGCATCCACAAGTTTGCTTATGTGCGTGCTGTGAATATGATATCATCTTGGTGACGTTCGCTTAGTGTGCGCAACATCTTTAGAAATCCAAAACAACCACCTGATGTGAAGTCCTTGAGGTTTCCTTTGAAGCTTTGAGGAAAACGATGCATGTATTTTGTGCAAAGGTTATCCAAGGCTTTTTAAGTAAATTATTTTTTATTTTTATTGTATAAACGCTTTTGCAATAAGTACGCAGTTAGCTTGGTTATATAAAACGAAGCCCAAGTTACCCATTTCCTCAACTGTAAACTAAAAAGCAAACATTTTTCACATAGTGTCCTCCAAAATTTTCCACAATTTATTCGTTTTATATATATATATATAGTTAAATCCATTCATTTAGCAACTCCACTCGCAGACTGCTTTTACTACTGTTTTATCATGACAGTTACTTTGAGTCACCCCTGTTGTTACAAATAATAGTACAACGGCGAGCGCGTCAAGTATAAAAGCCTTCGCGCACACAGCGGAGGCTCACGCTGCAGAGCCAGGCGAAAGTATAAATCAGCCTTTAGAGTCAGCAGTGCAACACACAAGTGTGGTATTGCCTGTAGTAAACACACCCTGATCTGTTACCAAAGACACTGGAGAGCAAAGTTGTTTTTACAGGTTTTTTTGGTGCACAAAAGTGTTCTTGGAGCTTCGTATGATTACAGTTCAACCAATTAAGTCACATTAAAAGTTTTGACACTGTTTTTGGTTCCTTTTTGGGACTTTTGTCTATGGAGGATCAGAGAGCTCTCAGATTTCATCTAAAATATCATCATTTGTGTTCTGAAAATGAACGAAGGTCTCGGGGGTGTATTATTATTAGCATTACACAAGATGTCATACAACGCAGCGAAGAGACATGACGTCCTTACTGATATAAACAGGGCAGCTGTAATCTATAGTGTACATAACAAATGCAATTCAATGAGGTCAACGAGAGCGTATGCTGTAAAACAGAAGATTTGCTTATTTTGAAAATCTGGCACAATGTAATTACTATTTGTTATGAGCAGTCACCAGACTTATATGTTTGATATTGGAAAATTACTATTGTTCTGTATTTTTTACTTAAAGAAGACTATAAAGTGTCATAATAGCACAATGCACACATAGTTCAAAGTTAAATCAGGTACCACAATGCACTACAAAAAATGAAAAGTATAGTTTTGTCTCAGAAATCTAACAGATTAAACCATTTTAATTATAATTTTCATAATACAAAGTTATTTTATACATAAAAAATATATATTTTCTATATGTGTATATAAAATATTATTGTGAAAACATTAAAATGTTATTTTATATTAATGATATATTTTCTATGAAACCTGTTATGTTTTATTTAGCAATCTATATATGAAGGTACATTCTAAAAAGAACTGATTATTAATAAAACATATTAATATTATATTCATTTCAATACATTAAACAATAATATAATCAATAAATATGTATACTTGTACTCGCCCTGTTGATATTTGTATAGGCCTAACCTAAAAAAGACAAATAACTAAATAGATGTTTATAAAATGTTATTGTACACACATGTAGTATACATCCAAATGTTATTTTATATAAATGATACATTTTACATTATTAATAATATGCTTTGTTTAACATCCTATAGTTATATTCTAAAAATAACTGATTATTAATACAAGATAATTATTGTATTAATTTCAATACATTTAACAATAATATAATCAATATACACTCACCGGCCACTTTATTAGGTACGCCTGTCCAACTGCTCATTAATACAAATTTCTAATCAGCCAATCACATGGCAGCAACTCAATGCATTTGGGCATGTAGACATGGTCAAGATGATCTGCTGCAGTTCACTGCTCCGGGTGTGTGTTCACGGTATGTGTGTGTTCACTAACTGTGTGTGTGCACTTGGATGGGTTAAATGCAGAGCACAAATTCCAAGTACGGGACACCATACTTGGCCACACTACAATTTTTTAGGGGCAGTCGTGGCCTGGTGGTTAGAGTGTTGGACTCGTGATCCGAAGGTTGCTGGTTCGATACTCGGTACCAGCGGGAATTGGGGGTGGGGGGAGTGAATGACCAGCACTCTCCACCACCCTCAATACCACGACTGAGGTGAGTCCCTTGAGCAAGGCACCGTTCCCCCCAACTGCTCCCCGGGCGCCGCAGCATGGCTGCCCACTGCTCCGGGTGTGTGTTCACGGTATGTGTGTGTTCACTTACTGTGTGTGTGCACTTGGATGGGTTAAATGCAGAGCACAAATTCCAAGTATGGGACACCATACTTGGCCACACTACACTTCACTTCACTTCACTTCAGAATGTGGAAGAAAGGTGATTTAAGTGACTTTGAACGTGGCATGGTTGTTGGTGCCAGATGGGCTGGTCTGAGTATTTCAGAAACTGCTGATCTACTGGGATTTTCATGCACAACCATCTCTAGGGTTTACAGAGAATGGTCTGGAAAAAAAGAGATAATATCTAGTGAGCGGCAGTTCTGTGGGCACAAATGCCTTGTTGATGCCAGAGGTCAGAGGAGAATGGCCAGACTGGTTCCAGCTGATAGAAAGGCAACAGTAACTCAAATTACTCAAGTTACAACCGAGGTCTGCAGAAGAGCATCTCTGAACGCACAACACGTCCAACCTTGAGGCGGATGGGCTACAGCAGCAGAAGACCACACCGGGTGACACTCCTGTCAGCTAAGAACAGGAAACTGAGGCTACAATTCACACAGGCTCACCAAAATTGGACAATAGAAGATTGAAAAATGTTGCCTGGTCTGATGAGTCTTGATTTCTGCTGCGACATTCGGATGTTAGGGTCAGAATTTGGCATCAACAACATGAAAGCATGGATCCATCCTGCCTTGTATCAACGGTTCAGGCTGGTGGTGTAATGGTGTGGGGGATATTTTCTTGGCACACTTTGGGCCCATTTAGTACCAATTGAGCATCGTGTCAAAGCCACAGCCTACCTGAGTATTGTTGCTGACCATGTCCATCCCTATATGACCACAGTGTACCCATCTTCTGATGGATACTTCCAGCAGGATAAAATGCCATGTCAAAGCGCGAATCATCTCAGACTGGTTTCTTGAACATGACAATGAGTTCACTGTACTCAAATGGCCTCCACAGTCACCAGATCCCAATCCAATAGAGCACCTTTGGGATGTGGTGGAACAGGAGAATCACATCATAGATGTGCAGCCTACAAATCTGCAGCAACTGCGTGATGCTATTATGTCAATATCTCTGAGGAATATTTCCAGTATCTTGTTGAATCTATGCCACGAAGGACTAAGGCAGTTCTGAAGGCAAAAGGCAGTCCAAACCGCTACTAGTAAGATGTACCTAATAAAGTGGCCGGTGAGTGTATATATGTATATTTGTACTTGCCCTATTGATATTTTTATAGCCCTACTCTAAAAAAAATATATATATATGTTTATTGTGCACACATATAGTACACATTAACATGTTATTTTATATAAATGCGTTTAACAATAATATGCATATTTGTACTAGTCCTGTTGATATTTTCATGGGCCTCACCTAAAAAATCAAATAAAACAATATACTACAATGCAATATAATATAATATAACCCATATAACAGCAGGGCTGGTACAAACATGAATCACTAATCCAGCTGACCCAGCAGAAAAACAAACTAATTTTCGAGTCCTTCCGTGTCTGAAAAGTAAGACGAGATGAGTCACAATACGAGAATATCAAACATGACACAATAATGATCAAACAAACCCACCCTGCCTGCCAACTATTTCCGCCACGTGCTCAGATGTGGGCACAATCACACACTCAGTAGTGTTCACACTCTTCCTCCGGGTATTGAGCGCACACCTCTCCTCCTCCTGCATCATCATCATGGCCATCATCATCCTCCCCTGGTAGCCCTGAGAATTGAGGTAAAGTTGCTTTTACATTCGCACATTCAGATTCCTTCTCATTAATAATAGAACTTGCATATTATAAGTAGGGAATTAATATTACCAGCCAATGACTATCAAAGTACAACATTGTTTCCAGTCAATTGAATAGTGCTAATGTTGTTTTTAAGTCATACTTACAGTTGAAGTCAGAATTATTAGCCTTCCTTTGTGAATTTTTGTTTTCTTTTTCAAATATTTCCCACATGATGTTTAACAGAGCAAGGACATTTTCACAGTATTTCCTATAATATTTTTCCTTCTGGAGAAAGTCTTATTTGTTTTATTTTGACTAGAATAAAAGAAAAAAAATAATAATTTTAAGTTCAATATTAGGGCTGCACAATATATAGTTTTAGCATCGATATCGTAATGTGTGCTTCCGCAATAGTCACATTGCAAGATATGCAATGTTGAGTCTGAATTATAGTTGACCAGGAGCTACAGAATATATTTAATATATATTTTTTGCAAAAAATACAAATAAATACAACTAAATATTTATACGATTTATGCAACATTTTTCTTTTATTTTTTTTGTCTTGTTTCTAGTCCAAATATCTACATTTCAAAGCAAGAACAAGTCTATTATCTTAATTTTGCCTTATTTCTTCTGAAGTTGAAAACAAAACAATATTTTTACTTGATCTAAGAAGTTTTAGATATTTCAACTAGAAACGAGACCAAGCAACATAAGAAGAGCATATTTGCATTGTGATTAGGCATGGGCCGGTATAGGTTTCTGACGGTATGGTAACCTTGGGTAAAAATATCACGCTTTCACGGTGATTACTGCTCTAAAATATATTCTTTTTTTTTTAAATGTCTGGGTAAAAAACAACTACTTTTTTTCCCCATTAAAGACAATATGAAAACATTTATAATACACTGCTCAAAACAATAAAGGGACACTTACACTATATTTTAGAACAGTAAACATGTCAGGCTAAATAATTCAAATAAATCATTGACCTCTGCTATTTTCATTAGTTTCAAAAACACAAATAAAAAAAAACCCTTACATATACCCTAGGAAAGGTATAACAGATCATTTTAGCGGTTTTAAAACCTTGACTTTTCCAAATCGCTGTAAACCTAGAAACCAGTTATCATCCCGTGCCTAATTGTGGTTGTTTAATTTCTGTACTTGAATACTGTTAGACTCCACAGAAAAACGTCAAATGGAGTTATTAAAACCATCTTGTGAAACTGTATTCATATCGCAATATTTATTGCAGAAAAATAATATCACAATATCAGATTTTTCCAATACCGTACAGCCCCAGTCAATATTATTAGCTCCCTTAAGCAATATTTGTTTTCGATTGTCTACAGAACAAACCATCGTTGTACAATGACTTGCCTTATGACCCTAACTTGCTTAATTAACCTAGTTAAGCATTTAAATGTCACTTTAAGCTGAATACTAGTATCGTGAAATTTTTTTATTAGTTATTAGAAATGAGTTATTAAAACTATTATGTTTAGAAACGTGTTGAATAAAATCTTCTCTCCGTTAAACAGAAATTGGGGAATATAATATACAGGGGGCTAATAATTCTGACTTCAACTGTATATGTGATTTCAGACCAAATATTCAAAGTAGCGGTAAACAATATAAAGACCAAGTTGTCACTGTTAAAAAAACAAATGTGAGAATATAAAACCAAGTTTACCTCAGTGCCCTGAAACTCGCCCAGTCCATCCTGAAAGAGCCCATTGGGCCCCGGGGCCTCCATTCCTGCAAGGGCCCGGGCCCTCAGCTGCTCCAGATCAGAATCATGTCTAAAGATAATAGTGTTGCTGTTGTTATTGATGCTGTTTTCTTCATCTGATCCACTTTGGGACAGAGGCTGGAGCTCCAGCACCGCGCCCAGAACCCCCAGATGGGATGATTCGGTTAAAGTCTCGTCATCCCGCAGATGTAAGCCGCTCAGGGTGTGTACCGGTACCGGGAGGTCCGGCTCGGTGTCGTCTGACTCCGGGAGCTGAGCTGTATTACTGGGCATGCTCGACCAACAACGTGTCCTGCTTTCACTGCGGGACACACACAGACCAACAAAAGTGACACGCAGTCAGTTATCGACTTATGATGTTTCTCTATTTAAGTGTAGATAGAGCGAATATGCGATTCGTAAAGTGAGAGAAATGTATTTCAACTTACAGCTGATGTTTTCTGAGCAGAGGCAGCTGTGGTTCCGTGACCCTGTTCTGCTGGATCTCTTTGTTTACGGTTCTTCGGGGATTCTCGCGTTGGTTGGTGAACAGCTGATCCGCGAGTGTAGCGCCACACTGAGGCGCGGATGAACTGCGGTTTAGCCATTGTGTACTGTACAAGCTACTGTATGTACAGCGGGGGAAATAAGTGGATTGAGCACGTCATGTTTTTCCTGGGATTTCTAAAGGACCTGTTGACATGGAATTGAGACAGATTTTGGTAAAAACCCAAACAATACAAACATAAAAATTTGAATAATGGTTATGTGTAATAACAATGGATTGACACAAGGAGAAAGAACTGAACTACTGAAATGTATTTAATACTATATAAAAGGCTTTTTTGGTGATGGCAGCTTAAAGATGCCTCTCATATGGAGAATGAAGTCACATGCGTTGCTCAGGTGTGAGTTTCTCACAGACTTCAACAGAGTGTAAAAATCTTGATGGTTCTGTGGGTCTCGTCTATCAAATCTGAGCTTTATTTTGTATTTTCTATTGGATTCGAGTCAGGTGATTGGCTGGGCCATTCTACAGCTTGATTTTCTTTCTCTGAAAGCATTTGAGAGTTTCCTTGTCTGTGTTTTGGATCATTGTCTTGCTGAAATGTTCACCCTGGTTTCATCTTCATCATCCTGCTAATGTAGATGTTGGACTGAAGCAGCTGATATTCATTTACACTGAGGAAGGGCAAAGGGTTGCTGAAGAACTACTGAGAGATTTCAGCTGCTGTCTGGGCTTTCACTGCCTTTCTACACCTCCCTTTCTTCATGTGTTCAATACATTTCCCCTGTGTCTATAGTGTTTGAACTTTCAGCAGTGAGGTTTAAACCACACTGAACTAAACTAAACTGAACTTCAACTCTGAAATCTGGACTTTACTAGAACTATGTTAAGCTGCTTTGACACAATCTACATTGTGAAAAGCGCAATATAAATAAACTTGACTTGACTTATTAAATTTTTTTACACAACTTAATTTGTAAATTAATTCGATTTGTTTTCTTTGCAAATATGGATTTCTTTGGTTGTTACCAACCAATTTCAAGTCAACATCACCTTTAGAAATATGTTTTCTGAGAAAAATGGTGACTTGTTTATTTTCTCCGCTGTATATTCGTGGATGCCTCATCATCAGTCAGTCCCTTCTTGATGACTGATTTTGTCATGCTGCATCTTATGTTGCATGGGTATGTTTGTGGAAAAAGCCTAAAAAATGTGTTGCATGAGTCAAAATTATTGATTTTTGTTTATGTTGTCATAAAATAGTAATTAGAATATTGAGAAAAGATCATTCATTCATTCCTTTTCTTTTCGGCTTAGTCCCTTTATTAATCTGGGGTCTAGCTTTGGACTTGTGGGGGAAACCGGAGCACCCGGAGGAAACCCACGTGAACACGGGGAGAACATGCAAACTCCACACAGAAATGCCAACTGACCTAGCCGAGGCTTGAACCAGCGACCTTCTTGCTGTGAGGCGATCGTGCTACCCACTGTGCCACCGTGACGCCAGAAAAGATCATCTTTAAATAATTACATTTTATTTTCACACTGACTTTTGTAAGTTCTCTAGAAGTGCTTTGAAATGTGCATTTTTTATTCGATATTTGATGTAATCTCAACTGAAAATGAAGAAAGGGTGGAGCATAGAGTAGCTCCTCCCCTTTTAAAAAACAGCCAATAGCATTTAGTTTTTATCACAGCTCTGCCAGTGAGAGTAGTTGAGTTCAAGCGCATCAAATGATAATGTGCATAATTGTTTTTTACAAGTATATTAAAACTTGGGCAGCACAGTAGGTCGCTGGTTCGAGTCCCGGCTGGGTCAGTTGGCATTTCTGTGTGGAGTTTGCATGTTCTTCCCGTGTTGCCGTGGGTTTCATCTGGTGCTCCGGTTTCCCCCACAGTCCAAACACATGCGCTATAGGTGAATTGAATAAACTAAATTGGCTGTAGTGTATGAGTGTGTGTGAATGTGAGTGTGTATGGGTGTTTCCCAGTACTGGGTTGCAGCTGGAAGGGCATCCGCTACGTAAAACATATGCTGGAATAGTTGGCTGTTCATTCCGCTGTGGCGACCTCTGAAATAGAGACTAAGCCAAAGGAAAATAAACGAATGCATTAAAACTTGATTTTTTTTATTAGTAACAGGCATTGCCAAGAACTTAATTTGCACATTTTTAATGAAGACTTTCTCAATATTTAGATTTTTCTGAATGCCCAGGTTCCAGATTTTCAAGACAGTTTTATCTCAGCCTAAAAAATATCTTTTCTCAACCAAACCATACATCAATGCTTATTAATTCTGCTTTCAAGTGATAAATAAATATCAATTTTCAAGCAGTTACACTTATTTTGTGGTCCAGCGTCACATTTACGGATTTTTTGACCACATTTTTAACATTAGAATACCATATGTTAGATACTATGATACAACCCAGCAAGCAGTGTGTGTGTGTGTGTGTGTGTTTAAATTAAGTGAAGTCTAAAAGACATCTAAACTAAGACAGCTTACCTAAAACAAAGTTAAATGCGAAAATCTAATAGATGTTTATGAATAACCCAAAATTAGACAAGTTATCAAATAAACAAATTAGACAGAGTTCTCATGTGTATTTGGGCCATTCTTAGACATCTATTAGATTTTCAGAAAACCTAAATGTAGCCTTGTTTTAGTCTTGCGTCTATGTTTAGATGTCTATTAAACACAAAACTGCTTGGTGGGAAATATACATGACACAAGTGCATAAAGCTTGTTTACTTCAGAAGGAATCGAATGACAATTATTATCAGGACAAATAAATACAACTTAATGAGAAATACAGCATATAGTGTTTTTTTTTTTCTGTTGTTTGTTTTAATGAAATGTGAATTGCGTGGTGGTTAAACCTGCTACTGACAATACAACAAAATCATTATATACACTCACCGGCCACTTTATTAGGTACACCTGTCCAACTGCTCGTTAACGCAAATTTCTAATCAGCCAATCACATTACAGCAGCTCAATGCATTTGGGCATGTAGACATGGTCAAGATGATCTGCTGCAGTTCAAACCGAGCATCAGAATGGGGAAGAAAGGTGATTTAAGTGACTTTGAACTTGGCATGGTTGTTGGTGCCAGACGGGCTGGTCTGAGTATTTCAGAAACTGCTGATCTACTGGGATTTTCACACACAACCATCTCTAGGGTTTACAGAGAATGGAACGAAAAAGAGAAAATATCTAGTGAGCGGCAGTTCTGTGGGCGCAAATGCCTTGTTGATGCCAGACGTCAGAGGAGAATGGCCAGACTGGTTCCAGCTGATAGAAAGGCAACATTAACTCAAATAACCACTCGTTACAACCGAGGTCTGCAGAAGAGCATCTCTGAACGCACAACATGTCCAACCTTGAGGCGGATGGGCTACAGCAGCAGAAGACCACACCGGGTGACACTCCTGTCAGCTAAGAACAGGAAACTGAGGCTACAATTCACACAGGCTCACCAAAATTAGACAATAGAAGATTGAAAAATGTTGCCTGGTCTGATGAGTCTCGATTTCTGCTGCCACATTCTGATGGTAGGGTCAGAATTTGGCGTCAACAACATGAAAGCATGGATCCATCCTGCCTTGTATCAACAGTTTAGACTGGTGGTGGTGTAATGGTGTGGGGGATATTTTCTTGGCACACTTTGGGCCCATTAGTACCAATTGAGCATCATGTCAACGCCACAGCCTACCTGAGTATTGCTGCTGACCATGTCCATCCCTTTATGACCACAGTGTACCCGTCTTCTGATGGCTACTTCCAGCAGGATAACATGCCATGTCAAAGTGTGAATCATCTCAGACTGGTTTCTTGAACATGACAATGAGTTCACTGTACTCAAATGGCCTCCACAGTCACCAGATCTCAATCCAATAGAGCACCATTGGGATGTGGTGGAACAGGAGGTTCGCATCATGGCTGTGCAGCCGACAAATCTGCAGCAGCTGCGTGATGCTGTCATGTCAATATGGACCAAAATCTCTGAGGAATATTTCCAGTACCTTGTTGAATCTATGCCACGAAGGATTAAGGCAGTTCTGAAGGCAAAAGGGGGTCCAACCTGGTACTAGTAAGATGTACCTAATAAAGTGGCCGGTGAGTGTATATAGTCTTTATTAACAACATAATTTATATAATAATTTAAATTGCATAATTACTAAGACTATAGAATACAAAAAAGACTTTGATAATACTTGTCACTTGCAGTATATCAATGAAATAGATTTATTTTAATTAAGCAATTTTTTTCAGTTTGAGTTTTTTTTCTTCACTTGTTCACTTACAGCATAAGAATAATAGTAATAATAGGCTACTTAATTATTTTTATTTTAATAATTTTAACAAAAAACTATTCTGCTGCTGTTGTTTTTGTTAATTTAACGTTGTTTAAAATGAACAAATGTCTGCTGATTTGTTTATTTCCTGAGTTAAGTTGGATATTGAGAATTATCTTTAAAACCTTTCTTTTTACATTCGTGTGTTTACTGTTGACTGTATACAAATATGAATATAAACATAAAATTGTAAAGTAGTTTCGTTTACACACACACACACACACACACACACACACACACACACGCACACACACACACACACACACACACACACACACACGCACGCACACACACACACATGTTTGTTTTTGTGAAAAGTGAGTACATTACATAGGTTTCCATTGATTTTATACAGCACAAACCGTATTTTGTATTGCCCTAACCCCACCCTACCCCTAAACCCAACCATCACAGGAAACAGTGTACAGATTTACTCTCTGATTAAACTCATTCTGTGTGATTTATAAGCTTTTGGAGAAATGAGGACGCCAGCAATGTCCTCATATTTCACCTCCTTTTTGTAATACCTGTGTCATACCTATGTCATTATACAGATTTGTGTCCTGACATGTCACAAAAACACGTACACACACACGCACGCACGCACGCACGCACGCACGCACGCACACACACACACACACACACACACACACACACACACACACACACAGTTTTGTCAGTAGTGTTTCCAGGCAACGAGTTAACTCATGAATATTCGGTAGGTTAAAAAAAAATGCTAGGCATGTGTAGGAAGCAACGTCTACATTACCTAATTAATATTCATGAGCACCGAGTACTCGTAATTGGCGTCCAGGCAACGCGGCGACGCGCTCGAGATACTGGAGTTTGTGAAGTGAATGAAAGTGCCGCTTCACTGCTCTCACGATGTTACATTAGGTAATTAAAACAGTTTTAGCATTATAAATAATTAATATAAACATGTATGATCGAGCTCCGAGGTTCACACAATTGGCACTAAGCAGCACTACGTCTGAAATTGGACCAGGAACTTATAATATCAGCAGATCTCTCGGCGCTGACAGAGGTAAGTTTCGACATTTTGACATTAAAAAGGTAATTTCTTAATCATAAGGCTAGTTTTAAACCTCATTAAGAAGCACAAATATCACTTTTATGACGCATTAAGGGACTTTTCGTTGGTTTTTTGCTCTTCTTATCAACAACCAGGATGTACCTCAGTTTTTGTTAGATTATAGGTTCAGTATAAATGTGTGATACTGTTTTTTATATGGAGATAGAGAATAAAAGCAGTTCATAGAGCAATAATAAGTGGTATAAATCCTATTAATATTATTGTGAATGGCTATTTTTAACATTTAGATAATGTAGGCCTACTTATATTTTTATACACGCGTTTAAACAGTACAATCATAACAATAAACATGAAATCGGATGACAACGAGTGCACTAGTAAATTTAAAAATAAATGTGGTGGCGCAGTGGGTAGCACGTTCGCCTCACAGCAAGAAGGTCGCTGGTTCGAGCCTCGGCTGGGTCAGTTGGCATTTCTGTGTGGAGTTTGCATGTTCTCCCCGTGTTCGCGTGGGTTTCCTCCGGGTGCTCCGGTTTCCCCCACAAGTCCAAAGACATGTGGTATAGGTGAATTGGGTAAGCTAAAATTGTCCGTAATGTATGAGTGTGTATGGATGTTTCCCAGTGATGGGTTGCAGCTGGAAGGGCATCCACTGTGTAAAACATATGCTGGATAAGTTGGCGGTTCATCCCGCTGTGGCGACCCCAGATTAATAAAGGGACTAAGCCGAAAAGAAAATGAATGAATGAATGAATAACTTACAGAGGCAAAATTATCAAATTATATAATATTTACAAAGTCCTTATGAAGTTTCGCAGTTTTTACATTGTTTTTATTATAAACATTTTGTAATGTAGTAATTAGATATTTTAAATCATAAAGAAAATTCAGCAAATTGGATAATGATGAGAAAAGTTTACATTCGTGAATATAATATTTACCATTTAAAATAAATAAGCTGGCCATAGTTATATTAACTATGTATATGTTGTATACGTTATGTTATGTATATGTATATATATGTTATGTTATATAATATAATATAATTATATTATGTCAGACACGATTTAAAAAATCTATGTTAAAATTACATTTTGATGTGAAAAAAAAATGACCAGAATTCTTTAACATGGCAGCATTTGACAAAAGATTGATCGATTCAATACTTGATTTACAAAAGATACAATTTTAATTAAGATTACCAAATTTAGATGTCATCTCATATTTGTGGGATAGACAACTGTTATATTGTGTAAGTGTGATTCTTTAACTGGTAACACTTTATTTTGATGTTCCCTATTGCACATTTTGTTGACTAAAAGTTGCGTTGCAACTACATGCCAATTACTTCTCGTTTGAGAATTAGTAGACTGTCTACTTAATATCTGCTGATACTGCTCCTTCAACAGACATTTAACTGACTATAAGAAACTTTGCAAGTACATGTCAACTTACACTAACCCTAACCCCAACCTAACAGTCTACTTATAATCTATTGAGAATTAGTTAGCATGTAAATGCAATGTAACTTAAATTCAACGAAATGCGTTAAAGGGACCATCAAAATAAAGTGATACCCTTTAACTTTTTGTTTGGGAGATAGAATTTGTAAGGTAAGAGCCAAGATTTTTTTTCAATTAATTTTATTAGAGAATTCCAAAGAAATTTCCCCTCTGAAGATAATGTACTTATTTAACTAATACAGAATTAAGACACTGGTAAAATAGGGCAGAAATAGATGATATTATATTTCCCCAGTTGACTGATTGCAGGGTGGCGCAGTGGGTAGCGCTGTCGCCTCACAGCAAGAAGGTCGCTGGTTCGAGCCTCGGCTGGGTCAGTTTGCATTTCTGTGTGGAGTTTGCATGTTCTCCCAGTGTTCACGCGGGTTTCCCTCACAAGTCCAAAGACATGCGCTATAGGTGAATTGGGTAAGCTAAATTGTACGTAGTGTATGTGTGTGTATGGATGTTTCCCAGTGATGGGTTGCAGCTGGAAGGTCATCCACTGTGTAAAACATATGCTGGATAAGTTGGCGGTTCACTCCGCTGTGGCGACCCCTGATGAATAAAGGGACTAAGCCGAAAAGAAAATGAATGAATGAATGAATGATTGATTGCATTTCAAACATTTTTTAGTATTACACGTTTTCAAATATGTTGAAATGAGGCTCATTGAATTGAATATTAGCTCATTTGCAAGCATTTCTAGCACAGAAGTCTGAACATTGGATGAAGTCAGGGTCAGAATTATGTTTTTTTTTATTACATATTAGAGTCTAAGCTTTTAAAACAAAAAAATAGGATTAATAGATCTCTCTCTTTTTTTTTTTTACACTTTATTACACATAATTGAGAAAATACTGCTGACAGCCAGAAGAAGAGATAAAAAATCTAGTTTCACTTTTTTGTTGTTGTTGAATATGTTATATATAGTCATGCAAATTATGTATGATCATTTCTCTCTGCAAAACCTTTAAAATGTGGATATGAATAAAACTATGGTGTGTGTGTGTGTATATGTGCCGCTGAAGTGAGTGCAGGGACAATAAAACACTCATTTGGAAATTCAGCTTTGAAATATATGTATTGTAATTAAAATCTACAGACATGCAGAAATTGATCAAATGTGACAAAAGGACAAATGTATTCAATCACTTCATAAAACACCCCAAATTTCAAAACCGACTCGCATGAAATATAGTTTTTAGCCTTAAATTCTGTGTGAACCGGAAGTTACTGAGACTTTTATTTCAGTATGTTGATGTACTTCCAACTGAAACTGAATATTGAGTAGGGGCGGGGCTTTCTTTTGCATCGTTCCCTCATAGCAAACTAAAGGTAAGAGAAGGTATTAATATGCAGTTGATGTGGAAACCGTCGGGTTGATGTCAACAGAAGGACCGCCACTCCAAATGTGGAAGCAAATGCTCAGACTTTCAATAAAGATTACCAAAACAAACACTTTATTTTCAGTGGAAAAACTTGCACTGATTAATTATCCATCTTAAAACTAACAATGTGAGCTACCAAAATAAAGATTGCAAATTTTAATTTCAAGCGGACTTTAACACTAATTTTAACAATTAGTAACAGAATTAAATGTTGCCTGTCATATTTAAGTATTTTGCATTATTTTACATTAATAATGAATTCAGTTTACTGAAACAGTTGTCATGCCAACGGTTGCCCCGCACTTCTGATTGGTCCACTGCTTTTGGACCGGATAGTGATGACATGCGCTACATGTGAAATCATACATTTGTTTTATATCATTAAAGTTTGGGAAAATTAATAGAAAATGGTTGAAATGTACTTGCAATTCTGGAATGAGTCATACATAATAGGGCTGCACGTTATTGGAAAAATCTGACATTGCGAGATTTTGTTTTGATATATATATATATATATATATATATATATATATATATATATATATATATATATTGTAATATGTTTATCATTTCCCCAGATGATTTGAACAGCTCTATTTGGAAAGATTTCATTAATTTAGATCGACTGGGATTAAGTCTTTTTCTATGCAGCGCATCTGCATAAAATATAATAAATTATAAGCGTATATAAATACAACAGAGCACAAATAAAATGTTTTTTTATTGTAAAAAGGTTATCATTGTATAAATACTTTTTAAATAATATTGGAAAATATCTTTACCTTTTAATCTTTAATAAACAATCTAATCGTGCAATGTGACTATTGCGGATACATTGCGATATCAATGTTCAAACAATGTATTGGTCAGCCCTAATATATAATATATAATATTTCATAATATTTTCTTTCTCCAGGATCATATGCTCCATTCCTCTCTCTGTCCATCAGAGATTCTGGCTTTCTGGGGTCAGCCAGTGCTCTCCACTCTCCTGGACCAGGACAGTACAACTCTGACATTACTAGGGTATGTTACCAGGCTTTAACATCAGTGTGCAATCTAATAACATGTCAGAGGCAAGTGCGAACTCATAAGTGTACTATTGCAGAATCATGTTTTAGGAGGGAAGAGTCTTCAGAATCGCTCGAAGAGGTTTGATGACGTGCTTTCAGATGTACCTGGTCCAGGAGCGTACAATGTCACGAATGATGCTTCACCTGCTAGAAAAATAACAGCCAGTTCTGACAAAAGCCCAAAGGTGAGATTGTCATATGAAATATAATTAAATTTTATTGTTAAGGAACTTAATTGTTGTAAAGTTACCTATTATATTATACTATATTATACTATATTATATTATATTATATTATATTATATTATATTCATTCATTTTCTTTTCGGCTTAGTCCCTTTATTAATCTGGGGTCGCCACAGCGGGATGAACCGCCATATTATATTATATTATATTATATTATATTATATTATATTATATTATATTATATTATATTATATTATATTATATTATATTATATTATATTA
>CAIGQV010016645.1:27067078-27087708 GCA_903798115.1 Danio jaintianensis | reverse complement strand
ATATATATATATATATATATATATATATATATATTAGCAATATCACATGAGTAGCAGTGCGATATGGCTGTATATCGTCACTGGCGGGAGGCGTGCCTTAGTGTCCCACCAGTGCCGATATACAGCAATATTGCACTGCTACAAGTGTGATATTGCATTTATACAACACTTCGACCGCATAATGGTGTGTGTATAAAAAAGAAAATCAAACACGGAGAGTCTAAAAACCCTTTTGTATTAGGAGCTACTTTCTTCCGCCATTCATTCACATCTGCAGCTGACGTCAGAACAGCAGAAACCATGCATTGCTACTTCACACACGTCATTTTAGAGCTAGTATTTGAATGATTCTCTAGCGTAATATCTAAAGTGATGACAAAACAGGTGATTTTGCTCACATTTTAAGATTATAAGGCTGAACGGCATGAAATGTTGTGCTTCTTATATTTTTGAGGAAATTGTGATGCGTTACTGAACAGTTCAAAATGTATACCTTATTCAGCAAAGATCCTTTAAATTGGTCAAAGCGACAGTAAAGACATTAATATTACACATTTACACACTTTGATGAACATTTTAATAATAAGAAACAGTATTTATTTTATATATACAAGTTACAAATTTAAATTAAACAAGAAAATATTCAAGACATTATGATTGGATTATTATCACAGTGAAAAGTGTATTGCTGGCATGTTATGTCTTTTGTAAAAACATTTTAAACTTAATATGGTGTGTTGTAATCCAAAAAAATTAATATAACATCATTTTGCAAATGTTCATTTAACAGGCATAAATTATTATTGAAATGTACAGAGAGTTTTGAACATAACAATGACATTTTTCTGAATATAGTTTTTTCCATTTAAATAAATGGTTTTATTTGTCTTTGAATGTTAGAGAATACTTGATCTTAGCTCTATAAAACATACGTGTGCATTATTAAATTCAGTGAAAGTGCTGATGTGAGAGTTTATATCTGGCCTCAAGAGCAAAAGATTGATATTGCTGTTAAACCCACTTGCAGGAGGAGCTGTGGTCCTCTCAGAAGTATAAAGGTGTGCAGTTTGGGAAGATGTCTGGCAGGAGAGAGCAGCTGAGGGGTGGAGATGAACCTGGACCGGGACACTATGAGCTACAAGAGTGAGTGTGATTGAAGCGTGTTTTCAGCACAGCGTCATTTGCATTGTCTTGAAAAATTAATTCTGAAGCATCTGGGCCTGTTGTGCCATATGCAGATGCTTCAGAATTCATTTTACACGTCTGATGCACACTGTACTGCATGCTAAACTCAAAAGCACTTCTTTGATTATTAAAATATAATCTGATTGACTGACTTTTCTGCTAATTATGGAAGTGTCAAACTTACCGTATTTTCTGGACTATAAGCCGCTACTTTTTCCCTAGGTTTTGAACCATGCGGCTTATACAAAGATGCGGCTATTCTGTAGATTTTTCTTCCACCGCTAGGGACGCTCTGACCGGAATTACCGGTAGAATAAAAAATAAGATAGACGAAAAATCAATGCAAAGAAAAATAGACTACGCTAATTTTTCTTTAACAGATAGAACACGCACGACAAATTACTAACTGGAAATTATATTCAAATCCTTGCCCCTTTATCATGAAAACCACACGAAGAAGTTCATGATGCAAGTTTTAAGTTGAAGGCCATCGAGCTTGCTACCCAGGAAGGAAACTGAGCTGCTGCACGCAAGCTTAGCGTCAACGAATCTATGGTGAGACGTTGGAGGCGGCAGCGGGAAGAGCTCATGCAATGCCAAAAGTCGAGAAAAGCTTTCATAGGACAGGCGCACCTTCAGAGCTAACTTCACCGGAGGATGACAGTGACACGGAGATCGAGACTGATGGAGACAGATGTGACGAAGCGCTTCTGAGGCTGTTCAACTCCGACACTGAAGAAGATGAATTCATGGGTTTCAGCGAAGATGATTAAAGTGACTTGTGGTTTTAAACACAGGAGAAATGAAGGTGAATAAATACCCGTTATTTTTTATGTTCCGTTTTAATCAGCAAAGTTGCTGCCGTGTTAAAAGGCAATGTTCGGAAAGAATCTGTTCAGGTTCATACATACATGTACAGTTTCAGTACAAAATCGTTCTGTACATGCAGTAAATTTCTAATTTTTCAACATAGATATCTGCGGCTTATAGCCCGGTGCGGCTTGTATATCTTTTTTTCTTCTTTTTTTTTTAAAATAGCGCAGATGCGGCTTATATACAGGTGCGCTCTATAGTCCAGAAAATACGGTACTTGTAATGTATTGGATTGATTTAAAGTCAATCAAAATAAGGTTTTTTAGATGTTAGTATCAGTATGTTAAAGGGGTGGTCCACTACGATATCATATTTTAAACTTTAATTGATGTGTAATGTTGCTGTGTGAACATAAACAACATCTCTGAATGTAAGATGCTCAAAGTTCAATGCAAAGAGAGACATTGGCTTTTACAGAGTTAGCTTAGCAAAGCCTACAGCGATCGAAGTTTGGGGACTACAAAAAAATACATCCGGGCTAGTGAGATCACAAGGGTTTCCGGTTACACGCGTTTACCACGCGCACACACTCTGCGCAGCGAAGGGGCGTGGCCAGAGGCGCTGTAATCTTATAGTAGTGAAAGCTAAAATGCCGTCCAAACGCTGCTATTTCCACAGAGCTTCCTCTGTTTCTGTATTTGGGCTTTTTAAAGGACACGACACAAACACAGAAGTGCTTACAGTTTAATTTTAATTATGTTCCAGAGAATTATAAAAAAATATATAGTTAGCATTTGACAAAGGAGAACTTCCAGAATCTCTCCCAGTTCAGTGCTGGATTCGGTTAAAACTCCTCCAACCAACAAAGCTGTGGATTGTGAGCCACAACCTGTAAGTATTTTTATTTGTTAAAATTGATCAACTACATGCACATTTTCTAGCGTTAATGGTATGTTGTAGCGAGGACGTAAACAAGGATGTAAACAATGGGAAATGCTGTTTGGCACCGCTAACAATTTAGCTACAAATTCATATTTATCAGTCAAACCCCTGTAAACCCACAATCTTCACCAGTGCTGCAGTGTCTCTCTATGCGGCTGCATTCTGTGCGTTCTACATCTCAAATAACAAACTCGCAAAAGATATGAGAACGTTTTATATTACTTACACATGCTTATTCCGAATACATATGAAAGACACTTGTCAGATTTTATTTTAGAGAGCAGGCATGATGTTCAGCTGTGTGCTTTTCATTTTTCTGTCTGATTCAGGCAGCTAACGTGGCTAACAGCTGCTCTGACTGGACTGTTTACACAGCACAAAAGCTTGTGCTTGTATGGGCGTGACGTGGTGACTTGGAGCCAATCCACGAATTACAGCACATTATGTTAGCTGACCAATCAGAGCCTCTTGAGGGCGGGCATGTTGTTTGACAAATATGTTGTTTTCATGTTAGCTGAGTAGCTGTTTATAATCAAAGTAAGATATATGAAACAATAATGTGATTTTCTACAAATGAAGCATGAGCACACATTGCATTGCATCTTATAAACACAACCAAGCCTTAAAAATACACTGTGGACCACCCTTTTAAGGATATCCATAAGCTAGTGTGCTCCAAAACAGTGAGAAAATAAGCATTTAGAAGATATAAACATCTAACCTTGCATTTTGTCACTTCTGACTAAATCAGGGGTGCCCAAACTTGGTCCTGGAGGGCCGGTGTCCTGCATATTTTAGTTCTGAACTGAAACCAAATAAACTGAACCAGCTAATCAAGCTCTTTCCAGGTATAGTAAAAGCTTCCAGGCAGGTGTGTTGAAGGAAGTTGGAGCTAAACTATGCAGGACACCGGCCCTCCAAGACAGTTTGAGCCCCCTGAACTAAGTGGATCAATTTTTTTGACATCACCTTGTACTTCAATTTGTCATCAAATCTTCTAATCAATCAAATGCTCTCTAGTGTCTGACATGCCCCGCCCCCTTCAATACACATCTCAAAATCTCTCACTAGCAGAGCTGTGATAAAAACGAAACACTATTGGCTGTTTTTTAAAGGGGAGGAGCTAATTTATGCCTCGCCCTGTCTTCATGTTCTTTCATTCGTTAATTTTCCTTCAGCTTAGTCCCTTTATTCATCAGGGGTCGCCACAGCGGAATGAACCGCCAACTTATCCAGCATATGTTTTACACAGCAAATGCCCTTCCAGCTGCAACCCAGTACTGGGAAACACCCATACACACTCATTCACACACATACACTACGGACAATTTAGCTTACCCAATTCACCTATAGCGCATGTGTTTGCACTGTGGGGGAAACCGGAGCACCTGAAGGAAACCCACGCAAACACGGGGAGAACATGCAAACTCTACACAGAAATCTTCTTGCTGTAGGGTGACAGTGCTGACCAATGAGCCACTGTGTCACCCCTTAAAAATATGAATAAAATAAAATAAAAATATATAAATAAAAAAATACTTAAATAGCTGAAACTTTATTGGCTTATTTAAATAAGTTAAAGTAACATAAAAACATTTGTTGTCATTACCTTTTGTCACATAATTTTTTTAACAGTGTATAGTGTGTGAAAACTGAATTTTGTGTATTTCTCTGTGTGCGTTTCAGGGATCAGACTGTCCAATATGAGAATGTTAATCTGAAGCGAGAGCAGAGGAGCCGTTCAGAGCTCAGCATCCCTCGATACCATGAACTGGTGCCTCTGCAGGAGGAGAAGAAGGTCTACGTTTTACATTATTTTAGTCTGTGGTTCATATGTGTATCCATCTCAGGGATCTGGACATTTTGTTTTTCTTTTCACAAAGACATTTGATGCCACAAGTGTCCCATTTCTGAGCCACCAAGTGGAAATGCACAAATAATTTACAACCAGGTTTTTCGAATACCCTGTCATAAAGCTTTAGGCATGCAGTTGAAGTTAATATTATTTGCCCTCCTGTACATTTTATTTTCTATTTCAAATATTTTCCAAATGATGTTGAACAGATTCAGGAATTTTTCACAGTATTTCCTATAATATTATTTCTTCTGGAGAAAGTCTTATTTGTTTTATTTCGGCTAGAATAAAAGCAGTTTT
The DNA here is from genome assembly GCA_903798115.1 of Danio jaintianensis. Taxonomy (NCBI): domain Eukaryota; kingdom Metazoa; phylum Chordata; class Actinopteri; order Cypriniformes; family Danionidae; genus Danio; species Danio jaintianensis. The sequence goes on along the minus strand of CAIGQV010016645.1, from coordinate 27,082,613 downwards.
TAATTTTTTAAACTCTTTTTAAGGTCAATATTATTAGCCCCCTTAAGCAATATTTTTTTCAATTGTCTACAGAACAAACCATCATTATACAATGATTTGCCTAATTACCCTAATTAACCTAGTTAAGCCTTTAAATGTCACTTTAAGCTGAATACTAGTCTCTTGAAAAATATCTAGTAAAATATTATGTACTGTCATCACGGCAAAGATAAAAGAAATCAGTTATTAGAAATGAGTTATTAAATCTATTATGAGCGGAAAATATATTCAGGAGGGCTAATAATTCAGACTTCAACTGTAGAAGTTTGTGCTGTCTGTAGAGGGCACTATTGTGACAAGACTCAAGGTTAGGTCTACAGTATTTCAGCGTGGATGCTTTTCTGCTCTGTTCTGAATCAGGTTTGTTTTTCATTACGTGTGCATCTTTTTTGTCTGTGTTTGTAGGGTGTTCCAGGTCCAGGGCAGTACTACATAAAGAGTCAATTTGAGACATCTAGTAACACACACAGACCTGCACAGAGCCCACCCTTCCTGTCTCAAGCTCAGGCAATAACAATCTGCTTTATTTTTAAGACATTTGTAACCCTGGACCACAAAACCAGTCTTATGTTGCATGAGTATATTTTTGGCAATAGGCAAAAATACATTATATGGGTCAAAATGTTCCTTTTATGCTAAAAACCATTCGAATATTAGGTAGTGATCATATTCCATCACTCAAAAAATATTGTTCAAACTACTTATTTAAAACAAGTTGAAACAACACAGTTCTTGAGTTTTTTCAACTTAATTGTTTTATGTTCAATTAACTTAAAATTGTAAAAGCTCAGGCAATAACAATCTAGGGCTGATGACAATATATCGTTGAGCATTGATATCGCAATGTGTGTATCTGCAATAGTCACATTACAGAATTAGATAATTTATTAGAGATTAAAACAAAGATATTATTGTTTTTGATTATTTATACAATAATGACCCTGTTATTTTACATTTGACTGTTCAATTTCTATACTTGAATACTGTTAGACTCCCCAGAAAACCATAAAGCACTGTTTATTTATTTAGTTTTGCTTGTAATTTATTATATTTTATGCAGATGCGCTGCATAGTAAAATACTTGATCATCCCCAGTCGATCTAAATGAATGAAATCTTTCCAAATAGAGCTATTCAAAACATTTGGTGAAATGATATTCATATCGCAATATATATCGTGGCAAAACAAAATATTGCAATGTCAGATTTTTCCAATATCGTACAGCCGTATAAAAAACTACATAATTTTTAGACATTTGTGACCCTGGACCACAAAGCCAGTCTTATGTTAAATGAGTATATGTTTGTTAGTGGTTAGCACTGTCGCCTCACAGCAAAAAAGGTCGCTGGTTCGAGTCCCGGCTGGGCCAGTTGTGATTTCTGTGTGGAGTTTGCATGTTCTCCCCGTGTTGGTGTGGGTTTCCTCCGGGTGCTCCAGTTTCCCCCACAGTCCAAACACATGCGCTATAGGTAAATTGGATGAACTAAATTGTCCATAGTGTATGAGTGTGCGTGTGAATGTGAGAGTGTATGGGTGTTTCCTAGTACTGGGTTGTGGCTGGAAGGGCATCCGCTGCGTAAAACGTATGCTGGAATAGTTGGCGGTTCATTCCGCTGTGGTGACCTCTGAAATGTAGTATGGATATCTGCAGTCTGGAGCATTGGCCGTGGCTAAAGGTAGGGGCGTGGCAAAAGGTTTTTCATGCCGGAAGTGCGATATGCACATCAATATAGCAGCATTTTTTAGGACATTGTATAACAATAATTAATATTTTTACAGTACTGTGACGGTTGGGTTTAGGGTAGGGGTGGGGGTAGACGTTAGAACATACAATTTATTTGGTAATTTAATAGACTCACTTTTTTTAGTCTAAAAGTGAACTGGTGTTTAGAATAAAGAATAAAGACGCCCCTTACCTTTTGGCACCCCTACCTTTTACTACGCCTATTTCTCCAGACTGCAGTTACCTCCTTCTCTCTGAAATAGAGACTAAGCCGAAGGAAAATTAATGAATATTTCACAATATTACTGTATTTCTAAACAACAAAATAAATGCAGCCATAGTGAGGGAAAAAAGTTTTCAGTGAATTTTTTTATTCTTCAGAACTATTTAAAGTCCGAGATCCATCCACATACAGTTGAAGTCCAAATTATTAGCCCTTCTGTGAATTTTAATTTTTAAATTTTTTTTTGGAATATTTCTCAAATGATGTTTAACAGATTCAGGAATTTTTCACAGTATTTCCTATAATATTTTTTCTTCTGGAGAAAGTCTTAATTGTTTTATTTTGGCTTGAATAAAATGTAAAAATTTTTTAAACCATTTTATTATTATACCATCAATATTATTAGCCCACTTAAGCAATATTTTTTTTCGATTTTCTACAGAACAAACCACTGTTATACAATGACTTGCCTAATTACTCTAACTTGCTTAATTAACCTAGTTAAGCCTTTAATTGTCACTTTAAGCTGAATACTAGTATCTTGAAAATTATCTAATTAACAGTCATTAGTAATTAGAGTTATTAAAACTATTATGTTTAGAAATGTGTTATTTCCGTTAAACATAAATTGGGGAAAAAATGTACAGGGGGGCTAATAATTCTGACTTTAACTGTATATAAAAAAGGGAATTGTAGAATAAAACAATAATAGTGGTCTAATAGCTACAGAATCAGCATGTGACTTCAGCTGGACTTTGTATTGATTTCAGTATTGTTCTGCTTCTCGTAGCGGTTCAGTCCGGTCAAGGATGAAACGCCCCCTGTAGGTGCGTACGATGACCCGCGCTGTGCTCTGGAGATCCTGAAGAAAGGCAGAGCGCTGAAGAAGAATCCTTTTGGCCAGACAGCTGTGCGATTCCTTCCAGAAAACAGATCGAAAGCTACGCCGGGTTCGTGACTGTGTGTTTTTCTGTCTGAATGTGAATCTGCGCTGCGTTCTGAATGCACAATGTCTTGTTGTATCTGTGGAGAGCAGTCAGAGGTCAGATTTCAACGGCTTTGCCGTTGGAGAAAACATAAAGTTAGTGAAGCTAGCACTGGATTTCATAATGCTGCAGAAATGCCTGACAGCAGCAGCATGCAGCCAATCAGATCTGAGGTCACTCTCAAAGCAACCAATCAGATTCTATGGCACTTTAAATGTCCTGTTAAGTGCTTTGAAATGTGCATTTTTTATTCCATGTGTGATGTAATCTCAACTGAAAAATGAAGAGAGGGCGGGACATAGAGTAGCTTCTCCCCTTTAAAAAACAGCCAGTAGTGTTTTGTTTTTATCACAGCTCTGCCAGTGAGAGTGGTTGAGATCAAGTGCATTAAATGAAAAGCAAAAGAGAAGGGGGCGGGGCATATCAGATACTAGAGAGCATTTGATTGGTCAGAAGATTTGATGAGAAACTGAAGTATGAGGTCACGTGAAAAAAATCGTTGCTCCATTTAGGCGGAAGTGACAAAGTACAAGCTTAACATTTTTTAAACGTGAATTTTGTCACTTTTTTGGTGCACACTAGCTAACAACTTAAAACTAACATACTCAAACTAGAGTCTAGATTCTCTGCCCGAGCCCGAGCCCAGACTTGACCCGATATTTCATGCCACTATCTTCGGGCTGGGCCGTGATCAAGCATTTGTGTTTTTTTTTTTTTTTTTGTTAGTCATTACTTAATTATCCTAATTGCGTGGAGAGCTGTACACAAATCTATAATGAAAGCATTCGATTACTTTCGTACTGTTTGTGCTCATTTAAGACAAAATTATTTGTGTTTAAAATAAAAGACGCGCAGAACGGACATGTTTACATATTATTAAGTGTATTTGTCTGTTTAAAAACACACCCAAATCCCAAAGCGTCCACTTTAGCTCATCTTCAAATCGCGTGTAAAGAAGCTGATCTGAGAACAGTGTGTTTATATGGCGCGCATCCGTCAGTCACAGGCGTTTGCATTTCCACGGTTGATTGGCGGCTGCTGCACATATCGATCTATCTCTGTTCTATCTAGTTACTTATCTATCTATATATATTAATACACTTTTTATTTTTACTTTTCATCTGCACCAAGGCCCGCAGCAACTTCCTGCACGTGCGGTGTGAAACAGGCATGACATGAATTGACTGATTCAGAGGTTGCATAGTGAATGCGGCCGTTTTATATTCATTTCAACGTGGTTTCAAGCCAAAATAAAGCGAAGGCATAATTCCCTTGAACAGCTCTTGCAATTAGACTATCACATTTAAGATCGGCTCTTTGATGCTACTTTCACTTATCATAGAAAGATATGGCAAAATGCTTAAACGGGATGATAGAACAGTAAAAAACAGGAGAATCTCGGCAAAAACGGGAGGGTTGACAGGTATGCAGAAAGGATGATACTTAAATGGGTATCAGCCTTAAAAGGTCAGCCTTAAATGTCCTATTTTTGTCACTTCTTCAAGCATACCCCTGAGAGCGAGGTAAGATAAATCTAAACGAATTTCTGTAGTTCAAACAACTCAGAATTGTAGTTGAGAACGTCTGTTATAACAGCCCACGTATTAAAAAATAGTCTGGTTTAAATCGGGCTCATAATTACAGTTAATGTGTCGGACCAGGTCGGGCTCGGACACAAGGTGCACGGGCTTGGGTAGGGTGGGGTTTCATTTTTTGGGCTCGATCTAAGCTCAATCTAACATCTTAAATTTTTTTATTTTAATTTCACGGGACCCTTAAAGTCTGTGTGCAGTCTAAACTTACAATGTTCATTCGTGCAAGTTAATCCATTGAATTTTCTTTTGTTTGTTTTGCCAACCGAGTCTATGAGAGAATGATGTGCAAAAGCCCGCCCCTACTCAATATTCTGTTTCAGCTGGAAGTACATCAACAGGTTCATGCTGACTTTAAAGGAATAGTTCATTTAGTAATCCTCAGTTCATTCAAGATGGAAACTGAAAAAAACAATAAGTATAATTTACACAATTTTACTCAACTTAATTGAATAAGCGAATGTAACTTGACCTGATCAATTTTATTGAGTAATTTTACTTAGAAATCTGATGTAACATAACTAAATTAAATGAAATTTTCTGTTATATGACAAAAACTACCACGACAGTATATAGTTAGGAGTATTTAATTAGGAAACAAATAGCAATAAAAGAAGCAATTCAACCTACACTCCTGGGTGTTGGAATGAAAACCTGTTCACAAATTGTTTATTCCTGGCCGCAGCTTCTTTCCAAAGGTTAATGATCAAACTTGCAAACTAACAAATATTACAGAAAATTCTCACAAGTTAAATAACATATCCTCACTTTTTACACATATTTATATGAAACTTAAAGCTTTAGCTTAAAAAAAAAAGCCTTTTTAAATAGCAAGCCTATAATGTATATTGATATGGCTAACTAACATTAGCATATAAAGATAACTCAAGAATACCCTAAACTTTTCAAAGGTACAGAATTGAGTCATGACAACACAATCATCAGATGAAATTACATTAGTAAATTACAAATTGAATTATTCATTCATTCATTTTCTTTTCGGCTTAGTCCCTTTATTAATCTGGGGTCGCCACAGCGGGATGAACCGCCAACTTATCCAGCATATGTTTTACACAGCGGATGCCCTTCCAGCTGCAACCCATCACTGGGAAACATTCATACACACTCATTCACACACATACACTACGGACAATTTTTTTAGCTTACCCAATTCACCTATACCGCATGTCTTTGGACTTGTGGGGGAAACCGGAGCACCCGGAGGAAACCCACGCGAACACGGGGAGAACATGCAAACTCCACACAGAAATGCCAACTGACCCAGCCGAGGCTCGAATCAGCGACCTTCTTGCTGTGAGGCAAACGTGCTACCCACTGTGCCACCGCGTCGCCCCAAATTGAATTAATTATATGTAAAAAATCCGTAATATATTGCGGTTTAATACTTACTTGTCGAGAAGAGATAGAATGGATGGAGAAGCCATCTTCACGGGATTTCTTTTCAACAGGTGCTGGTGTAAGTTTTACATTATAAGTGCTCCATTAATTTGTGTGAATATTACTTTGAGACACAAGTCAAATTTACTTTTCTGTCAAATATTTAATATTTACTACAAAAATTGAGCATATATTTAGATTTTACTTAATATTCAGTAGTTTTTCATTTTACTAAAATATTCTAAGATGCATGATTTTTCTGTTTTATTTTACTGACCCATAAAATAATTTTTACAGTATAGTTAGTTTTCATACAAAACTGTGGTCTTCGGTGAAGTCAACAGCACTATTAACACATTAATGTAATAAATGAATGCCAGCTTGATGAGCATAAAATACTGAAAATCTTATAGACCTGAAATAACAAACAAAGGTTAAATTAAACAAAGCCACAAAACAAAATATAATGCGCAAACTGCGTAATGGACCCTTTTCACAAGACTGTTATGATGCGTTTAATGGTCATCAGCATCTTAAATCCTTAAAAGTTTTTAATATTTAGATTTTTATTTATATGCATTTACGTATATATTATATCATCTTTGCATCAAATGACAAATAAACGAATTACCGCTTATGCGAGGCGTTTGAAATGCAGCGTCTATGGGGCAAGACAGTAAATTTGACGTTGTTCTGTCTTCTGGTTGCTGTTATCAGTCTCACACAATTTTTTTCCTTCTTCTGAAAGTCTTTATAACAACATCATCAAGTTTTTGTTTTATTATTTCAGCAAATAGGATTGTAAAATAATTATTTGTTGTACTCTCCCATTCACTTGCTCCCCAAGTTTACCAACTATGGCGACTTCTGCTACTAAGAAACCCGGAAAGGTGAAAATGGTCCATAGTAACTGTTGATCTTGCTTGTGCATGATAGGTCCGGGTGCCTATAACATGTTTGAGTACGGCCTGGCTCAGGAGAGTTTAAAGAAAGCCAGCCTACAGAGCGCCAGGAAGGCCGCCTTTGGCTCGGTTGCACCACGGCGGATTTTCCTCCCCAGCAAAGAGGAAATGAGCACCCCTGGGCCGACTCAGTACAAGGTGAGAAGCTCTCCGACCCTCAAAGTGTGCACTCATTGTCTATTGTCTATTGTACACTAATCTGCCAGCGCCCTTGGGAGCTTATTCAGACTTTTCCAAGGGCTTCATCCAATGAGTCGAATAAATCTTCCACAAATCCCCTTGAACTGAATATTTCTCAGCATTCACTAAATGTCGGTTTTTGCCTAGACTCTAACGTCTTTTCAACATTTACCATGGAAACCATCATTTCAGCCAAAATACTGGAGGAGCGGCGTTTAATGGCAGATATCACTATTAATTACTTTTGCTCACACTCTGGGTGAGAGGTTTGAATGAAGTGTCCATCACCGAAGCTACAGACGTGAAGTACACTTTTATTGCTTGTTGGTTTGTTCAGGCGAGGCTCTTTTAATGAAGTAATCCATCAGATTTTTGCACGGTGGATGATAAACTAGGCAAAAGCAAACTACAGGTTTATATTGAGGGATGAATCCAAATCATATGTACACCCAGAGGAACATTTAGTCCAGTAGGCTAACTAATCTGACAATGCCATGGCAACCACATATACAGTGGGGGAAATAAGTATTGAACACGTCACCATTTTTCTCAGAAAACATATTTCTAAAGGTGATGTTGACATGAAATTTTCTCCAGATGTTGGTAACAACCAAAGGAATCCATATATGCAAAGAAAACTAAACAAATTAGTTTACAAATGAAGTTATGTATAACAAAATGAAATGACACAGGGAAAAAGTATTGAACACATGAAGAAAGGAAGGTGTAGAAAGGCAGTAAAAGCCCAGACAGCAGCTGAAATCTAGTTCTTCAGCAACCCTCTGCTCTTCCTCAGTGTAAATGAATATTAGCTGCTTCAGTCCAACATCTACATTAGCAGGATGATGAAGATGAAACCAGGGTGGACATTTCAGCAAGACAATGATCCAAAACACAGCCAAGGAAACTCTCAAATGCTTTCAGAGAAAGAAAATCAAGCTGTAGAATGGACTCGAATCCAATAGAAAATACAAAATAAAGATCAGATTTGATAGATGAGACCCACAGAACCATCAAGATTGTTACACTCTGTTGAAGTCTGTGAAAAACTCACACCTGAGCAACGCATGTGACTTCATTCTCCAAATGAGAGGCGTCTTTAAGCTGCCATCACCAAAAAAGCCTTTTATATAGTATTAAATACATTTCAGTAGTTCAGTTCTTTCTCCTTGTGTCATTCCATTGTTGTTACACATAACCCATTGTTCAGATTTTATTTGCTTTGTTTTATTTTTAGGTTTGTATTGTTTGGGTTTTTACCAAAATCGTTCTATTCCATGTCAATGGCTGTTTTAGAAATATTATTCCCAGGAAAAACATGACGTGTTCAATACTTATTTCTCCCACTGTAATACTCAAAAACTGCTTAAGTTGTGTGCCAAATGACACACTATACACTATGCACTTATACACTCAACCTTGTATTGTATAAGTTTAGTGTCGCCACAAATGGAAGCACTAACGTTTTTAAAAACGTTTTAACCGAATTTCAAATTCCAGTTGACATTTCATGGTTGCCAAATTAGTGAAATAAATGACTGAACTACCAAATAGTAACTGTTATAAGTACAACCATTCACCATCGTGAGGCGGCATAATCACTCACATTGCAGAATTTTGTTGCACAATCCAAAATAAATATAGCAATCCAATTTTAGTGCCCAATAGCTCCACATCTGCAGCTCCACTCCTTCCACTTTGTGAGCAAAGCTGTGACTGTTGAGCACATAAACTGTTCATCATTCCACACTTCTGTTTAAAGTTGAATAAGTGCATCATCTGACTATATAAAATGCACTACTTACATTATTTACACTACAAAATGTCATAGAATAGTGTATACATATGTGATTTGTGACACACCTATGGAAACCACATTACCAACTGTAGGGCAACCACCTAGCAACCATACAGAACATCTTAGCAATGCCATAGGAATCACATGAATTGCATCTTATATCATATATAATAGCAACCACCTATACCTAAACCTCATGCTACCCAAAACACCAAGTGCCAAATTAGCCGCAAAAACACTTTAAGAACCATGTAATAAAGACCTAGCCAGATCCTAGCAACCCCATAGCAACTGCCAAATCCACTCTTGCAGCCACATAAAAAAAGAACCACATCCTATATTATATATCATAGGAGCCACCTATATCTAAACCTCATCAATACCCTAGCAATACCCTAGCAACCCCCTAAATCATCTGAACACCACCAAATCAATGCAAAAACACTTTAGCAACCATGTAATAAAGACCTAACCAGATTCTAGCAACCCCATAGCAACTGCCAAAACCACCCTAGCAGCCACAAAAAAAATATCTAGCAACCAACCAGAACAAGTTAGCAGTGGCAGAGGAACTGGCTACACTATCCTTATAACCGCCTAGCAATCACTTAGAACATTTTAGCAACACCATTGCAATTCAAGTTTTCCAAGAACCATTACAACCACTTAAAACTTTTCAAGAACTATTCATACTACAAAATGTCATAGAATAGTGTATACATATTTGTGCCGCACCCATAGAAACCACATTATCAGCTGTAGGGCGACCACCTAGCAACCATATTGACCTTATTCTTCAATGTGGAAGTGCCCTCGTTATTGCGATTGTTTTAGAACTTCCGATTCAGCTGCCTATGCGAGAAATGACTAGGAATAATAAATGACAGAAAACGGTCAAACTACTTACTCTACAAGCAAGTGTTTGCATGACTATACAGACAAAGTAGAATAATAAAATAAGAAAATATCAGTTTGCAACATCAAGCAGCAAAACGAGCTGTTTTTAACGTCTAAAAATGAATGGAAGTGAATGAGACCGGAAGTCTCGAGCCAAAATGATTCAAATGGCTGCGCCCACTCGTACGCGGAGAATAAGGTGAATAGAACAGGGGTCTCAAACTCAAATTGGCGGGGGGCCATTTCAGTGACTGACAATTCATAGGAGGGCTGTTTTAACATTCTAGCACACGAAAAAGTGGAAACCTGATGTAATTGATGCACTCAGACATTCTTCCCCAGAGTATCAAAGCTCCTTCTTTTTGTTTTGTACATATTGAAGGGGTAGTTTAAATTGCTATAAAAATACTACAATTTAATAATAGGCATAATTATAATAATTATTATTATTATGTCCCAATCAAGGGTGTCATGGTGGCGCAGTGGGTAGCATGATCGCCACACAGCAAGAAGGTCACTGGTTCGAGCCTCGGCTGGGTCAGTTGGCATTTCTGTGTGGAGTTTGCATGTTCTCCCCATGTTGCCGTGGGTTTCCTCCAGGTGCTCCGGTTTCCCCCACAAGTCCAAAGACATGCGGTACAGGTGAATTGGCAAGGCTAAGTTGCCCGTAGTGTATGTGTGTGAATGAGTGTGCATGGATTTTTCCCAGTGATGAGTTGCAGCTGGAAGGGCATCCGCTGCGTAAAACATATGCTGGATAAGTTGGCGGTTCATTCCGCTGTGGCGACCCCTGATTAATAAAGTGACTAAGCCGAAAGGAAAATGAATGAATGAATGACCCAATCAATTGTTGCTTAACCAAAAGTTTAACAGATAGCGTAAGACAGCAGAATGCAGTTTGGGGAACTTTATTGACTTTACTGGCAATTGTTCTTCTCAATATCTTTCTTTTTTGTAAAACTGCAACAAAGAGGGGGAAAGTATATTCACATTTACTTTAACATGATCAATTTAGCCAGAAGTAAAATTTTACTAATGCACATTTTTTTACAATTCTTAATTTGCATATTAGGAAAATCTATTAATGAGACCATTTCAATCGAATATTAGCAAAATGATCATATTTACACCACTGGCATAACGTGTAAGCCATGAAGAGGTGTTTGTGCAACAAAATACAGGTGGTATAAAACTGATTATAATCAAATGACCCTTGAGTATATACAAAAATACAGCTTTAGTAAAAAATAGAGCACTTACAGACATATATTTCAACGTTTAAATCAGCCCCAGAAATAATCTGCATGTGCGTTACTATCGACCGCACACTGAGAGAAACAGAAAGTAGCCCGGATATATAGTACAGTACCTTAAATGTCCAGTAGGTGGGGGGGTCAAAACCACAAGTGTATATGCGACTGCACAACAGTGATAGTGATTTAAAAATATATGTTTTGTTGGGCCAAATCTCGTTATATTTTTGACGTCAGTTGTGGGCTGGAGAGAGGAGGAGGGGGGTGGGGGGGCGCAAATGGCCCGCAGGCCGGCAGTTTGAGACCCCTGATATAGAACATCATAGCAGTGCCGTAGATTGCTATGGCTTGCATAGCAACCTAGAATATCCTAGCATCCAATAAGCAGCTGCGCAAGTAATGTTAGCAACCACCCAGAACTCTCTGGCAACAGCATCATTAAAGTTTTGCAAGCACCACATTTTATTCAGAACTAGTTCTGGTAGTTAGTTACAGTAACTATAGTAACTGTGGTCTTTTAGCAAACTCTGGTTACCATGGTATGCTTTTGCAAGAATAACAAGCTCGAATTTATATCAGTGTGTCCTGCGGCAGGCAAATCACTCCCTCTCTGTGAAGTGTTTCACAGTAAACTTGGGACACTGGGATTTTATCGTCTGTTTTCGTTGGAAGCTTCCATCATTTCCAGTGTGAGTGTCCAGTTGGCCTGTTTCCTGAAGCAGAGCGACCCCAGTGGAGGTCATTTATGGACTCTTCTCTCCTTCTGTTGCTCATACAGGCTCCCTGCCTGCATAGATAAGAGCGGGAGATGGGTCCTACAGGCCCTGTAGACTTTCACTGTCACTGTTCAGTCCAAAATGCCTCTCGCTGCACACTTTTTATTAGCTATGTTTCCATCCAAAGATGCGAGTTAGATTTATGCTAAAACTGAAATATTGCAGAGGCAAATAAAGCACCGTTCCCATCCAATGAGTCAATAGCCCCTTTCACACAGTGATACCGGTAAATATCCAGAAAATTTCTGGAATGACTTTACTGGTAAATTCAAAAAAGCACTGTGATTTTCAAAGTCGTTGAAAGTCTTTGGTGTCCATGAAAGAGTGGGAACCCTGGGTAGGAGAAGCCATAATCACAAATTATAATAATAACTGATTTAACCAATTTTAAAATGTTAATTATTACTGTAATTCAAAGCTGATTTTTCAGCATCATGACTCCAGTGTTCAGTGTCACATGATCCTTCAGAAATCATTGTAACATGCTGATTTTCTGCTTTATTCTTATTTAAGCACACATTTAAACTTCACACAAAACATTTGGTCTAATTCACAACAAGTGCCTACAAACTGAAATGTGCTCTTACACTCATTTATTCTTAAGCTTTTACAAAGTTGGTCATTTGCATAAAACACGCCCAAACCATTTCCATATATGGGCTTTCAGCACAACTCTTCCTTCTAGCCATAATTTCTTATCACTGATTAAAGTGTACTTTTTGCATTCATGTAGATTCAGTTGTCCTTATATTGTTTTGTAAGATAGAATAAATTTAAATAAATCATGATTTATTTGAGAAAAGGTTCATATGCAAATTTCACACACAAATTTATTCAAATGCATGCTTAGTAAATGAGACCCAGTGTTTTTGTGGAAACCATGATGAGGCATTTTTGGTTTCTACGTGTATAGATAAAAAATAATAATAAAACAATACAGATTTAAAATAGAAATCTTATGTAACATTCTAAAAGTTTTCACTGTAATGTTTGATCAATTTAACATGTTCTTGAATTAATTCAAAATATAAACGAAAAAAATATTTGTAGTGTACACTGTAGTGTGCATTATGGCCAAAATGTGCCAATGTATTCCACAATGCAATGCATTTGATTAGGCCTCCTCTGCAAGTGTGACTAATTAACCAAAAGTAATAGCAACACCATTCATAAGTTATTCTATATGATAAGGCTGTCAAAACTTTAAGGCATTTTCACACAACATTGGACACTACAGGCAAAATAACCACTTCTGTGATTTCAATTAAGCAAAGTTTCTTAAAAATGCAGTAGTGGATCAAAAAATTTAGTTTTTTTAATTGTTCTAAGACAAGTATGGGTGTCCAATAGTTTTAGGACAACTTTGATTAAATGTTTTGATCCACTTCAAATGTTGACTACTATGGTATGCTGCATACACTCTCAGAAATAGGGTGGTATTTTTCAAAAGATACATTTTTGTTCCTAGCAGGTCCTTAAAGGTACATATTAATAGCTAAAAATTACAAATGTGTACCTCACAGTACCTTAAAGGTACAAAAGAGAACCTTTATTCATTTATTTTCCTTCGGCTAAGTCCCTTATTTATCAGGGGTCGCCACAGAGGAATGAACCGCCAACTATTCCGGCATATGTTATATATTATGGTATATTACGCAGCGGATGCCCTTCCAGCCACAAACCAGTACTGGAAAACACGCATACACTCTTACATTCACAGACACACTCATATACCATGGCCAGTTTAGTTCATCCAATTCACCTATAGCGCATGTCTTTGGACTGTGGGGGAAACCGGAGCACCCGGAGGAAACCCACACCAACACGGGGAGAACATGCAAACTCCACACAAAAATGCCAACTGGCCCAGCCGGGACTTTAACCAGTGACCTTCTTGCTGTGAGGCAACAGCGCTAACCACTGAGCCACCGTGCCGCCCACCAAACTGAACCTTAAAGGTACAAAAGCGTACCCTAAATGTACTGATGTCCACGTGTATGGTACAAAAGTGTACATATTGAAAAGGTACCACCGCAGTGACAAAGTCTGTACCTTTATTTCTGAGAGTGTACAGTATAGCGCATAAAGCTAGTATTTCATTCTGAACAGAACCTGAGTCTGAAATGAGGACCTGCTGCATCTTATCTCTAGCATTACGATGGTGGAGATTATGATTTTCCATTATACGCTGAATTTTTTCAGAGGAGTTTTTCAGTCAACATAGACCTCAAAAGCTCTACAGCAGGTTGTAATTAAAAGAAATAATTCACACAAAAAATACAAAATCTGTCACTTATTCAATCTCATGTTGTTCCAAATGCATATGGTTCATTTTCTTGTGGGAACGCAAAAATAAATGTATGTTTTGCAGAATTTCTAACACCACATATATGATATATATTCTAAATGTAAGAGGAACAGGCTCAAATCAATATGTCAGTCATTAAAGCATGTTGTTAGCATGTTTCTAGTATGAATTAGCATGTTTGTTAGAATTTTTCTAGTATGGGTTAGCATGCTAGTGGGATTTTTGCATGGATTTGCATATTGCTAGCATGTTCCTACCATAGATATCATTAGATGTCGCCTACCCTGTTGTTGTCTATTGGAAGGAATGCGTCAATAGAGCCGCCATTTTGGTACAGGGTAGCGCTCCTTTGAAATGAATGCGGGACCAAGGTGCAATGGAGGACTGTGGCCATCCAGAGCCAGAGATATACACATATATACATATATCTATGATCGGGAGTTTTCCCCGGTGGTCAGTACGCAAAAAAATTTTTAATTACGAAAATTATAATTTTACATCACTTTTCTACATCGATGGATAAGTGACCGCACGGGCATTGCCGATAAAGAGTGTGTTTGTGTGCATGGAAATGTATTATCTTCCTTCCCTGTTAAATTTGATCTAATCCGTGTCCTGAAACACACCCCCTCTTCCCGCTTTCACTTCTCATTCTAACAGAGGGAGCGATTATTTTGTGAATGAATACCCGTTATGAACGACTCGTTCACTCAGCCGACAATAATACAAGTTTCTGGCACCGCAGCGTCTTGTTGTCATATTTCATTTTCATTGTTTGCTAATTTTATTCAACAAAACTAGCATAAGCCTAGAATTCAGTGCAAGTTGATGCTACTTTGCCTTATGATGAGTGCAGTAAGAGACTGTATTATCATCAATAACGTTACTTGTTGAGCACAAAAGTTTGTAACATACAAAAAACGTAAAAAAACGAAATCTTACCTATGAAAGATCTTTGTTTGCTCGTTACTACACCCGTAAGCAGCGCTAAAGTCCAGCATCTTCACATTGGCACACTGTCTTGACTAGTGCGGTTGAATGACATTTGTCCTGGGAGCACTGTACAAATGTGGCGGCGCTATTGACGTATGCTCAGGGTCCGTATGCGATATCTAGTGTATATATCTATGTGTTCCTACTAGTACGAATTAGCTTGTTTTTAGTATGAATTAGCATGTTGATAGCATGTTCCTATATGAATTAGCATGTTTCTAGTATGAATTAGCATGTTGTCATCATGTTCCTGGTTTGAATTAGCAGGTTTCTATTATGAATTAACATGTTGATAGCAAGGTTTTAATATAAATAAACATGTTTCTAGTATAATTTTTTTTGCATATTTCTAGGATGAACTAGCATGTTGATAGCATGTTTCTAGTATGAATAAACATGTTTCTAGT
>CAIGQV010016645.1:27031145-27055951 GCA_903798115.1 Danio jaintianensis | reverse complement strand
GTGTGTGTGTGTGTGTGTGTGTGTGTGTGTGTGTGTGTGTGTGTGTGCGCGCGCGCGCGTGTGTGTGTCTTTGCAATATTTATTCATTAGATCTGTCCCTCCTGACTGACATCTATATATTTGAATTTAGAGCTCTGCTGATTGCTGTTTGCTGATGTGATTAGAAAAATGCCAGTATGATGCGAATGCAATTATACAAATGGCCAGTTAGTATTACAAAATGCAGTATTCATATACAAAAAATTCTGCATTTAATTTCTATCTTCCATGTTTGTAGCATTTAACACTAACTAAAATAATTTCTGCATGTCATTCACTTCGTAAACAGGCAAAAATTGTGTGTTTACAGTATTGCACTTATAACACACACACACAAACACACACACACACACATAGACACATACAGTTGAAGTCAACATGATTAGCCCTCCTGTTTTTTTTCTTTTTCAAATTTTTCCAAATGATGTTTAACAGAGCAAGGAATTTTTCACAGTATTTCCTATAATATTTTTTTCTTCTGGAGAAAGTCTTATTTGTTTAATTTCGTCTAGAATAAAAGCAATTTTAAATTTCTTTAAAACCATTTTAAGGTCAATATTATTAGCAATTATTAATATAAGCAATATATTAAGCAATATTCTTTTCAATTGTCTACAGAACAAACCATCATTATACAATGATTTGCCTAATTAACTTGTCTAATTAACCTAGTTAAGCCTTTAAATGTCACTTTAAGCTGAATACTAGTATCTTGAAAAATATCTAGTCAAATATTATGTGCTGTCATCACGGCAAAGATAAAATAAATCAGTTATTAGAAATGAGTTATTAAATCTATTATGCTTTGAAATGTATTGAAAAAAATATTTCCTTTAAACAGAAATTGGGGAAAATAAAAATACAGGGGGGCTAATAATTCAGGAGGGCTAATAATACTGTATTTCAATTGTACATGTTGGTATTGGTGGTTAACAATGACTCTACATTGGTGTAATGTGTTTTATACAGTAAAAATACACTTATTATAAGTGGGAGGGGAAAACCGGCTCATTTTTCATTTAAAGGCACAGGCGCAAAAATAGATACAATTCAGATACAAAAAGTACAATACAGTAAGAAAAAGTCATACCATGTCATTATATAATTTTTTTTATTAATTTATTATTTTGGTGGCATGGTGGCTTAGTGGTTAGCACTGTCGCCTCACAACAAGAAGGTCGTTCGAGTCCCAGCTGGGCCAGTTGGCATTTCTGTGTGGAGTTTGCATATTCTCCCCGTGTTGGCGCGGGTTTCCTCCGGGTGCTCCGGTTTCCCCCACAGTCCAAACACATGCGCTATAGGTGAATTGAATAAACTAAATTGGCTGTAGTGTATGTGTGTGAATGAGTGTGTATGGGTGTTTCCCAGTACTGGGTTGCGGCTGGAAGGGCATCCGCTGCGTAAAACATATGCTGGATAAGTTGGCGGTTCATTCTGCTGTGGCGACCCCAGATTATTAAAAGGGCCTAAGCCGAAGGAAAATGAATGAATTTATTATTTCGACTATTGTTTTGTTACTGTTATATAATAATTTATTTGAGATTTTTTTGAAGGAAAGACTTTAAAAATGATCTGAAACTAATCTTAATTTTCTTCATTTTAATTCTCACAGATTTTTTTTCCACTGTGATTTATTTATTTTTATTTAGCTTCATTTAGGATTTTCTGTTCTGACACATGAAGCATTTTAGCTGCATTTTATGTGTGTAATTTGATATAGCAATAAAATGATAATATTATACACTACCTGACAGAAGTTTTGTCGCCTATGCAAGTTTTAGGAACAACAAATAATAACTGGACTTCTAGTTGATCATTTGGTATCAGAAGTGACTTATATGAAAGGCAAAGACCTCTAGATTACACTTATTTTACCAGAATAAAATATGATCATGCCTTGATTTTTAATTATTTAATTAGTACAGTAAGGTCTGACTTTGCCTAGACAAAAGTCTTGTCATTAACAGAAATAATGTACAGTATAGAATATAAAGTCATGGTGCAGTGGAAAAAGAATAAAAATTGTGTATGACTCCCATGAGCTTGGAGGACTGCATCCATACATCTCTGCAATGACTCAAATAACTTATTAATAAAGTCATCTAGAATGGCAAAGAAAGCGTTCTTGCAGGACTCCCAAAGTTCATCAAGATTCTTTGGATTCATCTTCAATGCCTCCTCTATCTTACCCCAGACCTACTCAATAATGTTCATGTCTGGTGACTCGGCTGGCCAATCCTGGAGCACCTTGAACTTCTTTGCTTTTTTAGAAACTTTGATGTGGAGGCTGAAGTATGAGTAGGAGCGCTATCCTGCTGAAGAATTTGCCCTCTCCTGTGGTTTGTAATGTAATGAGCAGCACAAATGTCTTGATACCTCAGGCTGTTGATGTTGCCATCCACTCTGCAGATCTCTCGCACGCCCCCATACTGAATGTAACCCCAAACCATGATTTTTCCTTCACCAAACTTGACTGATTTCTGTGAGAATCTTGGGTCCATGCGGGTTCCAATAGGTCTTCTGCAGTATTTGTGATGATTGGGATGCAGTTCAACAGATGATTCATGGGAAAAATCTACCTTCTGCCACTTTTCCAAATGATCAACTAGAAGTCAAGTTATTATTTGTTGCTCTTACAACGGGGATCAACGGCAAGACTTTTGTCAGGTAGTGTACACCAAAATGTATCTTCATAAACCAGTTTTTACACTTTGACACACAGTTTTTATTATTTTAGATTGAATGTTTCAGATTGTTTTACTGTTCTTTTTGAGAATTTTGTTACTGTCAAATACTATTAATTATTTTCTGTTCATTAGTAGCAATTTGAAAAAAAGTATAATAATAATAATTATTATTATTATAAATAATAATAATAATAATAATAATAATAATGTTGTTGTTTTATATAATTCCTCAAATTGAGATGGAAATAATAGTTGTTTGTTTGCATGATAGCAATTGTAAATTCTAATAACGTCAATATACAAATTCTGTCCTTGTAAACCACCAAAACCAGTATACACGCACACACAGACACAAACACATCCTCCCGGCTCATATGTACCTGCAGTAAATGCATTGTGCAGACGCTGTTTATGATGCTGTGGTCAGATATTAGATTTCTCTTGGCAGGATACGCCTCCGCCAGGCTCATATAATGTAAGCCAATCGTTTAAGAAGACTCAATGCCTCCATCAATACAGCAAGCCACGCAACGAGAAAGCACAGAAGAGACAGAGCTGCTTTCTGTCCGCCTCGTCCAGAAACACTGATGTCCTGCACAATGACCCACGCACACCAGGTGACTCTATGGTAGACGAATATATGCTAACATATGCATGTATGATACACAGTTGAAGACACAATTATTAGCCCTCCTGTTAAGTTTTCAAATAGTTTCAAGTGCTTTTTAACAAAGATTTTTTTTTTAAACATAATAGTTTTAATAACTCATTTCTAATAACTGATTTCTTTTATCTTTGCCATGATGACAGTACAGAATATTTGACTAGATATTTTGCAAGATACTAGTATTCAGCTTGAAGTAACATTTAAAGACTTAACTGCACTTAAATACAATTTCAACATCTAATTATAACAAAGCACACTGGAAAAAAATTATTCATTAGATTTACAGATTTTTTTTAAGGCAAGTGGTTGAAAGCTATTATTTTTCAATATATGGGCTGAATTTAAACAAGCAAGTTATATGTAGTAATGTTCAACTTAATTTGTTTGATTAAATTCAGTTCATACAGTTCAGTTCAACCCTAACCCTAACCCTGACCCTAAATCCTAACCTAACCTAACCTAACCTAACCTAACCTAACCTAACCTAACCTAACCTAACCTAACCCTAACCCTAACCTAACCCTAACCTTAAACAAATGAGTAAATCCAATAAATCATTTTTTTCAGTGCAGTTAAAACATCTTAACAGTTAAAACATTCATATTTCCCTTATTGTAAAAAAGTAATCTCTGTATGGTTTTGTTCAATATATTTGTCTATTTTACATACATTTTATATACACTTAATATAGCAAGTCATTGGACAACAGTGGTTTGTTCTGTAGCCATTTATATACAGTGGGTACGGAAAGTATTTAGACCCCCTTACATTTTTCACTCTTTGTTATATTGCAGCCATTTGCTAAAATCATTTAAGTTCTTTGTTTTCCTCATTAATGTCCACACAACACCCCATACTGACAGAAAAACACAGAATTGTTTACATTTTTGCAGATTTATTAAAAAAGAAAAACTTAAATATCACATGGTCCTAAGTATTCAGACCATTTGCTCAGTATTTAGTAGAAGCACCCTTTTGATCTAATACAGCCATGAGTCTTTTTGGGAAAGATGCAACATGTTTTTTACACCTGGATTTGGGGATCCTCTGCCATTCCTCCTTGCAGATCCTCTCCAGTTCTGTCAGGTTGGATTGTAAATGCCATTTTAGGTCTCTCCAGAGATGCTCAATTGGTGAAAAAGTGAAAAATTTAAGGGGGTCTGAATAATTTCCGTACCCACTGTATGTAGCCAAAAATATATATTTTTCTTAATGGGACTAACAATATTGACCTTAAAATGTATAATTTGTTTTTAAATTAAAATCTGCTTTTATTCCAGCAACTTAAAAGACTTTCTCCAAAAAAAAATATATATATATAATAGGACATTTTTATTGCTCTGTTAAACATCACTTGGGAAATATTTGAAAAAGAATACAAATCTCACAGGAGGGCTAATAATTATGCCTTCAACTTAAGCATTTAATTTCAGCTATTTGTCCTGGAAATAGTTTCATTTAGTTGAAATGTGGAGCTTGTGTTTTTATTATTGAGTGGTTCTGCTGTTCATGAACTTCTTATGAACTCCAAGCTGCAGTTTGCTTTATGTAAGCTGTGTTTTTCGAGAGCTATGCACAAGTATTTCAGCTTGTTTTATTTGTGGTTTTCAGGTCCAGCTTATTACAGTCCTGATGTTAAATCCAGCCCTACACTGGCACTGATCGTCTCAAAAGAAGATCGCTTCAAAAACCCCAAAGACAAAGCGCCTGGACCCACAGCTTATGAGGTAAATACTATTGCATATACACTTGAGTAATAACAATAATAATAATAATAATAATAATACACTTGGGCGACACGGTGGCTTAGTTGTTAGCACTGTCGCCTCACAGCATGGTCAGTGGTTCGAGTCCTGGCTGGGCCAGTTAGCATTTCTGTGTGGAGTTTGCATGTTCTACCCGTGTTGGCGTGGGTTTCTTGGGTTGGGTGCTCCGGTTTCCCCCACAGTCCAAAGACATGTGCTATAAGTGAACTGGATGAACTAAATTGGCCGTAGTGTATGAGTGTGTGTGAATGTGAGAGTGTACGGGTGTTTCCCAGTACTGGGTTGTGGCTGGAAGGGCATCCGCTGCGTAAAAAATATGCTGGAATAGTTGGCGGTTCATTCCGCTGTGGCGACCCCTGATAAATAAGGGACTAAGCCGAAGGAAAATGAATGAATGAATAATCCAATCAAAAAAGGTTGTGCTACTTGTTCAAACTACTTATTTAAAATGAGTTGAATCAACACTATTCTTCAGATGTTTTTAGGGGAAAACTTAATTGTTTTATGTTTAATCCACTTAAATTTGTAAAAACAATTGAGCTAACTTAATCCATTTGTGTTGGGACAACATGAAGAAATTGTGTGGAACCCAGCATTTTTTACAGTGTAATAATAATAATAATAATAATAATACATTTATTTTTATGTTATTTGTTTATTGTTATTTATTTGAACATCTATTTTAAAAAATATGAAAAATGATTTTACTAAAATTTGTATTCATTAATTATAATAATGTAAAGGTAATATTTAAAAATGAATAACATAATGATTATTTACGTGTGTCTTTACATATTACAATAACTTCTTTTTTTTGATTGATTTCTATTTGCATGCTTAAAAATTGTTAATAAAGCGCTGAGATACTGCATCTAAAAACACCACCTAACTGAGATGAAGTGTGTGTATGTATATATATTTTTATTCTTTTTTTAATTAGTTTTCTGTTAAACCATACAATACAATTCAATTCAAAGAACATGAAGGTATGGTATATTACAACCTTGAGGTAAAATCAGATGCGTTGTACTGTCGGGGTATAGAGGCCTCACATATATATACAGTGGTCAGCATAATTGAGTACACCCCATTTTGAAAATGAATATTTTGATCCATTTCTCAGTGAATATAGGCAATGTATTTTGGTGCATTTGAACAAAACAGATTTATTAAACTGATATATTTATTAAAATAATATTTTAGTCACCAAACATATTTAGAAATTGAAAGATGATACAATTAAATTCAAGCAAAATATTGCAAAACAAATTACAACCTACAAAATGTCAACTAAATTTTTCAATTTTTTTGCTTCTCTTGATTTTTCCTCTTTTTTAAATTTGTATTTAATATTTTTCTATAACATATAAATAGTGGCTGTACTAGTTTTTGGCCCGTTATTGTGAGTTATTTTGTTAGATAAGCTCCAGATTTAAAATATTAATTTAAAAGATAGATTTGTGAGGGGTGTGCTTATTTATGCTGAGCACTGTATATATATATATATAATATATATATATATAATGATGTTTATATTTATGTAATTATGTTATGATGTATTTAATTACACATATGTCATACATACATATATATATATATGTGTGAATAAATATATATATATATTTTATGTATATATATATTTATGTAATGTGCACCTTTTGTGAATCTGCTTTGGAACGATAATTATTGTGAGAAGCACTATACAAATAAACTTGATTTGAATTAAATATAAGACACAAAAGTGGATATAAAAATAAATAATACTAATAACCAGTAATGTTAAAATCACAGGGAATTATATAATAAGACAACATAACAGAAAAAAAGCATAAATAAAGCAATACAGTGACTTTTGAAGATAAATAATACACAGGGTTAGTATGCAATATAAATATGTATTGAATTATGTCAATCTGCGTGTGTGTTATAGTTGAGTCCAGTCATCATGGACACGGTTCTGAAAGGCACCTTCAACGTGACCCTCCACAATCCTCTGGTGTCCAGCACAAGATCTCTGTCTTCACACAGGTCTTAGAGAATACTCGCAGCCCACAGCAGTGCTTGACTCAGGTCAAAGGTCAGTGACCTCACATCAGATTAGACACTCTTCCAAATGGCTGATTGATCTGCTAAAACCAAAGACACTCAAAAAAACATGCACCATATTTTTTTTTAAATTAAAATTAAAGCTAGTTAGTTTTATTAATGGCGATGATTATTAATGTTTGTATTTTTACATATATTGATTTTCTTCACAATCATTAGCATCTGTAGCTTTTCTGTCCTTAAAAATGCACGTGGATAGTAAAAATGTTGATAAATATAAATATATCTTTTAATTGCTTTGATAACATAGACACGAGGCATTGCTGAGTTATACCTACTTGTCAAATGTTTTGGATGTTTTTCTAGTTAAAATTCAAAGCAATCTGGCTCTCCATTTCATCTTATTATTATATGAAGATGTTAAAATAGATTAAAATCTCACTTATAATTTTTAACCTATTTTTCCTGCTGGCTAGTCAAAATTTGTAAACATAAATAATGATGCCAAATAATATAATTATCATAAAATAACAGTGCAAACAAAGAAAGCAGCAGTATATAAATTTTAATAATTATTATAATAAAAATAATAGTTTAAATAAACAAATTATAATTTAGAAAAGTTTTAATTGTTAAAATGAAGGCTGTGTTATACGAATAATCTCTGTTGATCTGTAGTTTTAGTTCGCTTTATTGCACATTTGGGAAAACATTTGCACAATCTTTTTATACTCAGTATTTCTGCTAAATAAAATACATAAAAAATATATATAAAATAGCTTTAATGCAAAGCGGAAAGAAGATTTTAAACTAAAAGATGTTCAAAAATGATGTGAAATTCATGACCTTTGTAATGGCAGGTGCTAATATTTTAGGATATTTGGATCCATCTTACTTTGCCTTCAATAGTGATTTTTTTTTTCTAATTTCATTTTATTTTTCCTGCACATTATTTACAATTTCAGTTTTTTCAGCACAAAATATACATCAATCATACATTCTTACCTCAATTTACATAAATGTACAAAATTTAATTGTGTCTAAAAATATTTAAAGCATTTGCACTTTATACTTATATATACTTATTATACTTTTCTGAAAAAAAACAGTAATACAATAAAATAATATTTGGAAAAAATTAAAATATCACAATTTCACTGCAAAGCAAAAGAATATAAACTAAAATGTAAAAAAAAACTATATATATATATATATATATATAAACTCATTAAGGCTCATTATTGATTTTCGCGAATCCACCAGAGGCTGCTATGTACGCTTTTTCAGATGTTAAAATTCTCTTGCGAGTGCCATTCGTGCCTGCTGTTCTCACATAAATCCACCAGAGGCCGCTGTCGACTGACTGACCGACTGACTGACTGACTGACTGACCGACTTACCGACCGACCGAACGACAAGTCCGCTGATGTACGTGGCGAGCTACTGGGCAAACGTAACAGCAGAAAAGCTGTCCATAAGGAGCTAAGCGGTCAGCTGATATCGCGAAAACAGTAGCCGTCGGCGGCGTCATACCGCTCCGTATCGTTCGTTTTAAAAGGAAATGCAGCCATACGTTCCTCTAGCTACATAATTCGTGCTCTCCAGAAATGTATACAGGGGTACGTTTTCACAATGAGCCTGTGTTGAGATATATATATATATAGCTACATATATATATATTTTTTTTTTTATATATATATATATATATAGCGACACGGTGTAGCAGTGGGTAGCACGATCGCCTCACAGCAAGAAGGTCGCTGGTTCGAGCCTCGGCTGGGTCAGTTGGCATTTCTGTGTGGAGTTTGCATGTTCTCCCTGTGTTGGTGTGGGTTTCCTCCGGGTGCTCCGGTTTAAGTCCAAAAACATGTGGTACAGGTGAATTCGGTAAGCTAAATTGGCCGTAGTGTATGTGTGTGAATGTGGGTGTTTTGGTGTTTCCCAGTGATGGGTTGCAGCTGGAAGGGCATCCGCTGCATAAAACATATGCTGGATAAGTTGGCGGTTCATTCCGCTGTAGCGACCCCAGATTAATAAAGGGACTAAGCCGAAAAGAAAATGAATGTATGTATATATATATAAATATATATATACAGTAAAATTACTAATAATTAATAACACTAATAATATATAATTAGTTAATTCACCTAATTACTTAATTAACTAATAATATATAATTACTAATAATTAGAATTAAATAATAATTTTAAGAAAAAAAAGTAATTTATAAGTGTTTTAGTTATTAGCAAAAAAATATTTTTAAAATTTAAAATTGTATATAATTTTGAAAAAGATGCTGATGACACCTAGTAGAAAAAAATTGCAATAAAATAATATTAATAAAATATTAAATCGCTAATGCAAAGCAAAAAGAATAATACCAAACTATATCAAAAGTCTTATCAAACTATATCAAAAATATCAACTATATCTAACTGTATCAAACTATATCCAAAGTCGTAATATTTTTAGGAAAAATGGATCAGTCTTCCAGGCATTGCATTCAGTTGTGATTTTTTTTTTCCCCCTTCCGTATCATCTTACATTTTTCCTTCTGTATTTTAATTTGTTTTCCAGGTCACACACACTTCTAAAAAGACCTCAGCTAAGCCTCTCATATTAAACACATGCTTCCCAGGAGTTCCTGTCACGCGCACACACACACACACCTCTTTATGGGTGATATATTTCCCCAGCGCTCACGACGAATAAATCAGGATTCTTTAATGGGTTTGATGTTTCAGGGTTTTTGTGCGTCATAAATTCTCAGCCCTGCCCACAATAACACAGTGCTAATGTAGAGCGATCGGAGCGTACGTACACACACACAGCATCTCCATATCGTTACACACACCCTTTTAATCTAATTAAGCATTTACACACTCTCATTATTCAGCAGAGAGAGGGAGGTCGAGGAGAGACGTCGAAGACCCGAACCGACAGAAGAAAGAGAGGTTTTAGCTCTTTATTGAACTGACTTGTTTTACATTTGCAAGCTAATTGAATCAGATAAATCACTGTGGCGGCTCTCTTTCTCTCTCGGCGCTCGCGTCTGTTTGTCTCGTTGGAGTTTACAGATGTTACAGCGTTTCAAAAGTCAATGCGAAATCAAAATTGAAGCCATTTACTTTCCCAACACACATTCCTGGTCTTATTGTAAAGCATTCATCAGTGCAAAAAAACAAAAAACTAAACAAGAGGCTTTGGTGTAATCTTTTGGACGAAATTATTTCGAGAGATCTGCAGAGTGGATGGCAACATCAACAGCCTGAGGTATCAAGACATTTGTGCTGCCCATTACATTACAAACCACAGGAGAGGGCAAATTCTTCAGCAGGATAGCGCTCCTTCTCATACTTCAGCCTCCACATCAAAGTTCCTGAAAGCAAAGAAGGTCAAGGTGCTCCAGGATTGGCCAGCCCAGTCACCAGACATGAACATTATTGAGCAGGTCTGAGGTAAGATGAAGGAAGAGGCATTGAAGATGAATCCAAAGAATCTTGATGAACTCTGGGAGTCCTGCAAGAACGCTTTCTTTGCCATTCCAGATGACTTTATTAATAAGTGATTTGAGTCATTGCAGAGATGTATGGATGCAGTCCTCCAAGCTCATGGGAGTCATACACAATATTCATTCTTTCTCCACTGCACCATGACTTTATATTCTATACTGTACATTATTTCTGTTAAGTGACAAGACTTTTGTCTAAGCACAGTCAGACCTTACTGTCCTAATGAAATAATTAAAAATCAAGGCATCATATTTTATTTTGGTAATATAAGTGTAATCTAGAGGCATTTGCCTTTCATATAAGCCATTTATGATACCAAATGATCTACTAAAAAAAAGGTCCACCAATCAGAGAACAGAATCAAAGATCTCTTGAATATACTCTATGAATATACTTGAATAACTTGAATATACTTGAAGAATTCTATGAATATAAGCCATTTACTTTCTGAATGCACATTTCTGGTCTTATTGTAAACCATTCATGTAAAAGTTAGTGTGTGAATGTGTGTTTCCCAGTACTGGGTTGCGGGTGAAAGGGCATCCGCTGCATAAAACATATGCCGGAATAGTTGGCAGTTCATTCCGCTGTGGTGACCCCTGATAAAATAAGGGACTAAGCCAAAGGAAAACGAATGAATGAAACTCAATAATTTATTTTGTAAATCATAAATCAAATTTTATCAGAAGAAACATTTGATGACACTAAAAAAAGACTATACAAAAATACTAATGAATTGTCATTTCCTTCAAACTGTTTTACCCATTTGTCAGCCGTTTTAATTCAATTGTGTCTGTTTTTACACCAAAAGTTATGTACTTTTGTCTTTTCCTCTTCAAGTGCTTCTAATCAAAGTTGAGTCTTTTTTTATTGCTAACTCAAATTCTTATTATTTTTCCCTCCTGGTGTATAAACATGAACCCAGCATGACAATGGTGCAAAATGACAATAATTTAAAGCCAAATTGCAGGGAGGGATAATGATTTTAGAAAGATGGCAGAATCATTTTTTTTTGTTTTACACAAAGATTGGAAGCTCTGATTTAGCAATCCTTGTTGCGTTATATGCCAGTGTTCAGAAACGGGGAAAGTTTACACACCTGTAACTCCAAAAATATCAAAGTCACAGTATCTACATATCCTTTTGCATACTTAAAGCGATAGTTCACCCAAAAACAAAAATTCTATCATTATTTACTCACACTTCACTTGTTCAAAACCTATTTGAGTTTCTTTCTTCCGTTGAACACAAAAGAAGATATTTTGAGAAATTCTGGTTGTCATTGACTTCCATATAATTTTGTTTCCCTACTATGGAATTCGATCAGGGTATATACAAGAATCAGAGAATATTCAATACCTTTTGCGATTCTTTAAGACTCTTTCCATACATTTTAAGACCTTATAACCACTTTAGGTTTTAACCTGTAACATTGACGACATTTTAACTTACAGTATATTTACTAAATACTGACTGTAAAAAACTAATCCTAAACTAAAACATTATCCATATACTGAATAAAAACACTAATCCAGCAGGGGGCGCCTACAGACCAGCAGGAATAACAGTGTTGCCTTGGTTACAGCAGTAAACAAAGCAGCATGATGTCAAATCTACCAGGATTTTATCGATTTCATAAACTACACTGCAGCCCAATATTCACAGATTAAATTCAGCTAAACTTTAGCATACAACTATACATTGTACAATCAAACATTCTACAAAATGTAATACCTTGTAGGCAGGGTATTCAGACTAGGGACAGGGTAATCTGGTCTGCCACTGTGACTCTGGCCTGCCCCCTCCCCCCTGCCACCCGGTCTTCACTTACCGATCGCAAATACCCTACCCCCGCTCTTCACTTACCGATCGCAACCCCCCGCCCCCCCCCTAAACTAAATTGGCCGAAGTGTATGAGTGTGTGTGTGAATGAGAGTGAATGGGTGTTTCCCAGGACTGGGTTGCGGTTGGAAGGGCATCTGCTGCGTAAAACATATGCTGAAATAGTTGCCAGTTCATTCCACTGTGGCGACCCCTGATAAAATAAGGGACTAGGCCGAAGGAAAATGAATGAATAAATAATACCTTGTAAAATAGCATTTAAGACTTTTCAATACTGTTTAAGGGCTTTAAATTCCTCTAAATTGATTTATCAACTTAAAATACTTTTTAAGACCCCACGGACACCCTGTCGATGGGTGGCAGAAACTAGCAATCTTTAAGATATCTTTATTTGCGTTCAACAGAAGAAAGAAACTCATAATAGTGTAAAACCATTTGAGGAAATGTAAATTATGAGGTAATTTTCATCAACTATCCTTTTAAGACTCTTAACAAACTCTTTTGGCATCTTCATTTTTGGGGCTCTATATGCTTTATCTCCAGAGATACTGTATGGGGAATTCAATGCAGCATCATTTACAAATTTTCCAAAACGTTTTGTTACAAGCTGTTTACATGTAAAAAGATACATAAAAAATCGTACATATTTTCAATTTAAATATAAGTACGACATGTCCATTTGTACCCCAAAAAAATCGCTATGGGTGAACTTTATGGGTACTAGCTTCCGGAACCAGTGCAGCTAAAAATAAAAGTACAAAAACTGTAGCACTCCATAGCTAAATATCCATTTTAAGGGTTGTTATAATTAATGCAACCTTTTGCTAATTGCTAACAATATAATTAAAACACAGTTTGACAATCATCTAACAATAGCGAATTACAAAAATAGATTTCTCACAATTCACTCCCTGTCAAACACCCACTTTTCTGACCCCACCTTATCTAACTGTTTACAAAAAACACCCTAGTACTCTGACAGTTAACCATGGCAACCTAAAAATAGTGAGTTTTGCTGAATGTGCGACAGGACTTTTATTACAGTTTTATTCTCTGAAATGTCACTTTAAGCTGAATACTAGTATCTTGAAAAATATCTAGTAAAATAGTATGTACTGTCATCATGGCAAAGAGGGGTGGTGCGGTGGGGCAGTGGTTAGCGCTGTCGCCTCACACCAAGAAGGTCACTGGTTCGACCCTCGGCTGGGTCAGTTGGCATTTCTGTGTGGAGTTTGCATGTTCTCCCCGTGTTGGCGTGGGTTTCCTCCGGGTGCTCCGGTTTCCCCCACAAGTCCAAAGACATGCGCTATAGGTGAATTGAATAAGCTAAATTGTGTGTAGTGTATGAGTTTGTATGGGTGTTTCCCAGTGCTGGGTTGCAGCTGGAAGGGCATCCGCTGCGTAAAACATATGCTGGATAAGTTGGCGGTTTATACTGTGGCTGTGGCGACCCCTGATTAATAAAAGGACAAAGCCGAAAAGAAAATGAATAAATTAATCATGGCAAAGATAAAAGAAATCAGTTAGAAATTAGTTATTTTTAAAAATCTTCTTTCCAATTTAACATTTTTTGAGCAAAAATAAAAATAAATATATATACATATTATATTCTTATCTCAATTTGTGAAGTTTTATGAACTAATTTCGACAGGATCACGTGCAATGATTGAACACGGCTGGTCTCACATCAACAACAAGGTTATAATAGTGTTGGATTTTTCATTAGTTTAAGTTTTTATTTAATTTTGACTTTTTGTTTTCAAATTCAGTTAGTTTTAATTAGTTTTTAGAGACAGATTTACTTGTTTTCATTAGTTTCTATAATTGAAATTTATTTTGTTTCGTAAATTAGGATATTTGTTAGGTACAAGACTCAAAATCATCAGAATAAATATTGCGTAATAAAACCCAACCAAAGATGGGCTACATTTTTTGACACAAAAATACTACTGTGTGCAAGGCTGCTTCTGAGGTTAAACACAGTAGTGATGGGAAGTTCGGATCTTTAACGCAACCCGGATCTTTTGTGACAATCTTTCCAAGTTTGGACTCAACATATCAAAAATATGTAGTCAGCAATCTTAATTTCAGTCAGTTAAAACATCACCATGATCCAAAAGTTTCTTACAATTACGTTTTGCAACCCAACTGATGCATGATTCACTTATTTAAATTCCATTACGATTTTCTGTTATGAAATAAACTTACGTTTCACCAGATCCTCTCATTTAAGCCCTTGGTTTACCTGTGCTGCAGCTGTTCAAGTTTAGTTTAATCACAGCAGACTGCCATGTACTGTACTGTTTGTGTTCGGTTCACTGAATCACGCATGTGCAGTATTATCTGTTCACCGCTTGTCAAATGTTATCTGTGTTTACTGTTCTAATAACTGAATAACTCAGTATATATTGGTTTATGTCGAGTCAGAGGGCGGTATCAGGCATGTTAATAAGTAAGTAGTTTGTGGATAAGTGCTTAACGTTTCAAATGATTCAGTTCGATTTGGTGAATTACGGTTCAACTGGTTCACTTAGAAGATCCGGTTTAAAAGAACGATTAATTCGCGATCGCGATTACTAATACAGAAATAAAACCTATTATTTGGCACAAATGTGTTAAATTATTACTTTTAAGTATCTTCTCGGTTTGTATTTAATGTTCTCACCGTGCTGCTGTCATGTCCAGCCGTTGTTTTTGTCGCGGGAGCAACATTGGATGACTGGAGGAGGACTGGCTTGATCTGGCCAATGGCATCAGCAGGATTACAGACTCTGAAGTGCCGTACGGGTCAAACACCGGGCAGCGCGAATTTAAATATATTTACTTTTAAAAGGCATACAGTCTGTATTAAATACATTTACAAAGACGAAAACGAAGGACGTTTTTGCTATAATTTTAGTTACGGTTAG
Organism: Danio jaintianensis; assembly: GCA_903798115.1. Lineage (NCBI taxonomy): Eukaryota > Metazoa > Chordata > Actinopteri > Cypriniformes > Danionidae > Danio > Danio jaintianensis. Next base: position 27,040,483 of record CAIGQV010016645.1, on the reverse strand, counting down.
TTTTGTATGTACACAATACAGTTTCAGTTAGTTCTAGTTTTTTTTTAAACTCTCGTTTTTATTTTTATTTCAGTTAACGAAAATGTTTTTTCAATTCTAGTTTTCGTTTTTTCGTTCGTTTTCGTTAACTATAATAACCTTGATCAACAATCATCCAAAAACCAATCAAATGAATCCAAGCCTACATAAATAGCCCGTTTTTCTTAAAGGGGTGGTCCACAGTGTATTTTTAAGGCTTGGTTGTGTTTATAAGATGCAATGCAATGTGTGCTCATGCTTCACTTGTAGAAAATCACATTATTGTTTCATATATCTTACTTTGATTATATACAGCTACTTAGCTAACATGCAAACGACTATATTTTTTATAGTTATAATATTTCCTAGTTCCTCTGAAACGCCGCCCTCAAGAGGCTCTGATTGGTCCGCTAACATAATGTGCTGTGATTCGCGGATTGGCTCCATGTCATTCCCCTACAAGTGTGCACATTTGCGCTGTGTAAACAGTGCAGTCAGAGGCTCAGAGCAGCTGTTAGCAGCGTTAGCTGCCTTAATCAGACAGAAATGAAGAGTCTTTCACAATGAAGTGTCTTTCACATATATTCGGAATAAGCATGTGTAAGTAATATAAAAACGTTCTCATATCTTTTGCGAGTTTGTTATTTAAGATGTAGAACGCTCGGAAAGCAGCCACATAGAGAGACATGCATAGAGAGACACTGCACGCGCTGCTAAAGATTGTGGCTGTTTACAGGGGTTTGACTGATAAATATGAATTTGTAGCTAAATTGTTAGCGGTGCCAAACAGTATTTCCTGTTGTTTACACCTTTGCTGACGTCCTCGTTAACTCTAGAAGCTGTGCATGTAGTTGAATCCACAGCTTCGTCTGTTGGAGGAGTTTTAACCGAATCCAGCCCTGAACTGGGAGAGATTCTGGAAGTTCTCCTTTGTCAAATGCTAGCGCTATATCTTTTTATATATAACTCCCTGCAACATAATTAAAATTAAACTGTAAGCACTTCTCTCTTTGTGTCGTGTCCTTTGGAAGCCCAAATACAGAAACAGAAGAAGCTCTGTGGAAATAGCAGCGTTTGGACGGCATTTTAGCTTTCACTGCTTTAACATTACAGCGCCTCTGGCCACGCCCCTTCGCTGCGCAGGGTGTGTGCGCGAGGTGAATGCGTGTAACCTGAAGCATTTGTGATCTCATTAGCCCGGATGTATTTTTTGTAGTCCCCAAATTTGTTCGCTGTAGGCTTTGCTAAGCTAACTCTGTAAAAGCCAATGTCTCCCATTGCATTGAACTTTGAGCATCTTACATTCAGAGATGTTGTTTAAGTTCACACAGCTACATTACACATCAACTAAAGTTTAAAATATGATATCGTAGTGGACCACCTCTTTAACTCCCTTATCTTTATTTTTTGAAGAATCTCCCCATCCACCCCCTTTTCCGCCTATACCAAGGGGAGCTCTCAAGACCTACCTGATTTCGGACCCCCTTCTATGGGAGCCCTGGCCTCAAGTATCTCTGAGCTCAGGGTTCTCTCCTGGGACAGCGTGCCAAACCTGCAATTAGTATCAAGCATTAGCTAAGTGTGAACTCTTGAAACAGAAGATAACCAAAAAAATGTAATTGTGTCTAACATTTTATAAACATTTGCACAATCTTTTTATACTTTTCTGAAAACACAACAATAACAGTGCAATAAAATAATATAAAACAATATCACAATTTCACTGCAAAGCAAAACTCTGACAGTTAACCATGGCAACATAAAAATAGTGAGTTTTGCTGAATGTGCGACAGGACTTTTATTGCGATGAACTCTGTAAGCATATGCTGATGGTTATGAGTGGGAGAACGTGTGATAGTTTGCTCTCGGTGGAGCGAACGGAAACGCAGCTCAAGACGTTTCAAGGTAAACACCATATTGTGAGATGTGTTAATCGGGGAGTTAATTGTCGTTAAGATGTCTTAATTAGTCATTAAGGCAAGCTGTTCCTCCTGCTGAGGTCTGCTTGGCCTGTTGCCCACTGCGCGCCCATGGAGGACCACAACTTCTGCTTCTCCATTATTGTCTTAATGTTGAGGAAGTTCAGTCGCTCTCAAACACACCCTGAGGAACACACCATTGGCTCAGATGTTTCTTTTTCATAAGCGTTCTACATATGGCAATTGTATTCTTGATAGGATACTCCAAGTAACTATTTTGCATCACATCCCATCATTTAATTGTAAACTAATTTAGATTTATAGTTAATATTTTGTAATATTTCATGTTCCTCTGGAGGGCGGCACGGTGGCTCAGTGGTTAGCACTGTCGCCTCACAGCAAGAAGGTCGCTGGTTCGAGTCCCGGCTGGGCCAGTTGTCATTTCTGTGTGGAGTTTGCATGTTCTCCCTGTGTTGGCGTGGGTTTCCTCCGGGTGTTCGGGTTTCCCCCACAGTCCAAAGACATGTGCTATAAGTAGGGATGGGTACCGAAACTCGATACTTTATCGGTATCGGTGCTACATTATGAAAGACCGAAGTATTGATAAGCTCTGACGTTAACAGTTCTGCTATCGGTACTGGAGAATTATTGCTGAATAAACATTACTTACAGTAGCATAATTTAACTGACCTTTTATATCATTTGATATTTGATATTCGTCTGCACAGTTGGTAATCTCACATGAGAAATGCTCGTGTTTCGTATAACACGCGTCAAGTATAAATGCCTTCACAGTTCTCGGCTGTGCGCGCGCACTCAGCGGAGGCTCGCGCTAAGTGCACACACATAGCTCGTAAGCTTGTGGAGTGAACCAAACGGGTTGTATTTCCTGAGTGGACAGCGACAATGCCCGTTGCAACAAACTCCTTTATGTGAATGCGTTAATGAAAAATCATAAACATTATCTCATTTAACTGCATTTTGCAACTATTCTCGACTGCAGGGAGCACAATAAACCGAGAAAGATCAGTCAAACATGTTTATTTTTTTTTTTCCAGAAGAATGGTTAAAAACTGAGAGTCGTTTTCCTTCAAACCATTGTAAATTATTTTACAGGAAAAAAATTATTTATTTGTTTTACAATTATTGGTTTCATTTTATTTTACATTAAAAACGTAATAATAAAATAAAGCGTTGTTAATTCTGTTCAATTTGTTTTTTGTTTTTTTTCATTAAAAAATACACTACAAAAAGTACCGATAACAGAACCGTTAAAGTACCGAACTGATAAGTGGTATCCATAAAAGTAGTAATACCGTTAAAACCTTAACAATACCCATCCCTAGCTATAAGTGAATTGGAGAAACTAAATTGGCCGTAGTGTATGTGTGTGAATGTGAGACTATGGGTGTTTCCCAGTGCTGGGTTGCAGCTGGAAGGGTATCCGCTGCGTAAAATCCTGATTTACAATAAGATTTACAATATTATATTTGTGCATATACGTTAGATTAGTCAGTACTGAAGCCAAATCTGGAGCTAATCTAACAAAATAGTTTAGGATAACGGTCCAGAAATTAATACACTCAAATGTATCTGTTAGCAAAAAAAATTAATTATTTAATTTATAGAGTAAAAATCAACAGAAACAAAAATATATCAAATGTCATTGAAATTTTGTAGTTTGTAATATTTGTTTGCAATATTTTACATTTAAATTGATTTCAATTTCTAAAGATGTTTGGTGGCTAAAATATTATTTTTATATAATTATTGTTTTTAGGGCTTTTCACTTTTATTGATAGGACAGTGAAGATTAACAGGCAGGAAAGTATGGGGAGCAGAGATAGGGGAAGGATTGGCAAAGGACCTCGAACTCAGGTCGCCGCGAGCACCTCGGTGCTATGTGTCGGCGCACTAACCGCTAGGCTATTGGCGCCGACAAAATATTATTTTAATAAATATATCCATTTAATAAACCTGTTTTGTTCAAATGCACCAACATGTATTACATTTATTCACTGAGAAATTGATAACAATATACATTTCACAATGGGTTGTACTCAATTATGCTGAGCACTGTATGAGTTTTTAATCTTTGTAATTTTTGTTTACATTTTTATTTGTTTTAGCCATTTTGTTATATGTTTTCCTGCTGATTTAGCTTCAATTCTATAGTTTTTTTCATTGTTTTCTTAAATGTAATTATTTCAGTTAGTTGACAAATTTTTAAAGTAATATTTCTAGTTTATTTTAACTTTATTTAAATCAGCAAAACTTATTTTTAGCACTTTTAGTTTATAAACACTAAGAGATGCAAGTAAAGGAATAGAGCTACGAAATGGCATGGAAAAAATGATCTGCGTCTATTTGATTTAGGATTTTGATTAATTTCCTATGAAGAACATCTGAAAGTCAGGAGTCCCCTTTGGCTGTTCAACCAATTTATCTCGAAGAAAACAACTAAGACATTTAAGAGATGATGACTTTCCAGATCAGCAGAGAGAATGATCTGTCAGATAACAAACTCTCATAACAATATAAAAGTGCAATTTTACATTTTTGTAATTTGCTATAGCCTTTGAAATGAGTCTGGATAGCATCCCAATACAGTATAATTGTCTGAAATAACTTTTAATGCTTTTTGTGTCTGATTAGATATCCTACAAAATTGCATGAAGATGCATGCATGTCATCTAATTACAACCATTACTGTCTAATGTTAGTTCATTTGTTAGTTGCCTTTGTAAAATGTACTTTACTCAATGTACTTTATCCAAAGTGATTTATGTTTCTGATTACTCATGATCAACACACATAAATATTTAAATATTTTCTAAATAATTATAATGCTCACATCACATTTTAGAAAAAAAAAATTATATATAGATATCACTTTTTAGGGCGATGCGGTGGCGCAGTGGGTAGCACGTTCGCCTCACAGCAAGAAGGTCGCTGGTTCGAGCCTCGGCTGGGTCAGTTGGCATTTCTGTGTGGAGTTTGCATGTTCTCCCCGTGTTCGCGTGGGTTTCCTCCGGGTGCTCCGGTTTCCCCCACAAGTCCAAAGACATGCGCTATAGGTGAATTGGGTAAGCTAAAATTGTCCGTATTGTATGTGTGTGAATGAGTGTGTATGAATGTTACCCAGTGATGGGTTGCAGCTGGAAGGGCATCCGCTGCGTAAAAACATATGCTGGATAAGTTGGCGGTTCATCCTGCTGTGGCGACCCCAGATTAATAAAGGGACTAAGCCGAAAAGAAAATGAATGAATATCACTTTTTTTTAAATGTACATTTTATTGTGTTAATGTGCAGTTAACTACACTGTAAAAACCAATTGGTTAGTCAACTGATTGCTTTAAAAGCAATGGGTTTTCTCATGTTTTTAAAGGGCTCCTATTTTGCCTTTTTTACAACATGTAAATTAAGTCTTTGGTGTCTCCAGAATGGTTCTGTAAAGTTTCATATCAAAACACTCATCAGATAATTTATTACACCCTTCTGAAAATGTCAATTTTGGGGTCGTTTTGGGTCACCTGTGCCTTTAAATGCAAATGAGCTGATTCTTCCCATCCTCTCTTTTCTTTATAAAATACAAACAATGTTTTAAAAAGCCTTTTTCAATTTATAAAACTTCTTCTTGAAGTGCAGTTGGATCCCAGAGAGTTAGAACAGATCTTTTAATCCCAGTTTCTGTGCAAATCCTGCCTTGTGGACATGATTATACGCGTTAATACTGATGCGTGTTAATACACAGCTCTCAATCAATACCAGTGGCCGGGGAAAACCGCACTGCTACGTCATGGTGCGGTCGGCCTCAAAAACACTGGGATTTGATTCCTGGTTTAATTTTAGCATATAAAAAAGGATTTATGCCACTCTAATATGCTGTGTTCGCACTAAACTACACACTTGTCTGCACAAACAGCTTCCAAGGGTTGATATTGCATGATAGGTGCCCTTTAAGTAACTAATCACTTTATTAAATTAAATGTTAAAACAGCATGCCATAAACAAAAATTTACTTTCTTTACTATTTTTGCCTGTTTTTCAGAATAAATATATCAGTGTTTTAACTACTGTTTTAAGTCTTACATTTAAAAAAAAAAATATTCAAAGGGTTAGTTCACCCCAAAATTAAAATCGTCATCATTTGCTCCACTTTGTGATGTTCCAAACCTCATCTGTAACGCTGGGTTCCCTCCAAACCAAGTCAACACAAATGCACAAATAAAGGCGTATTACCATCGCACAAATGACGTGAACACTGTAAAAAATGCTGGCTTCCACACAATCGATTTGTGTTAGGACAACATGAAAGAATTAAGTTAACTTATTACTTTTTACAAATTTCAGTAGACTGAACATATAAAGTTTTCCCCAAAAAAACTCAATAATTGTGTTGTTTCAGCTTATTATATAAAAGTACTTTGAACAAACAGCAAATGTCATTCTTTTGAGTCTAATGCATGACACGTTTGCCGCAAACATATGGATTTCACCTCACTTGCCTCTACCACGCAAGTTAAAATAGTTGAGCTGAAAATTTGCATAAAGTGAAAAAAACATCCCGCGGGTAAACTAGAGCTAGTGACCCCAGCGTTTAGTGTGAACCCAGCTTAAGATTTCATTAATAACAACTTCATTTTTGTTCATGGACCCTTTTCACAAGACTGTTATGATGCGTTTAACAGTCATCATAATCTTAAATCCTCAAAAGTTTTTAATGTTTTGATTAAAAAAACAAAAACATATGTACATTTATATGTATTTACGTATGTATTATATCATCTTTGCATCAAATTACAAAAAAAAAAAAGATCAGATTCCATGTGGTTTGGGCTTTTCACACTTTGCCTGCAGTGTGAACATAGCCTATTTGACCCAATTTGGGTTGAAATAACCCAGCATTTTTTTCAGAGTACAGCAATTTTACGTCAAGATACTTTATTGCTATTTAGCCCCTCCCCCCTCCTCAACCATTCGAATTTCCATAGGCAAAATTTAGGCCACTTTGTGACATCATAAACTCCGGAAAACAACACTTGTAGTTTAAATGAGCTGTTTGTTGTAGTTCTTGAATAGAGATTTTAAAATATAAATTATCTCCCTTTGGATTGGACTTTGAGATTTGTAAATTTGTAGATATTTTTATGCGCAAAGATACACACTACAAACTGACTAACATCAAAGTCCCTTTAAGGCAAGTCATTTCACTCGGCACAAACACACAGAATTCACCTCAGCTGCGTCTACCACGCAAGTTCAAATAGTTCAACTCGAGCTGAAAATTTGCATAAAGTGAAAAAAACATCCCGCGGGTAAACCAGAGCTAGTGACCCCAGCGTTTAGTGTGAACCCAGCTTAAGATTTCATTAATAACACCTTCATTTTTGTTCATGATCCCTTTTCACAAGATGCGTTTAACGGTCATCAGCATCTTAAATCCTTGAAAGTCTTTAATATTTTGATTAAAAAAGTATGTACATTTATATGTATTTACGTACGTATTATATCGTCTTTACATTTACTTCGTTACATTTACTTGAGTAAAATTGTTGGATAATGTGTACTTTTTGAGTACATTTAAAGACATTTACTCTTACTCGAGTACATTTTTAGAGAAAAAACTTTACTCTTACTTCGTTACATTTGGCAGCACTCCTCCGTTACTGACATAAATATGATTAATAAATATGATTCATATGACTTGTTCGCAAGTATCTCGAGGTGCCGCGTTGGAGAGGTTGTGTCGCGAGAGGTTGCTATAGAGACACGTGTCCCGATTTCGTTTAGTGCGCACGCTTGTGTTGGAATGAATGATGGCTGAAGACATGCAAGTTTATCGAATCAGATCACCTGCGGCCTCAAGTTCAGTTTCTGTATTCAATTCTAGTGCAGTGTCAAATTCGAATGCAGTGTCTATGGGGCGGCACAGTTCATTTGACGTTTTTCTCTCTTCTGGCTGCCACTTGTCAATTTGTATATTTCCATTCACTATTTACTTTTATTTTTTAAATATATTTATTATCTGTTTTTTGTCCTGTCTCTGTAATTCTGTTGCACTGTAGAAGCTCTGTCACGAAAACAAATTCCTCGTATGTGTGAACATACCTGGCAATAAAGCTCTTTCTGATTCTGATTCTTTATCAGTCTCACACTATTTTTTTTTCCTTTTTCTGAAAGTCTTGATAACATCATCGTGGAGTTTTTATTTTATTATTTCAGCAAATGGGATTGTAAAAATTATTTGTTGTACTCTCCCATTCACCGCACTCTAAGTTTACCCAACTATGATGACTTCCACCAGGGGCGCCGCTGGCCGGTACAGGCCCTATGACAACATTTCGAGGGTGTCGCAGACGAAAGTGAGGAGCGGGGGGGTGGGGTGTCGCGGAAGAAAGAAGAAGGGGTTGAGGGGTTGGAGTGGTTGTCACGGACGAAAGTGAAAAGCGGGATGGGGGGGGGGGGTTGGGGTGGTGTTGCAGACGAAAGTAAAAAGGGGGGGGGGGCCATAATAGTATCTCTGGGGGCCCCAAAACGGCGTGGCCCCTTAGAATCATCCTAACTCAACCCCCCCACCCCTCTTGTGGCGTCCCTGACTTGCTCCACTGAGAAACCCGGAAGGGGTCCACTCAGAAGATGAACAAACTCCTGACATGTGTTTAGAACAAATGATGTCTGAAGTTCCATTTTGGAACTCTCTCTTTAATTCAAATGGAAAACACGATTCTCCTCCCCACCCCCACTCGACCCTGGCAGATATTTTCCAGACATCTTGCTTTTCAAGCAAACGCATCTCTTTTGAAAGTCATTTTTGTATGTAGCAGCATTAAACGCGCAGCCGTCGACTGCGGTGTCATAAGAGAAGGAGGGCCGTAGGGCTGTTGAAGGGGCCGCGGTTGCTGTTATCAGTCCCGCACACTCCCTCCTCCTCCAGCAGGGGGTTTAATGATCCTCATGCACGTATAATCAGGAGACTCCAGTAAGCATGCTTAAATACAGCCTCCGCTATCATCACAGAGAGCAGGTACAGAGAGAGAGACCTGAAGGGTCAGCGGTCCTGTGATTAGACTTTTATCGGCGCGCTCATCGTTTCTGTGAGAGAACGGCCCCAATCTGAAGTTTAATTGAGTTGAATGTTGTTATCGGAGTCGAGCTGCAGGATTGCTCTCTCTTTCTCTGTCTGTGTCTCAGAGGGAGATGTTTTTCCCCCTCTCTCTCTCTCTTTCTCCAGGCAGGAGGCTGCTTTATATGGAAATAGGCTGCAGAACGACGGAGTTCATATGGAGAAGAAAGCTCAAAGTACTCCGAATGTCACACTCATTGCAGCTCAAGCTCTTTTTTTTTTGCTTCTTTTTTTTCTTGCGCGCTTTCTCGTCTCGTAGTTTCTAAATAATGCGC
>CAIGQV010016645.1:27015991-27026145 GCA_903798115.1 Danio jaintianensis | reverse complement strand
AATGTTTTGTCCAGATATGACCCAATTTGGGTTGAAATAACCCAGCATTTTTTAGAGTACAACATTTTTGCGTCAAGACACTTTATTGCTATTTAGCCCTTCCCCCTCCCCCCAACCATTCCAATTTCCATAGGCGAAATTTGGGCCTCTTTGTGACATCATAAATCCTGGAAAACAACACTTGTAGTTTAAATAAGCTGTTTGTTGTAGTTCTTGAATAGAGATTAAAAAAAAATATATATATATATATATATATATATATATATATATATATATCTTCCTTTGGATTGGACTTTGAGATTTGTAAATTTATAGATAATTGCGCAAAGATGCAAACTACAAACTGACTAACATCAAAGTCCCTTTAAGGCAAGTCATTTCACTCGGTGGCCATCTTTGAAACGCCTCTCTGACATTCTGTCTGAATGGGGAACATCATATTCTCCAAAACTGTTTGCCAAGCTTACAATTAAATTTCATATTAGGAATCACCAATAAAATTAAACAACTGTCTCTTTAGTTTCATTTATAAATGTTCGAATCACACAAAATCTGCAAAAGCTCGCGTCTGGTCTGAGCCCCTCACCCAGAGAATCATCAGTCTATAGCGATCGATGATTGGCTCCTGTACTAGAAGGCGGGGCTTCATTCGCCATATTGACCATTACACTTTTCCCCCATTCAAAAACTATACGAGTGACATGTCTTGTGTATTATATAGTCTTTGCTAACATTCAAAAAGTGAAAAAGCATATAAAAAAAACTAAAACATTTACAATTCAGGATGATGTGCTGCAAGTTCAAAAATGCTAACTCATATCCAGGTTTTAGGACTCATTCCTGCACTAGCAGATAACTCGTAGCAGATGAAGTAATGAATGGAGGAGGTGTTGTTGTTGTCAGGTAAGCAGACAGTTTTACCTTGGTTCATTTGTCACACAATGGGATTGCATTTGGGATAAGGTATCCAGCACAATTTATTCAGAATATATACTATGTTAAATATTCCACACATATTTGAATGGGTTTTCAAATTCTAATGTGTCCTGGCAAATTATGTGACATTAAATGCTGTATTTTGTGTCAAAAAAAACACAAAAAAGGCATGTTGTTCTTAGTCAATGGGAATGAAAATAAGCACTGTGCTGAAATGTCTGCTGTTGTGGGTTTCCTTTTTAATGCACTTACACTTTTTACATTATATAGTACATAATAAAATAGCTTTGCTAGATCAGGTAAGTCTGAATTTAATTCATTCATTCATTCATTTTCTTTTCGGCTTAGTCTCTTTATTCATCAGGGGTCGCCACAGTGGAATGAACCGCCAACTTATCCAGCATATGTTTTACGCAGCAGATGTCCTTCCAGCCGCAACCCAACACTGGGAAACACCCATACACTATTGCATTCACACTCATACTCTACAATTCAATTCACCTATAGCGCATGTCTTTGGACTGTGGGTGAAACCGGAGCACCCGGAGGAAACCCACACCAACACGGGGAGAACATGCAAACTCCACACAGAAATGCCAACTGACCCTGTTGGGGCTCGAACCAGCGACCTTCTTGCTGTGAGGCGATCGTGCTACCCACTGCGCCACCGTGACGCCCGAATTTAATTCAGTGAGCACCCAATATTTTTTACAGGAATGTAAAATCAGCATTTGTAAACAAAAGTTTTTTTTTTTTTTATGAAATGCTATTCATTTTATCTACAGAATGCTCATTCTTCATGTATTTCAAAGGGATGGGAACACAAGATGTGTATTCAAAATGCACAAATAGAAAAAAAGATTTTTGTCAATGAAATGGATTTTATACCTGAAATTTATGAAATGCACAAAAGGACAAGTATGTTTTGCCTAAATGAAAGGCACTTGTGTAATGTTCACTAAACCAGATTTGCATTTAGGATTGCAAACAAGAAATGAAGCATTGATTCCATTTATAAAATACAGCTATTTTGTTTCTAGCTGTTTGTCTTTCTGTGTGGGACACCAAATAATTATTGTCATGAAATAATCTTGTTGAGTATACTTAGGCCCAATCCCAATTCTACCCCTTAGCCCTTCCCCTTACCCCTCATTTTGCACGTTCACATGAAGGGGTAGGGGTGTCCCAATTCTCTTTAGCGTGAAGGCGTAGGGCTAAGGGGAAGGGCTAGATAGTGATTGAAACTGCGATTTTCCAGGACCACACTCGAAACCAAGGGGTACGAAAATGTCCCAGAATACACCAGTTACAACAGCAACATGGCTGTCAGGAGATGCACAAATGAGTATTTTTTGGCATTATTAAGAATCTTTACAACAAACAAGCACATGTTTTAATACATTCATAAGGCATTCCTGTTTTACGGTCATGCTTTTTAAAAATAAAATGATTTAAAAAAACGCTATATTTCTATATTTTTATACATCTATAATCCATAATAATAACTCCTGTATAGTAGTCTCACAACATACTTTCACATCAGACACTCAATGACACTCCAATACTCTGTCAGAAAAGTCTAGTGGCTGGAAATAAGCTTTTTACAGTGTCTGGTAGAATGTTAATGTTGTTTTCGTGTGTTTACATAGATGAATATGGCCACGGTGTAAATGCACAGTACAGTTACGAGCTTACTGCCACATTATATCATTATGGTAACATGATATCGTTGTCTTTGGTGATTTCCTGAAGATAAATACCAAAAAATAATGCAACTGGAATAACTACAGCAGTCGCCATCGTTGATCTCATATGAAGTAGTGCTGTCCTATTTCTTAGGGGTTAATTTAAAGCCCTTCCTCTCACACTCTTCACACTTTCAATGGCCAAGGGAAAGGGGTAGGGGTACAAAAATAGAATTGGGATTGGGCCTTACAGTATTGTTACATTCATTTGAAATAAGTAACACTTGGCACTCCATATCTGTGGATTGATTATACGCAAAACAGAATAGTACTAGTCAGATAAGCCAACTTTCTGTTTACATAAAGCACAATTACTGTAACGATAGATTTAGCTTTAAAATTCATTAGAAAAATCACTATAAAATTAAACGTATTCTAGAGTCCACACCTCTTATGAAACATGGTTTTACTACGTAGTATTGTAGTTAAACCATGGTAACCATAACTAACCATAGTTTAACCCTGGTATTGGTTGAAAAATTGGCTTTATGGTCTGAGAGAACTGGAACATGCTGCAAGTTATGAAAACACGTGCAAATAGAAAAACAATGAACTGAGAAAACATTTTCCGGCAAACTAACATGCTCAAATACAGAAATGTGCTACAAAAAGCGCAGACCACCACAGAAATGTGTTGAGGACACCAAAAAGTGATGAGCCGACTGCTTCATGTTTAGAGTCAGCGATGTTGTTGGAGATCTGAGAGGTGAGTTTATTGTTTATTTTAACATCCTGGTTGAACGTTTTTTTGTTGTTGTTGTTTGTATATTTTTAGCCCTAATCATCTGACGGATTGCACAATTAACATTAATGTCATGAATTTAAACTCCAACTTAAATGGGCATGGAAAGCTGTAAGCTGTCGAGAGCGATTTATTAAAAAAATTCAATAAATCTGAAAGTCATGCTAACACTATCGTTATTTGAGCAGATTGTATTGCAAAAAATATTTATATATATTTATGCCACTCTAGAAGCCCGTTTCTGAATAAAAAAAAGGTTATTGCGACTTTTTATCTGAGAATTGCGTGACACAAACTTACAATTCTGTGCTATAAAGTCAGAATTCGCAATTCTGAGTTATAAATTCAAAATTCAGACTTTATATCATGCAATTTTGAGATATTAAGTCACAATTGCATGATATAAACTTGCAATTGCAAAGAAAAGGCAGAATTCTGACATTAAAAAGGCAGAATTGCGACTTTATATTTCAGAATTGTGAGTCATAAAGGAGTTTCTTGTTATGGAGACTGACCTTTAAATGGAGTGTTAAAAACTCTTTCTTCGGCTCTCTGCTTTGTGATCTGGTATCAAGAGCCCAATTTTCCCAATAAAGGCCAGGACACTGGACAAGTGGTTGACACTTTTAATTCGGACTTTATAACTCTGTGTTGCGACTTTATCTCTCAGAGTTCTGACTTTATATCACAGAATTCTGACATAATAACTCACAATTTAGAGTTTACATCTCACAATTCAGAGAAAAAGGTCATAATTGCACGTTTGTATCACGCAATTCTGAGATAAAAAGCCGCAATAACCTTTTTTGTTTTTATCCAAAGGCAGGAACGGCTTCCACACTCCTATATGTCCTAAGATTACCCAACGATCGCTGCGTTCCATTCAGAAGGGCTCATCCCTATGCCCTAATCCCTTCGAAGGGTTTACCCGCCTCCGGAGTGACAGCTTCGAATGGATGAATGGTGTAGGGGTCCAAAAAAGCCTCTCTTTGGAACGCACTTCTGCATCAACTTAACGAGACCATCATAGAGGTGTGCCTTCATTGCACTTTTTGTGCATTAGTTGACGCACACAAAACACGCTCGTAATCAGGGGGGTCAGTCGTGGTCTGGTGGTTAGAGAGTTGGACTTGTAAGCAGAAGGTTGTGGGTTTGAATCTCAGTGCCAGCAGACAATGACTGAAGTGACCTTGAGCAAGACACCTTACCCCCGTTTGCTCTGCAGTGATAATTGGCCTCTGCATAATACTTGTAAGTCGCTTTGGATAAAAGCGTCAGCCAAATGACTAAATGTAAATGTAATGATTAACATTGTGCAGGCTGTGCCTTATTTCTTTTATTTATTTATTTATTTATGCATTGTAGTAGACATGAAATGGTTAATTGTGTCACGTGATCATGGTGGAGGGTCACAAGGTTACTTAGAGGGTTTATATTGGTCACCTGTTTATTCACAGACTGAGAGAGGGGGTGAACGGGGACGCAGTATTCTTTGTTGATCAAATCAAATCTACACTGTCAAAGTATCAAGAAAGGTACGTTTTCATTGGGAAAATTAATGAGAAGACATTGGAAGAACTTCTTCTTTGTTTATGTAACGGAGGGCCGCTAGCCACCTCAAAAGGTGCTCTAGCGACAGACGCTAGGGCCATGGTCTTTACGCACTAACACCTGCCTGCTGCCATTCCTGAGCAAGCTCTGCACTGGTGGCACTCCGATCCTGCAGCTGAATCCTCTTTAGGAGATGATCCTGGCACTTGCTGTACTTTCTTGGACGCCCTGAAGCCTTCTTAACAAGAATTGAACCTCTTTCCTTGAAGTTCTTGATGATCCTATAAATTGTTGATTTAGGTGCAATCTTAGTAGCCACAATATCCTTGTCTGTGAAGCCATTTTTATGCAACGCAATGATGGCTGCACGTGTTTCTTTGCAGGTCACCATGGTTAACAATGGAAGAACAATGATTTCAAGCATCAACCTCCTTTTAACATGTCAAGTCTGCCATTCTAACCCAATCAGCCTCACATAATGATCTCCAGCCTTGTGCTCGTCAACATTCTCACCTGAGTTAACAAGACGATTACTGAAATGATCTCAGCAGGTCCTTTAATGACAGCAATGAAATGCAGTGGAAAGTTTTTTTCAGGATTAAGTTAATTTTCATGGCAAAGAAGGACTATGCAATTCATCTGATCACTCTTCATAACATTCTGGAGTATATGCAAATTGCTTTTATAAAAACTTAAGCAGCAACTTTTCCAATTTCCAATATTTACGTCATTCTCAAAACTTTTGGCCACGACTGTAACTAAGCAACATAACGATCTGTTAACAAGGAAGTAGTATGTCCCAAAATTTGCATACTGTTCTGTTACACACTCAAAAGTATATACTTTTCCTTCACAAAAAAGTACATAATTTTAGGGCGGAGTATAAGTATTAGGTATTAGTATTTAAATTTAGACTGAGAACGCTAATGATGTGGAGGACGAAACCTGCAAAAACAATAAATAAAATAAATACGTAAATACATAACTAAGTAAATAAATCCATAAATTCCTGCATAAATAAAACAATAAATAAATATGCAAATAAATAAATGTATAAATAAAATCCACAAATTCCTGCATAAATATATAAATAATTAATAGTGCGGGCAGATAAATGATTAAATAAATGACATGAATGTTTGGGGAATAAGAGAATGCTAAACTGAAAGTTGATTTCCCCCTCCACCTTTCAAACCTTTATTCATGTAGTTGCATATTTACTTTTCCTCAGCTCAACATGCTGATGAGAGGGTGTCTGTCAATCACCAGAAGGCGGTCTTTATGCCATCATGGTTGATCGTTAGAAAAATGTAGCATTCGATTTTTTGACTGGCTTTCGATGATTGATCAGACACCTTCTCATTACCATGTTGAGCTGAGGAAAAGTAAATACGAAACTACATTCAAGAATGAATAAACGTTTGAATGGGGGGGTTGGGGGCACTACCTGCCCGCACTATTAATATTTATATATTTATTTATGCAGGAATTTGTGAATTTTATATATACATTTATTTATGTGCATATTTATTTATTTATTGTTTTATTTATGCAGGAATTTTTGGATTTATTTACAATTTTTTTTTAAATATATTTGCGTATTTATTTATTAATTTATTGTTTTTGCAGGTTTCGTCCTCCGTATAATAAAAGTGTATGTTGCGAAGTTTTGTTTATTTATTTATTTATTTATTTATTTATTTATTTATTTATTTATTTATTTTATATATAACTTACCTGAGGGCGACGCGGTGGCGCAGTGGGTAGCACGTTCGCCTCACAGCAAGAAGGTCCAATGACCAATTAAAAGGACAGCCAATCAGAATCCATCCTGCTTTAAACCGTGCAAACAGTTAAACTGACAGACAACAAAACTCGCTTCAGTCGCAATCTTATTTAACAGAACACTAATCTTGCGTTGGTGTGACTCTTCGGCTTATTGAGTTGTTGGTGTTGGTGTGCGTGCAGTGATTATGACCCTGACACACACACGGGACACATTGCCAGATCCAGTCCTCTAACACAGGTCAGTGTGTCCGCCAGCTGGCTCTCCTCCTCCGGCCTGCGGTCTGACAAACAGCGCGACGCCGCATGAAGACCGACTCACCGATAAACCCTTCACATCCAGACCCCATCCTGCTTATTTACCACACAGTATCTGAACATTTTACATCACGTGAGTGTTTTGAACGGTTACTCTTTGTCCCTGCACACGGTATAAATATGCGTACATTAGACGTTTTCTATATTTTGTGACTCACGTTTACTTTTATGCTTTTGATTCGCATTACGAGAGCTTGATCTTTCTTCTGACAACTTTTAACCTTAAAAAGTTGGAAAGAGTGACTTTTATTAACATTTATAATAGTTTAAAGTGATATATTGTCTGGGTTGGTGTTGTATATTACAGTACAAAAAGCTGCCAGTGCTTTTTTCTGTTATTTTACAGATTTATTTCTCCATATTAGTTCTTATAAGTTACATTTTATATTATTTCAAACAACTAAAATGTCAATAAAAGTCACTTTGTTAAACTGTTGAGTTGAATTTTCAACATTAAAAGTCTAAGTCAACATCCCATAATGGGAAACACAAAATAGGAAACTGTTAACAGATATTTTTAGTGTGTCTCTTACAAAAGACAAGACGCGTTGATTGCATTCAGTTTATAGCCTAATTTCAATTTTACACTTGTTTTTTAAGGGAAGAATCCAGTTAAAGTTAGAATTTTAATGTGTAAACAGCATTTGTAGACCTATTTTACTGTATATACTGTAGTACCTAAAATTCCCATGTAATCTGTTATGGTAGTACATGCACTCAATAATTAACTTCAGATATCATGCGTGTATCCTGTTTTCAGTGTATTTAAATCAGCAATAATATGGTAACTGTAAAAACAATGAAATCAGATAAAATTATGGTAAAAGTATAGTTTTTTTTCCCACCCAAATCAGACTCGACCAACTAGGTTATTTGTTAGTATATAAATCAAAATTCTTACAGAGAAACGTATTGGTTCGTTTTTTTTTTTATGCATATGTATGTTATATAATGTTTCCATTGCTTGTGGAATATGTATTTAATTATTATTTTTTAAAAATAATATACAATATAAAACCAACGTGATTAAAAAAATGTAGTGATGTATACACTGAAAAATTATGCATCATGGCATAATGTAATTTCATATTTGCATTGATTTTATTTCAATAATCCATATTTTTTTAAATTGTATTTATGAAATGTACTTTCAAATGTCTGTATTTCTGTTATTAGAAAGTGGTTTTGAATATATTTTATATATAAAATACTTCAAAATATATTACTTTTTTAGTACTATTGGGTATTATTAGTAGGGGAGAGCGAGGACGAAAGTAACATTTTTCATAAAAAAAACTCATTTTAAAAGATAATGTTTTTAGCAGAAATATATGTTTGCTGTGGTCACTAACTCACAAGAGTGCTCTATCAAAATCAGCTGTTATTTAGTATCAATGTAGAACAACTCCAATATAACTTCACTTTAAACATAAATTGCACATTGTTGCTTTTGATCCCATCAGCAGGAACGAAAGTAACACACGGCTGGGTCAAAAGTAACTCAACAGTATTTGCTAGATTTACTGGCTTAATCTTGTTTATTTTAAATATATCTGACTATGATCTTGTTAATGTTCACTGCAAACATATTCTGTCCTTATTTTTGCAAAAAACACATTAAACTACATTTTCATTTTAAATTTCAGCTCCATCAAATGTTTCAAAAGCAACCCAGCAATGCAAAATGTGAAAATTTTCTACATTTTTCTGAATTATTATTATTATTATTATTATTATTATTATTGGCAATATGCATTAATTTTTTTAAAACATCTCAATCCAAACACTGCAAACTCTAATGTGGAAGTGAAAAATAAGGCATGGCTATTAGTAGTGGGACATAAATAACAGTGTTACTTTCGTCCCCACAGGAACTCTTGCCATTTAAACCTGATTTACTTTTAAACTCAGAGACTGCAAACTCAAGGATGTGTTATTGCACTAAATAACCTGTAGACTGATCATTAGTGTGACACATGAAAAGAGAAACTTGTAAAAAGCAAAAAAAACCCGCTACAATAATTTACATTTTGCACTTAAAAACAGAAATTTGGAGCTAACGGCGGGATTTAAGGGTTGCATGCTGAATAGCCTGTAAAGCAAATGTTGTCAGAGCTTCGAGAAAAATCGCTTTTACTTTCGTCCCCACTCTCCCCTGTCTTTTGATTTTAATTTCAATAACATTATTTTCAAAAAGTATTTGTTCACATTACTTAACCACATAAATCTGTTAAATTTAATAAATGAAACATTGCTTAAATATAACGCTTTCACCCAAAGCGTCACTCAGTCTGGTTGTTTGTCACTTGCTTATGAATCAGAAATGTTGCAGGGAAGCTCCTTGCTTTATATTATGTGCCTTAAACGTTTGTTTGCTCCTATACTTCCTTCTATCTTTCCATCTGCATCTCTTAGAAAGTGTTCAGTTGCGTGTGTTAGATTTTCTCCAGGATATTACAGCAGCATTTTCTCATGTTTCAGATGTTCTACTGTCAAAAAGCATCAGTTTTTAGGATGAAAGCAGCTGACGTGCATCACTCGACGAGATTAGGACCTGCTCCTGGATCAACATGCTCTGTAAACACAGCAAATTGGATGAAGTTTGTGTAAATGAGATCTTGTATCCAGAAGCTGCAGTTATGTTACAGAATCAGACTACTAAGAACTAAACGCTGGATTTCGTTTTCAAAGGTACGATGCCGCTAGTTCCTCTTCATATGAGCTCCTGATAGCATCAAATTATCTTGTTGCAATAATTGCTGAGCCTTTTATATTTTATACAGTATTATCATAATACTGACACAAGCTGGAAAAAACATGTTCCTTTTACTTCGGTAGTTTTGAGTGTTGCATTGCTGTATTGTAAATGTTCATGCTAACATTTTGTAAACAAATTTAACTGCAGAAGGATTATAAAGAACACTTTACAATAAGATATCATTAGTAAATATTAGTTAATGCATCATTAAGTTCAGCAGTGAGAAGTAGCTACATTTGTTACACAAGTAAATAGACGAACTCATTCTGCTCTCTCATTCTGCTCTCTCAGACAAACAGGGATTTTTTGCATTCTGCTG
>CAIGQV010016645.1:26989178-27002050 GCA_903798115.1 Danio jaintianensis | reverse complement strand
TGTGTGTGTGTGTGTGTGTGTGTGTGTGTGTGTGAGAGAGTGTATGGATGCTTCCCAGTACTGGGTTGTGGCTGGAAGATTTTGTACAATTTTATTGACCATGTTTAGCAGTTTTAGTATTACTGACATACACTGTTATAGTTTTAATTCATATTTTGATTTTAATTTTATATATTTATTGATTAAATGTTTAATTTTTAGGCCTTTTTAAAAATGTATTTATTCATAATTTTTTATTAAATTATTATTTTCTGTTATAGTTATTCTAGTACCTCATGTTGAACTAGATTAAAATAAACATTGCCTTGGCAACCAGCTGAAGTTTTATTCATTTTTAAATATTTATTTTCATTGTTATTAGCATTATTATTATTATTATTATTAGTTCAACTATAATAACTCATAGTAGGAATATATATATTTTTTATAACAAGTAAAGGCTAAATTTTGGGACAGCGTGTGTCTGTCTGTTTGCATGTGTGTTCGTGTGTGTGTGTTGGCCTCCCTGAACCCAATTCTGATGTAATTGCACATTAGATTCATTTTGCCAGATTCAAACCTGCTGAACTGAATAATGAACATAAGTGAGTTTTAATACGAGCGATGATAACAGCAAACACAAACCCTCCTTCCCCCAGCGTCCTCTGCTTCTGTCTTTAATCGTTTCTGCGCTCGCATGATTGCTTTCTCAAATGACCACTGCATCAATAATACTGGATAAATTACTGGTAAATGACACTCTGAGACGGCGCATATGAAATCCAGGTACTCTATGCGCTCCATTCAGACACAGATTATCACCGATTATTCACAATTAGACGCTGGGAAATTACATGGATAAACAGAGCAAACACACACATAATCAAAGGAGGCTTTGATTTTCAGTATTACAACATGTTATGGAGGATTTATGAGGCTGATATGAATGTTGTTTAATATGAGTTCAGGATCCAGCATAACTGCACTTCACTGAGCAGGTTGTTATTAGCCGTGCGATTTATTGTCGGAGTTTGTCTGCATGTTTATGCATGATGCGGCTGTTTCTTCTCGTCTTAATGTCTTTGGTTATTTATTTGTGTTCTGGCATATTGCCATACATAAATCCATATGTAAGATTTCATGGGTAGACTGTTGAGCATTTATCTTTTATATTAAAAACATAGTGCAGGGAAAATGCATCACTTTCAATATTTTAAAGGAATAGTTCACACACAATTGAAAAGTGTGTCATTATTTACTCATCTTTTACCGGTCACAAACCTGTTCTGTCGAACACAAAAAAAGGTATTTTGAAAAATGCTGGAAACAAGAAGCCATTGATTTCCTACACTGTAAAACCCAAAAAGTTAAGGTAACTCAAACCGTTTGAGGAAGCCGATTGCAACAAACCATTTAAGTTCAGAAACTAATCCTAATGAGTACTGTGAACTTAATCCATTTGAGTAAACTAAGCAATTTGAGCACAGTAAAACCCAATAAATGAAGAGAACTCAAACCAACTGAGTACTGTAAAACCCAATAAGTTAAGGCAACTCAAACCTTTTGAGGAAACCGATTGCAACAAACCATTTGAGTTAAAACTAATCTATATGAGTACTGTGAACTTACTCCATTTAAGTTGAAGTAATGAGGTATTTAATTAAACCATTACCTTCAACACTGAGTTCAAATCACTTTTCAAATGAGTAGAATTAACTTTCAGTAAATTGAGTTAACTACTCATTTCATTTGATAAAGTTGACTGTTGGGTTTTACAGTCTACACAAAAATTAAGTTTGCTGTTTGTTCAAACTATTTAAAATGAGCTGAAACAACACAGTTCTTGAGCTTTTTGGGGGACAACTTAATTGTTTTATGTTCAATCCACTTAAATTTGTAAAAACTAATAAGTCAACTAAATTCATTCATGTTGTCCCAACACAAATTGTTTGAGTGGAACCCAGAATTTTTTACAGTGTACTATAGATGTCAATAGTTACCCGTTTCTAACATTCTTCAAAATATCTTCTTTTGTGTTTAACAAAGAAAAGAAGCTCATAAAGGTTTGGAACCACTTGAGGTTGAATAAATGGTGAGTAAATTTACATTTTTGGGTGAACTATCGCTTTAAAGAGGCATGAGATGCTTTGTAATGTTATTGTTTCACTTTATTGTGTGTGTACTGGTGTTGGTGGTTTGAGGACACAACATGGGTATGACCTACACTGTAAAAATGCAGGGTTCCACACGATTCATTTATACTGTCCTGACACAAATCAATTAGGTTTACGTAAAACATTTAGGTGGATTGAACTTTGTTGCCCAAAAAATAAAAAATAAAATTGCTTTAGTGTTTTTGTGTGTGCTGTAAAAAATGCTGGATTACACACAATTCCTTCATGTTGTCCCAACATAAGTCGATTAGGTTAACCAAATTGGTTTTACGAATTTAAGTGGATTGAACCTAAAACAATTAAGTTGTCCCCAAAAAGAACCTCAAGAATTGTGTTGTTTCAGCTCATTTTAAAGAAGTAGTTTGAACAAGCAGCAAAAGCAATTTTTTTGCGTGTGTACTACTTTTGGTGGTTTAGGAGGACACAGTATGGGTCTGACCTATGTATTACAATGTTGGGGTGGTTTATGAGGACATGCCATTGTGTCCTCGTAATTTAAAACTGTTAAAAATCATACTTGATGTGGTCTTTTCACATAAAACAAATTGACTTTGGAAATTTGCATTTGCCATGCGGGTTTCGTGTGAGGCTTGGGTTTAGGCAATGCATAATGTTTTCATAACCACCAAAAAAAAACTGTGTGTTTGTGTAGAGCTGCACAGTATATTGTTTCAGCATTGATATTGCAATCTGCAAATCCCAATAACCGTCACATAACAAGATCTGCATTGTTGAGTTGAGATTATAGTTGACCAGGAACCACAGTTCTGGGTCTGTTTTATAAAATTTGCGTAGAAACCTTTCTAAAAGTGAATGTACACACCAGAATAGATTTTGAATGTATTTATTAATGATTATCCCTCATATGATGATTTAAAGTAGTCGAATGAAGTCAATATTTAATCTTCCTGTTAACTTATGGGTCAGAAATGATCCATGCACAATTGTAACAGTAGAAAAAAAAAAAACTTTCTTCATCTTGAAATTTGGTGACCTTTTCTATTTATTTTCATATTTTTATGAAGGCTGTACACATTTAGGATACAACTGTTGTCCTTCGGGTCCATTTTGACCCGCCAGCTAAACCATTTTTACACCACAAAAACTATAGGCACACACATGCACACTCCAACACACACACACACACACCTGAAACTTCTGCCAATGATCAGTTCTAGGCATGGGACGGTATAAGATTCTGACGGTATGATAACCTTGGATATAAATATCACGGTTTTACGGTATTGTGATTACTGCTCTAAAATATATTCTTTTTAAATGTCTGGGTCAAAAACAAAACCTTAATAACCAAAAATTAGCAGTAATCAAATTAATTATTAACTTCTGCTGTCTTCATTTGTTTCAAAAACAAAGATTTTTTTTTTTTTTTTTTTTTTTTACAATTTAAAATGTCGTCTTTGGATCTTTTCTGCTGGAGATACTGTTGTCCTAAAACACACACACACACACAAAAAAAAAACGTAAATAAAAACTCATAAACATACCTTAGGAACTGTATAGCAGAAAATTTTGACGGAATTAAAACCTTGACTTTTCTAAACCGCGGTATACCTTGAAAACGGTTATCGTCCCATGCGTAATCAGTTCAGGCATTCGGTTAGCAGTGCCTGACTTATTTTTGTTAATACCACAGTCAGTATACATATGTTGTTGTTCATTTGAAATTTTATTATTCACGTTTTAAGACCTGCCAAAGATCAGATTTTTCCTCCTGATTTGGAAAAAATTTAATTTCATAGGGTGTCCAAACTTTTTTACAGAACTGTATATCATTTAAGTGTTCATATGGAAACATTCTGATATAAATGTTAATATATACAGCAGCATTTAGCACACATTACCATTTTAATACATAGATTTTCCTCTAAAAAGCAATGCATGGTGGTGAAAACCTGAGATGTGATGTCTTATACACCTGTTTTTGTAGTCTAGTTTCAGTAAAGTCTCTGGATGAACTAGAGGATATGAATGAGTACAAACAATTTCTAAAATATGTTGCCTTTAAAAAATAATTCTTTGGTGATGCAATGATATCTCCATCCTGACAATGTATGCATCATTATCAGGTTTATTTCAGTGCATTGTTTGACTCTTGACTTGTTTATTCCAGCTTTCTCTCTCTGTACTGGTATTTGTGCACAGTGTTTTTGCTCTTCTTTCTGACTGTGTGAGTTCATATTTCTCTATAACCCTTCACTACAGGTTTGGCCCTTCACCTCTGCTTATTTGAACTCCACAACCTGAATCCTGAATACATTTATATCCTTAAGTCTATAGCTAGAATGTTTGTCATTCTTTTTAGATAGTGTTTAGAGAACCCAGAATTCAATCAATTAGTTTAGTGTCATTTTATTATTATTATTATTATTATTATTATTATTGCTTTGTTAAATTGATCAATTTTTTGGATTGTCTGTTTTTTTAATTCTATTTTAGTCAATTTGTTTTTGTTTTATTTTGAATTATTGAATTGTTTTTTTTCACTTTTAATTATTTTAATAGTTCAATTTAAGCTAAATGGGGAACAAAAATGTTTGTTTTTTTTGTTTTAGTTTCTTTTAGTTAATAAAAATTGTAATAACTCGTTAAGGCGAGTCTTAAATTTATTTTATTTAAATTTAATTCAATTTTATTATGTAAGAAATTCAGTAACTCCAACTCTAGGATTAAAAAAGCTATGCAGATTATTTTCCTTTATTTAATACGGAGTAGGGGGTGGGTTTTATTTTTATGCTCCTCCTCTCATCTTTCGCTCATGGCAAACTAATGGTTGGAGGGGTGTGGCTAAGCATATTTTGCCCAATCCATAAAATCTAGAGAGGAAGCAAATGGTTAGATTTTGATGATTAAAGATTATCAAAACAATTTTTGAAAAAAAAAATTCTGGATTACTCTGCACAGATTAATCAAGACTAACAATGTGCGCTAGCAAAATAAACGTTGTAAATGGTAATTTCATGTGTACTTTCAATTGTAATTTTTAACCTTTGTGTTGTCTTAGAATTCTGTATACACCGTTAACCCTTTAGGTAAAAAATGACCCACCTTCAATAAACCTCTAAAATAAAGCAGATCCATTTAATTTCAATGCTCAAATCTATTTTGCATGAAGAAACAATCTCATCTTCATCTCAAACTCATGTGATGTCTAGGTTTTCTCAGGTTTTTTCTTCCCTGATAGTGTGCACGCGTGTACCAATAGCTTTTGTGTTGTGAAAATGGTTTCATAGCTGGCAGGTCAAAATTGGAAGGACATATATATGAAAATAGAAAATGATTACTTTATTTTTAATATTGGGTTCATTGTAGAAAAAGTCCCCAATCTTCAAGATAAAAACCAAACCAAAAAAAACCTAATATTTATTTAGGAGGGTTAATAAATTGTTCGTATTGTATTGATCAAAGAAATCCAGTCATGGTTGGAACAGCTTTGTAACACGTAATTCAACAACATTTCAACAAAGCATATACTATAGAGCTGAATGATAACACACAGCTCTCTGTAGCTGTTACAATCCTCACTGATTTTGCCCAAGGAAAGTTCACCTGTTTTTACATGTGCGTGTGTGTGGATCAAAATGATTTGTTTCAGTACTAATGTTAAATAACAATTACAAACGCCATAAACATTATTTATTTAATTGTTACCAAACCAGCAAAGCACAAACAAAATTGCTACCCCTTTCAGTGCACAAACTTTGTTCATGCTGCCTTCAATTTTTAAGTTGAAACAACAACAATATTTTTACAGCCTGTGCCTTGAGTAACTTCGACTCTTTTATATTCAGGATATATGTGTGTGTGTGTGTGTGTGTCTGTGTGTCTGCAGGTGCTGTTGTGTTAAAGGGCCTCCGGTGTCCTCCTGGGCTCCGGCTTCGGGGTGATTCACTGGGAGATTTTGCTGTGGGCTTTATACAGATTGTCTGTTGTGTGGTGTTTGTGCTTTACTCTGTCCTGTTGTGTCTGCAGTGATTGTGGTTACGCACCGAAACGGCCTGTAATGTGTGACAGCTGGAACAGTTTGTTAATCTAATAAAGCAGATGTCAAATGATCTATGATCAGTCTTGCCACATTAAGCATAAGTACAAAGCCGTATGCCACTCTGGTTTTTTCAAACCTCCTGTGGAATAATTAAAAAGGCCGTATTCTGCGCTTTTTGTAGCGTTTTAGGGGGGTTTTATGTCTTTAAATGGTCCATTTGTAATGTCAAGGTTTCTTGCACCGTAATTTAGTTTTTATTTTAGGATTGTTTGTATTCTGCTATACACTGATTTGTTTTTTTTTGTTTTTTTATTATTATCAGAGTGTTTTAAATGTCACAAACAATTAGAAATAAATGTTAAGATATTTAGTTAAATGAGAATTCTTTTGTAGGGAAAATTGTTACTTTTTTTGTACACAAGCGTAATATTTACAGTACAGTGGTCCCTCGCTATACTTTATCCCTCGCGGTTCACCTTTCGTGACTTTTTTTATTTATTAAATTTTTACAGTGCATTGTGTTCTGCATCCTGATTGGCTGTAGACCATTGTCAGTCAATCTCCTCTGTGTCTCCTGTACAGTACAGAATGCGTTCAGCTTGCCAAATTAACATAAATCTTCGATCACTAGCAGCGTGAGTTCCAACAAGGATGCAAAAAGGGTTGTAACTGTCCGCAGCAAGACCATCGTAAAGGGGGTCGCACACCGGATGCGCCATGCAGTGCCATGCATTTTGGAATTGTAAACATAGGTTTATATCAGGGTACGCACCGGTGCCGCAAGTCGGCGGCTGTCTACGGTGCCCAGCTATGACTCAGGACACTGTTCATATTTCTGCCATGCCACAGAGCGCCATCTGAATAATTTCATTTTAAATCACATGCGAATGTCAGCCGGTGTGTGTTACTTCCAACTGTCATGTGCGCGGCGCATCCGCTGTGCGACCCCCTTAAGGATGGAGTGTGCTTTAGCTTTGTGGATCAGTGACTGCAGGAAAAAGAACATTACGCTGGATGCCAACATTATCCGCACAAAAGCTAAAAAGCTTTATGAACCTTTTGCTGACAGCGATGAATGTTTGCGCCTGACAACAGGTTTTGATCTTTGGTTTCATTCTATAATACTAGGCTTATTTTTCTATGAAAGTTTGAACTCTGAGAGTGTTTAACCAAGAGAGAAAAGTGTGAAAATGTTAATGCCTGTCTATAAAGTGTTTAAAGTGTGTAGTGAGGGGTTTTACAGCCTTTAAACATCTATAATAATTGTAAAAAAATAAAGCTGACTACTTCACGGATTTCGCCTGTTGCTGGGTATTATTAGAACGTAACACTCGCGATTAACGAGGGACCACTGTATTATTTATTGATATTTTCAGTTAGGTTTTGTTTAGGTTTTTTTTGGTATCACTGTACTTGGTCAAGGTGTTCATAAGACTGTTGGGAGACCTTCATATTCATGACATGATGGATATCATGAATGTGAGATAAATTTGATTGACATTTGTCGTTAACTCTTTCCCTGCCATTGACAAAAAAGAAAAATGCATTTTCTTTTTTTTTTTTTTTGTGAAAAAAATAAAGTTCTATTTTTCATGAAACACACCTGCATTTAAGTGGGTATAAAACATGAAGACAGAATAAAATGTTTTTTTTAAAGCAGAGAGTTGGTTCTTTATTTGGATATATAATATGGTCGTATATTCCTAGTGGAAAATTGTCAGGATTCTGCCACTTCTGCCACAAATTCAGAATCCAGACACTAGTCCCGTCATGTCTTGTATGTTGTGCTCTGCTTAAGTTTTCTTGGGTCGAGCACTCATTTTCCCCCATTGTCTCTCTATGTCTTTGTAGGAGCGCCGCCATTTTGTTTTCGCAAATCCACCAGAGGCTGCTGTGAATGCTTTTTCAGATCTCAAATTTCTCTCGCGAGTGCCATTCGTGCCTGCTGTACTCAAGTAAATCCATCAGAGGCCGCTGTCGACTGACTTACTGAATGGCTGACTGACTGACCCTCCCTCCTCCTTCCATAAACCCAACCAATAGTGTTTTCAAAAGCACTGATTGACTGGCCCACCCACTTCCCTAAACCCAACCAACAGTTTTAAAAAGCAATCCAGAAAAAAAAGAGAACTCGCCTGATTTTTACCACGTTTTCAGATTTTAGCACATTCTCACCCTGTTATTTACTTGTTTGTTTTATTTTTTGGCTTCTGTTTTTATGTCACCTGCTTTCTGGAACCGTTCTTCACCAGACTCAAACCCCGTCGTCGTTGTCAACTCCTCTCTGCGTCTCAAGTTCGCCGACGTACATGGCGAGCTACTGGAGAAACTGGTAACAGCGGGAAAGCTGTCCATACGGAGGTAAGCGGTCAGCTGGTAAGCGCGAAAAGGAACGGTGTCATACCGCCCTGCAGCGTTCGTTTTAAAGACGAAATGCAGCCATACATACCTCTGGCTATACATAATTCGCGATCTCCAGACATGTGTGTGTATATAGGGCTACGTTTTCAGAATGAGCCTATGTTGCAAAAAGAATGTGTTGCTTTCACCTAAAAATAGCCATTCGCAGCATGGTATAATAAATGCACTGTGGGGTATTTTGAGCTGTGGGGTATTCTGTGGACACCTGAGATCTGTAAAAAAAGGCATAATAGGAGTCATTTAAAGTCCACATGAACCAGAAGCTGTGACCGTTTATTTTTTTTCATATTGTGACGCAGTTCTTAGAGAAACGGAATATTCAATGAGAAAACAGTGGGCGTGGCTTGTTTTTTTTCTACTGCAAACTGATTGGATGTAGTAGAGTAGGCATTTCATTCAGAAAGATCGGGAAAAGGGTTTGGGGAGTTATTACAACCTAACAGACTCATCCTCCTCACCGTTTCTGTTTGTTGTCAAAACTGACAGTTGGAGGGGCGTGGTTATGTATGTTAGCCCCGCCCAATACCTCAGACAGACCTAATCTGAGAATTTGACAGAAAACAAACAGGAAGTGAATTGTTCACCACAAAACTAGCAATGTCAGCTAACAAAATCAATGTGGTCAGTTTTGGTTTCGTTTGTACTTTAAACGAGAGCGAGTTTGTATTGGCCTTCAGTCACGACGGCGGAAGCATCAGTGTTGTGTAACAGTGGATTAGAAATAGATGACAGCTTTGGTCTGCAGTAACACACTGTGCTGTCAGACGCTGTGCCGCTGTGCTACATGCTCTGATGTCTGTTAGCGTCACTCTCATCCAACAGCATCAACCCGCAAGTCTGGCAGCTGATCAGAGACATGAAACGCGCAATTAATCAATAAATCACCAGTGACGAATAAATCTATTCATGCCGAATATATGACTTTCTGAAATGTGTTTTATGTGCTGCTGTTCACAAGATGAGGGTTGGTTAGATTTTTATTTTTTTTGTCATGAAAGATTTGTGTTCATCATGCCTGCTTTTTTTGGTTAAAAATCATCAGTGTTGGGCACGTTCCTTTAAAAGAGTAATTAGTTATAGTTACTAGTTACTTCTCACAAATAGTAACTGAGTTACATAATTATAAAAGTAACTAATTACCAGGGAAAGTAACTATTGTGTTACTTTGAAAAAAATCTAATTTGTCAAATGACTATAAAATCAATATAATACATTGTACACTAATCTACACCATTTTAATGTTGTTGTGGGACAATGTGAGAGACAACGGCAGCATGTCCTCAACTATATATCTAGATATTATTTAGTTTAATTCTGTCTGAGTAAAAAGTGTTTGCGGTGGAGAATTCAGTTTCATTTGCTTTGACGTCATGGCTTCGTCTCCTCCTTTGGTAGCAGAGCTCACGTTATCACCTGCGTAGCCACTAATTTTGGGAAAAGTATTGCTTATATTTCCAGTTTGAAAACATTACCTTTGAACTTGTTGGATTTGCCATTGTTCTGACTCCTGGGGTCCGTTCTTTGTACCTCGCTTAAATGATCTAAGATAATATTGCAGATCCTGGATCTTTTAATCTTGATAACTGATCTCTGGCTAATTTGGTTCTTCAAACAAGTTTGCGAATCAGATTAAAATGTCTGGATGAACTGATCTGAGATCGCTGCGTGTGTTGTGAAGGACAGATCTATCGATCCTCGAAATCATGATCAGCAATGCAACGATTGGCTGACGGCACTGCAGTGTAATGACATCATCTGATTAATATTCAATTATCCATGTGAGCAAAATTACATAAAATTCGTAGTAAACGGTTTGTTAAATGTGATATGCAATAACTTTCCAACTTTGTTGTGGGCTGCAGGCTTTACACTTTCATGTGTCGAGTATTTAGCAATTTATTTAGTTTTACTTTTAGAGTGGATTTTCTTTATTATAGTCGCCTAGGTCTATTCAAGTTTCTTAACTGGCTGTTTAAATTATTTTGCATTAAAAAAAGCATTTTGATATCGGTAAAGGTGTCTGCAACTTTTGCGAAGCATCAAATCACCGGCATATTATCTGTCAAAACGTGTGCATGACTGCATAAATTATTATTCCTTTCCTTAAAAAAAAAAAAAGAATATTGTGCATGTCTATAATTATACACAAATTGTACTGAAGCTGGGTCGGTACCTTTAAAATAGTACGCACTTGTATCTAAAAAGTCCATATTAATTAATGTTCTCTTTCAACCCCTCAGGGAGAACCACCCTGTGACAGGTTTTGTACTTTTATTTCAGCATGTAGATTGCATAAGTTTTATTTATAATAAAAAAAAAAAAATGCTTCTATTTATTTATAAAAAAAATTCTATTTTCCCCAGTGTATGTAATCTATAGGTTACTACTGTCAGCATTCGGTACATACTTTCAGTATTACCTTTTGATATGAAATGACCCAATCTAATCCTGTTTATATGAAATAAGCTGCTGCTCCCGAGCAGGTTTGAGCTACCAGAACTGTTGCTATGACAACAAATCTCGGATGAGTTTTGAAGAACGAAACAGTCCTGGATCATGTCAAATCGTCAATAACCAAATCCAGCTAATTGAGTAATCCACGTACGAAGAACGGACCCGTGGTCGTTGGTGTGTGTGCCTAGAACACGCCTTAAAAAACGAGGTGATCGAGCGTTTGCAGTTGGTGGTCCTAAACTCTGGAACACTCTACCAATTCACATTAGACTTTCCCCCTCCATTCGCTTTTAATACTCCCTGATCACTGTTTTATTGCTTTTTATTTGTTAAATGTTTCTTTTATATTCTGCTTTCTTCTCTGCCTTTAGCACTCCTATGTACAGCACTTTGGTCGTTTTTAAATGTGCTTTATAAATAAATATTGTATTGTATTGAGTAATTTATTTTGACAATGCTGGTGTGTATTGTCTGTGTGTTGTATCCTCCCTTATCTGTCCCTTTCTCTCTCTCCACATGAGCGGAGATCAGATGCAGCTATGAGAGGGGCGGCGCCAAATTATAAAAGCACGCTGTTGGCGCTGTTCGAAGAGTTCTCTTCCTGTTTCCCCTTGTGTTGTGCTGTGCGTGTGAGCAGATCGCTCTAAGTTCTCTGTGTGGCAGTGAAATCTTTCTGTCCGAAACCCTTTTCCAAAGTCATCTGGTGAGATACTCTGTTAAATACGGTAATAGGACGGTTTTTTGTATTAGCTGTGGCTGAGAGTTTCTTAACTGCTGAATGATATATGGGAATGCCCTTTTCTTTTGTCACTTTTTCCTCTTGTTTAAAGGATAGACAAGGAGGGTAGAATTGTGATTTGATTTACGAATCTTTATTTTTGGTTTAGGTAAGAAACACATAATATTAGGTAGCGTACTTTGTTTTGTTTGTTGTTTTGGACCTTTTGTTCCCTTACCCTCTTTGGTTCTTTTTGTTATTGGAAATATTTGTTTAATAAATCTGTTACCCCTTTTGAACAGCTTGAGCTGTGTGTGTGTGTGCTTGGGGAGCAGGAAAGGGGACTCTGGGTGACCTCCTTTTAATAGACGGTCATCCTTACCTTTATGTACGCAGCGGGGTGCTTCCGCTACGTAACAATTGTAATATTGTAATTTTACTGCACTACTTTCCTTTAACCTGCAGTCACTAGTTTATTTTTTTCTTTTCTATGGGGGATTGGCTTAGTAAAAAACCAGTCTTGCAATTCCCGTCCAATCAAATAATAACAATTTTGCATCATAATGAACAATTTCAAGACATGTTTGGAAAGTGTCCAAGAAGATCATTACACACACAATGACTGTTTAGACTCATGTGACTGATGAGAAGATGGATGTCAACTGTATGATGACTGAAACACACGCGCGCGCACACATGCACAAACTGCATGTCAACGCATAAGTTTTTCACAGTGTAACACTCAATACTCACTACTCTTGAGTACTTTTTACTCACTTTGAGTAATATTTACAACAGATACTTTTACTCGCACTACGTTTTTGGGCAAGCAATGGTACTTTTAACTTGAATGATTTTTCAGTACTTTTTCCACCACTGCAATTGAGGAGGCATTTAGCGATTTAACAAGAGGCGGCAATACACCTAACAAGTGCTAATTGTACAAAGGAACTGTTAATGCTCAGAGAATTAAGTGCTAGAGTAAGGAGTTTAAGTATTCAGTGCATTTAGAGAGAGAAGAGTGTTTCTAACTAACACTAACGACAACAATGATCACCTCAGGTACAGCTCATGTGCTTTATGAAGTGAAGTGAAGTGTAGTGTGGCCAAGTATGGTGTCCCA
>CAIGQV010016645.1:26967775-26982634 GCA_903798115.1 Danio jaintianensis | reverse complement strand
TCTCTCTCTCTCTCTCTCTCTCTCTCTCTCTCTCTCTCTTTCTTTCTCTCTTTCTTTCTTTCTTTCTTTCTTTCTTTCTCTCTCTCTCTCTCTCTCTCTCTCTCTCTCTCTCTCTCTCTCTTTCTTTCTTTCTTTAAATATTGGCGTAATTAGTTTTAAAATGTGTAATTGAATTTTTAATTTCTTGTAGTAATATATTTTATATATTAAATGTTACTTATACAAATGGGATTATTGCCAAATAATCATCATTGTCATTGATATTTTGTAAACAATTGAATAATTAACTAAACTTAATGTTTCTATAAATTATAACTATAAATAAACAAAAGATTAATTTTCTAAAATGTTCAAAAATTATATTAATAAGAGAGTATATTAGGGCTGCACAGTGGCTAAGTGGTTAGCACTGTCACCTCACAGCAAGAAGGTCACTGGTTCGAGCCCCGTCTGGGCCAGTAGGCATTTCTGTGTGGAGTTTGCATGTTCTCCCTGTGTTGGCGTGGGTTTCCTCCGGGTGCTCCGGTTTCCTCCAAAGTCCAAACACATGCGCTATAGGTGAACTGAATAAACTAAATTGGCCATAGTGTATTAGTGTGTGTGTGTGTGTGAGAATGAGTGTGTATGGGTGTTTCCCAGTACTAGGTTGCAGCTGGAAGGGCATCCGCTGTGTAAAACATATGCTGGATAAGTTGGCAATAAGCCGAAGGAAAATGAATTAATGAATGAGTATATTATATTACATTACATTTTTGAAAATTTATTTATTTATCTTTGACGATTTTCCAAAATGTTCTATCTGTATTTTGTGATTTTATTTATTTGTTATTTATTTATTTTCCCCTCAAATTTAAATGAATGCAAACAGAGCCTTCAATTTCAAAATATTGCTTCTGAAATCACATCTTGTGTTTCTTTATAACCCATCGTGACTTGTTAATTAGTTACCCACTGTTCTTACAATTACCTTGGTGGTAAAAATATCTACCCTGATTTATCTACTTTTTAATAATAAACTCTGGTTCCATTTCGCAATTCCGTTTCCATGCCAACAAGATTAAGGTAAAAATTTACACCAGTCAGAACGGTAGGTAAACATGAACACTAACTAATTAACAAGCCAGACACAGCAGCCGCACTTACGGTGGATTAGAAGATGAAGACAAGAAACCAGTGCTTCAACAACAACAATATGAAGCCTTGAAAAATACAGAGGTGACTAGTTCACCGATATTTCTCGGAGAAATTGCATTTTATTTACAGGTGTAATTGTTCATTAATCAGAGTCAGACACCGATGTGAGATGCAGATTTCACACACCATCAGATCCCGTGGAGATGAAGATCAAGAAATGACCTTGATCTGCATTCTGGGAATATGATGATATAAAGGAGTGAATTAGTTTTAGTTTTGAAGCACTTAAAGGGATAGTATAAAAAGAAAATTCAGTTATTTATTCAGTTATTTACTTGCCCTCCGCTTGTTCCAAAACTATTTGACTTTGTCTTGAACATGAAAAGATATCTAGAATTTTTTTTAAACTGATAGCCCTTGGGTCGGAAGTTAATGAGAATTATTTATTAAATTACAGATTAAAGGGGACCTATTATGCCCCTTTTTACAAGATGTAAAATAAGTCTCTGATGTCTCTAGGGTGTGTATGTGAAGTTTCAGCTCAAAATACCACACAAATACTGTTTTATAACTCTTTGAAACTGACCCTTTTAGGCTTTGATCCTAATTGTGTCGTTTTGGTGACTGTTGCTCTAAATTCAAATGAGATTGCACTTTTTAGAAGAGGGTGGAGCTACAAATGTCTGTGTGTCAGCATATGGCACGTTTCCACTGAGTGGTACAGTACGGTACGGGTCACCTTTATCAGGCTTGCGTTTCCACTGCCAATGATACCCTTTTGGTGGGCGTGGTGTAAGACAAAGTTTCAGTCGACGTCATTCTCGCTCAAGGAAATGTCTACAGTAAAGCTGTACTGGTCGTTCATTTATCATATGAAAAGCACTTCGCACAAAACAGATGCTTTATACACATAAATACTTGTGTATAAATGTTCATTACTAACCTTTCTATGAACATGATTTGATTAAAACTGCAGATCAATGATAATGCGAAGTAGCCTACTGTAACGTCTGTGATTTATATAAAATAAACAAATAAATGCAACATATATGAACACACAGAGACCCTTACAGTCTCTGATATGTTACCAGTTACAGAAAAACTACACACAGCATACATTTAGTCCTTATTTGAGTTCAAAAACAACACGCAACATATAGCCTACAGTCAGTGCAAACCTCTCATTTGTATCTTTAATCTTCACCAGCACATGTAACGTTAACATATTGTTAGAAAGTAATTCCGTCATTCCGAGTTCATAATAGTCCAAAAGGTGATGATAATAGTTAAACATGGCTGTTTGTTCATGTTTTAGGTTGCTGAAAGAATCATTTGCTCCTTTGTTTTTTTGGGCTTCTCCTTTTTCTCGTTTTTTTCAAGCGTCACACTCTCGTTTCTGACAGGATCAGATGTCAGAAGCACTTCAATAATCACTTGCGCGTTATTATCATTAGCTCAACAAGTTCATCATTTCAAATATAGACGTGTGGCAAGCTCACCCGTGAAAGCGAAATCGCTCGCGCTTTAGACGGCCTTATAAACAACTACAGTGCACAGGGTAGATTCTACTCTTCTTCTTGGCTTTGTGGCTGTTCATCAAGATGACGGCAAGGTTTTTTTGAGCTCGGGTCAACCATGGCTTGTTATTATATGTACAGTCGTGGCCAAAAGTTTTGAGAATTACATAAATATTGGAAATTGGAAAAGTTGCTGCTTAAGTTTTTATAATAGCAATTTGCATATACTCCAGAATGTTATGAAGAGTGATCAGATGACTTGCATAGTCCTTCTTTGCCATGAAAATTAACTTAATCTTCTTGTTAACTCAGGTGAGAATGTTGACGAGCACAAGGCTGGAGATCATTATGTCAGGCTGATTGGGTTAGAATGGCAGACTTGACATGTTAAAAGGAGGGTGATGCTTGAAATCATTGTTCTTCCATTGTTAACCATGGTAACCTGCAAAGAAACACGTGCAGCCATCATTGCGATGCATAAAAATGGCTTCACAGGCAAGAATATTGTGGCTACTAAGATTGCACCGAAATCAACAATTTATAGGATC
This sequence comes from Danio jaintianensis, assembly GCA_903798115.1. Taxonomy (NCBI): domain Eukaryota; kingdom Metazoa; phylum Chordata; class Actinopteri; order Cypriniformes; family Danionidae; genus Danio; species Danio jaintianensis. The sequence goes on along the minus strand of CAIGQV010016645.1, from coordinate 26,979,435 downwards.
AAGAACTTCAAGGAAAGAGGTTCAATTCTTGTTAAGAAGGCTTCAGGGCGTCCAAGAAAGTCCAGCAAGCGCCAGGATCGTCTCCTAAAGAAGATTCAGCTGCGGGATCGGAGTGCCACCAGTTCAGAGCTTGCTCAGGAATGGCAGCAGGCAGGTATGAGCACATCTGCACGCACAGTGAGGCGAAGACTTTTGGAAGATGGCCTGGTATCAAGAACGGCAGCAAAGAAGCCACTTCTCTCCAAAAAAAACATCAGGAACAGATTGATCTTCTGCAAAAAGTGTGGCGAATGGACTGCTGAGGACTGGGGCAAAGTCATATTCTCCGTTGAAGCCCCTTTCCGATTGTTTAGGGCATCTGGAAAAAGGCTTGTCCGGAGAAGAAAAGGTGCGCTACCATCAGTCCTGTGTCATGCCAACAGTAAAGCATCCTGAGACCATTCATGTGTGGGGTTGCTTCTCATCCAAGGGAGTGGGCTCACTTACAATTTTGCCCAAAAACACAGCCATGAATAAAGAATGGCACCAAAACACCCTCCAACAGCAACTTCTTCCAACAATCCAACAACAGTTTGGTGAAGAACAATGCATTTTCCAGCACGATGGAACACCGTGCCATAAGGCAAAAGTGATATCTAAGTGACTCGGCGACCAAAAGTTGAAATTTTGTGTCCATGGCCTGGAAACTCCCCTGATCTTAATCCCATTGAGAACTTGTGGTCAATCCTCAAGAGGCGGGTGGACAAACAAAAACCCACTAATTCTGACAAGCTCCAAGAAGTGATTATGAAAGAATGGGTTGCTATCAGTCAGGATTTGGCCCAGAAGTTGACTGAGAGAATGCCCAGTCGAATTGCAGAGGTCCTGAAAAAGAAGGGCCAACACTGCAATTACTGATTCTTTGCATAAATGTCATGTAATTGTCGATAAAAGCCTTTGAAACGTATGAAGTGCTTGTAATTATATTTCAGTACATCACAGAAACAACTGAAACAAAGATCTAAAAGCAATTTAGCAACAAACTTTGTGAAAACTAATATTTGTGTCATTAAAACTTTTGGCCACGACTGTATATATTATTTACGGTGTAATGTCTCGGCTGTGTATTCAAAAATGGCGCTTCCTTTGTTTTAATTTTCCTGCTTGTGCACGCGCTAGTGACGTTTCTCTGTAAACCAATAGCGTTCAGCTGTGCGTCTAGCTCCGCCTTTTGAAACGGGTACCCAAAAAGTGGTACAGTACGGTTCGCTTTTTGGTACCTTTTTGACAGTCATAAAAGTGTATTGTGTCATACCACTCAGTGGAAACGGGCCAATAGTGGCAGATTCAAAAACAAGACTAACATCCTATTCTAATGAGGAAGAGATCGTCATTAGTGGGTGGGGCTTTCCCCCTCTGATAATACGTACAAAGGGAGAATGTCAATCAAAGTGTTTCTGCAGACTGATTTTATCAAGTGTGAATGTAAAACATCAAATTAATACACTTTTACTATTAAAAGCTGGTTTTATTTAATGACTGTTGCCACACGACTGTTTAAGCCTCTCATAAAAGTAATTTTTGCATAATAGTTCCCCTTTAAATTGTATTTTAATACCTACCCCTATTCCAGGCCTAAACTTACCCCTCACAGTAATGTAAAAACAGTAAGTATTGCTGTACAGTAAATGTGTTTTAATAATATAAATAATTATCGTTAACTTTTGGATCCCCCCCCCCAGACTTTAGCCAATAAACACACACCAAATATGGACAAGCAAGAAAACTCACCAGAAGTTTGATGTCATCCATCTGTGACACTTTAACTATCCCACATTTTTAAATAATACCTCACAGCAAACATAAACAAACCAGCTGTAATTTTGCTCACAGTGTGCATCAATAATAAAACCAGAAAAAAAGTTTTACATTTCCCTGCACTTGTTTAAAGTTGTCACATTGATTGTGTCATCACATTCTGCGCTCCTATTGGTTCTTGCTGCGTCCAAAATTGCATGTTTCCCTACTATATAGTATGTAAAAAACAGTATGTGTCCGAATTCGTAACATTCAAAAAACAGTAGTAGCAACCAGATGACTACTACTGGCAAGATTCTGAAGTGCGCATCCAATGGACGCTACGCTGTCCTTTGATGCAATGTTAGAGAATTCATGAATGGGAGTGAAGCGACATAACTGACTCGGGTTGGTCATGTATATACATCTATATTCCATTCACATAAATCACATTCATACTGTATAGAATGTACTTTTCTAACAGTCTTGTAGTAAATTCTAATTCAAATGTAGTACCTACTCGAATAGTAGGAGATTCCGGACGCAGCGTTGGTTTTGGAAGGGCTCATCCCTTGGAAGGACTCATTCCTATGCCCTAACCCCTTCAGAGGGTTACTATGAAGGGATTAGGGCATAGGGATTGTAAGATTTTTAGATATACAGACACTTTGATGTCCTTGAATCTACCAAGCATGGGCTGGCTGGCTTCACACCCCACTAGGTGGCAATGCGAGAAAGTTCACTCATCCCCTTTCCCTCTTTTACATTTGAAGCATCTCCCGCACCCCCTTCTGTTCGCTCACCCTCCTATTCATCCAACTCACACAGAATGGTCATCCCAAAAGATGAATGTTCTATATCAATCCAAGTGACTTTATCTATCATGTTTGATATCATTTAAAATGTCTGTACAACTGGTAAAAAGTGCAACTGGTACAATGGTCTCATTCCCTCGCAAATAGACATAATCGAAATAATAGATATATAACTTCGGGTATCTTTTGACCCACTGCTAAGGGTGTGCCTTTACCTAGGGGGCTTCCATCCAAATTACCATTTGTTCCCTATAGGCAGTAACTCTTCAGATGCCACTAAATGCAAATGCCTATTGTTGTTCCACACACCCGCCTTTGAAGGAGATTCTTGGTCTGACTATATAGGGAAAAGTGTCCAAAAGTTCGGCGCGATTCTGTAACCAGATCAGCCCGTAGTGTAGAGCTACCATGCTCTATGCTATGTACTTTATGAAATCAGGTATGCATCTTTTAATCTTAGACTTATCTTTGAGTATTTGATGTCTTGTATTGATTGTTTATGAACTGACTGAATAATTGGCATAATACATATTTACCTGTCTATTAAATTGTTATGTTTGAACATATTCTGCTTACTCTGTAATTATTCATTTTAGTAGATTACGCTGTATCCTTGTTTCCGCACTTCCTACGTCAGGTCAGTAGATGGACTAAAGTCCAGTTGAGATGGAGCATTGGCACACTAACTGTATTTTAGGGATTCGACTGACGCTTGGTATGGATTCATGTGTACTTAGATGGAAAAGGAGTTATTTCTGCTAGGGCAACAAGGTGTTGCACAACTAACCTAGATGTGGTGCCTGACCTTTGTTTGAAAGTAATGTTGTTCTATATTAAGTGCGATGGGAAGCCATGATCTTGGCTAAACCAATATTATAGAGAGCAGTAGTCGGTTACGTCTATAATAATGGCCTTGACCTCTGATTGGAAACGATATTATTTTACTCCGGGTGTACATCTAAGGGGACTAGTAAAAAATACTTTAGAATGAGCAAGCATGGGAGCGGCCATCTAAAAGTATTAGTCAATTACCTCTGTTTGATATTCAAGACTGACGAGAGTGTGACCGTGAGGGACGCCTTCGGCCGAGGCGATTTCTCTGAGCGACATGAGCACCCGAATGAAGGAATGTAATAGTTACGAGTAAAGACAAAAGGTTCAAACATTTCCCTAAATTATTTCTAAATTAACAAACCGTAAAAAGCATCTTATATTATTTATGATTGGAGTCAGATAAAAAGAAAGATAAATATATTAATATTCTAAACCACCTCATACTAAAATTGGAGTCAGATATGAGTTAGATTTAAAATAAATAAACATTGTACACTGGAAAGACCGAACAGACAGTGAACCTTCATCCACCAGTAGACACCGTCGTTGGACTAACTGGCTGGACCTTACACGATAAACCCTTCCAAATTGACTGCAGTGTGTGACACCAAACAACTTCCGTGCTTAAAGCATCATGGCCCAAAGTTGTATTTTTCAAAATCATTCATTCCAAAGAGCCCTTCGAAGTGACCAGTTATGAGCACTTTGGTTTGGAACAACATTTCAAAATGGCAACCATGATTTTTTTCACTCCACATTGCCCCTTCGGAGGGCAATATATTGCAATTGGAATGCACCAACTGCCAGAACTTCATCGGAGGGAAATTTAATCGCAACAGCCATTAAGCGGCCGTCTGTGAACATGTCGATCCAACGATCAAAGACCACATATTTTAGCCTAGGATGCAGAAATCTTTTTTGGATTTTCCATATTTGTCTCAGATGACCAAATCATGTCTGAAATCACAGGGGTTAAAGCGCACTGTGCAGCTTAGGGCATATTTGAATGCACTTTTGCTGATTAAAGGAAGGAAAAACTGATTCGGCACATGATCTAATAGGGTTGTCCTTATTCTCTTAATAAGTAATGAGTGTGTTTTGGGCATAATGTGCATTAAACCAATAAGGGTTCAATCTCTTATTCCCTTTAAGAGTGAGTTACTGTCGGCCATGGTGGATTCACCATTTACATGGCTGACTTTATAAACAGGAAAACTGAACACCTCTCCAGCGATTATATGGATCTACAATTAGCCAGTCATTCATCATTACTGCAAATATGTACCTGGGATAATTTTGAAACATGCAATGACTATACATTATGATGTACATGTAGGCATTTTTATATTTATGTACACAACAGGAGGAAAGTCCTTACCCCAGGTGGAGGAGTTCAAGTATCTTGGACTTTTGTTCACGAGTGAGGGAAGCATGGAACGTGAAACTGACAGGCGGATTGGTGCAGCGGCAGCAATAATGCAATCAATGTACCGGTCCGTTGTGGTGAAGAAGGAGCTGAGCCGAAAGGCAAAGCTCTTGATTTACCGGTCAATCTATGTTCCTACTCTCACCTATGGTCATGAGCTTTGGGTCATGACCGAAAGGACAAGATCTCGGATACAAGCGGTCAAAATGAGTTTCCTTCGCAGGGTGGCAGGACGCACCCTTATAGATAGGGTGAGGAGCTCTGTCACCCGGGACGAGCTCGGAGTAGAGCCGCTGCTCCACCACTTCGAGAGAAGTCAGCTGAGGTGGCTCAGGCATCTGTTTTGAATGCCTCCTGGACGCCTACCTAGGGAGGAGGCCTCGAGGAAGACCCAGGACACGCTGGAGGGACTATGTCTCTCAGCTGGCCTGGAAACGCCTTGGGATTCCCCCGGAGGAGCTGGAGGAAGTGTCTGGGGAGAGGGAATTCTGGGTTTCTCTCCTGAGACTGCTGCCCCCGCGACCCAGCCCCGGAAAAGCGGATGAAAATAAATGAATGAATGAATGTACCCCACAGGTGTCAAACTCAGTTCCTGGAGGGCTGCAGCTCTGCACAGTTTAGCTTTAACCCTAATTAAACACAACTGATCAAACTAATGAAGTCCTTCAGGCTTGTTTTAAACCTCCAGGTAAGTGTATTGAAGCAGGGTTGGAACTAAGTTCCTGAAGGGCCGCAGCCCTGCACAGTTGAGTTTGACACCCCTGATGTAGACAATAATAATCTTTTACATTATCTTTTTTTATCCTTTAATTTTTCATATTTACAGATGTTTGTGTGCTGCTGCGCATCGCTTTGTGTGAAATAAGCGATGTGTATGCGCATTTCAGACCCACCTATCACTAACATGCTCTTAAATAACAAAAGAAAACTGCATTATTGACTTTACACCAACATTTAGTTGGTCATAACGTCTATTTCAGTTGTACAGTCATAAAAACATATGTTTTTTTTATTTTTTTTTTATTTGAGCAAATTCACTGCTCTTTAACTTTACCCAAATACAATGATTTCAGATGCGGTCACACTAGAGTTTGAGCATGCAGAATTCTGTAATACGGTCCTGCCAAAAGGGGTGGATTAAAACTCTTAGCCAGCGTCAGGTCGTGGACGCACTGGGGCACTGTTTTTGCACATTTCAGTGTTTGCGAATAGATTACATCAAAAAGAACACGAGTAATCTTGACAAACTATACATCAGTCTAAAGCTACAACCCTCAAGCTGCCACACCTGCTGCTCGTTCTCACTCACCATCCACCACACACCACACCCGTGAACCCTCACCTGATTACTAATCACCATCACCTGCACCTGCCATCACCACACACTACAAATACTCACCTCACTCACTCAGTCAGCGGCTGGAATTAGACTCGTATGGTCCCCTTCGTCTTCTCCTGCGCTCTTCCATGGATGTCCTCCTACTGTGAATGCCAAAGCAACGATATAAGGGAAGTGACTGTTCTTATGTTGGCAATAGCCGTTGAACTGAACTGAGCTGCTGAACTGTGTGTGCGTGTGTGATCACCTTCAACACCATTCACCTACTTCACCTAACTACTATTGTGTGCAGATCACTGAATAAACACCCTTGAAGTTTTACACTTCCTTGTCTTCCTTGTGTGACCGTGACAGGATCTGTCTCAATGCGCTCACTCACAAAGGCACAGGATAACAGGAATTATCAAAACACATAGATTTATTTATAACTCACTCACTGGAGACACTGGAACGTAGACAATACATTACCGGACAAAGAAGGAACCAAACTAAGGGGTATATATACACAGGAGATAATGACACACAGGGGAAACTAATGAACAGGAAACGGCGGGAACCGGAACAAAGGAGCACATGATCACAACATAGAACAGACACCTGACACAAGCAGCCATTGTAGTTAGTTGTTTTTCAATGGGAAAAACAACGAACTAGTTTCAGAATAATTAAATAAAAAAATATGATTATATGTCAAAATGGGTGTTTCAACAACAATTGTTTTTGTACAGAGAGATCAAGTTTTGATTATCTATTGGTCTCACGCAATCGCGTGATGCTTTATTTTTTATTTTTTATATATATATTTTTTTGACGGTCAGAGTTCACCAGGCTTGAACTTTTGAACACAGCGATTATGCAAAGCTTGTTCCACCAGCTCACGCTTCCGGTGTGCAGCAATCGTATACGTATGAATAGAAGTCTATGGAGCGAAAAGTGCAGACCATGGCTTTAATCCTATGAGAAACACAGAAATGTGAAAAGGGTTTATAAAATCCACTTCCTACGTCACTAGAGGAGCGAAATCTGAACAGCACATCTTTCCACATTTGCAGAAAAAGGATTTCCAAAACACAGTTACTGTGTGTGTTGTTAATGTGGATGCACTGACGATTCCAGGGAGATTTTCATGATGTGTCCTTTTTAATAATTAACGCATGAGTCAAACTGAGAATGCTGACAATTTCTAATATGCTTTTCCATTCATTGTCTTTTCCTTTGTTCAAACAGTGAAGTCGCACTGAACTTCTGCTCGGTCACAGGAGACGGATCGCATCATCTTCAGGGTCTGCATTCTGATTGGGAATTACTGCATTCTGTGACTGCTGATTTGCATAAGGTGACATGTTTCTCTGCCATCTCACATTGCTTGCTTTCAATGAATTTACAGATTCTTCCAAGAACAGATTGGTTGAGCTGTTGCACATTCATTTTACGGCTTTATACTCTTATTTTTTTCTAATTTGTGTCTTAATTTTGAAGAAACATCTGAGATTAAGTCAACACAAAGCCAGCATTTTTAAAATGAAAGGTTATACAGTTCCCGCCTGAATTATTAGCCCCCCTGTATATTTTTTTTCTCCAATTTCTGTTTAACGGAGAGCAGATTTTTTCAACACATTTCTAAACATAATAGTTTTAATAACTCATTTCTAATAACTGATTTCTTTTATCTTTGCCGTGATGATAGTAGATAATATTTTACTAGATAATTTTCAAGATACTAGTATTCAGCTTAAAGTGACATTTAAAGGATTAACTAGGTTAATTAGGCAAGTCATTGTATAACGGTGGTTTGTTCTGTAGAAAAAAATAGTGCTTAAGGGGGCTAATAATATTGACCTTAAAATGGCTTTAAAAAATTCACAACTGCTTTTATTCTAGCCGAAATAAAACAATTAAGACTTTCTCCAGAAGAAAAAATATTATAGGAAATACTGTGAAAAGGGGCGTCACGGTGGCGCAGTGGGTAGCACGTTCGCCTCACAGCAAGAAGGTCGCTGGTTCGAGCCCCGGCTGGGTCAGTTGGCGTTTCTGTGTGGAGTTTGCATGTTCTCCCCGTGTTCGCGTGGGTTTCCTCCGGGTGCTCCGGTTTCCCCCAGAAGTCCAAAGACATGTGGTAAAGGTGAATTGGGTGGGCTAAATTGTCCGTAGTGTATGTGTGTGAATGAGTGTGTATGGATGTTTCCCAGTGATGGGTTGCAGCTGGAAGGGCATCCGCTGCGTAAAAACATATGCTGGATAAGTTGGCGGTTCATTCCGCTGTGGCGACCCCAGATTAATAAAAAGGACTAAGCCGAAAAGAAAATGAATGAATGAATGAATACTGTGAAAAATGCCTTGCTCTTAATTCTGACTTCAACTGTATATCGTATATGCCACTGCTATGATTATATAAATCCTTAATTAATTTTTTGTATTTTAAAACAATCTTCATTGATTCCACTAGTAAGAGCAGAGTGTGAAGGTTTAATTAGAGTAAAATATTAATTATATCTGATAACATCATAACAAGGAAAAAACTGTCATCATTCACAGCAAGTTTTTATGTGCAAATTAATGACAGTTTTACATGAAACTTAATATGCCTGTAAATTAACTGACCTTTTAAATGTGTTTATATAATATATTTGAATATACACTCACCGGCCACTTTATTAGGTACACAAACGGGAGATTCGCATCATGGATGTGCAGCCAACAAATCTGCAGCAGCTGCGTGATGCTATCATGTCAATATGGACCAAAATCTCTGGGGAATATTTTCAGTACCTTGTTGAATCTATGCCAGGAAGGATTAAGGCAGTTCTGAAGGCAAAAGGGGGTCCAACCCGGTACTAGTAAGGTGTACCTAATAAAGTGGCCAGTGAGTGTAGTTATTCATTCATTCATTCATTCATTTTCTTTTCAGCTTAGTCCCTTTATTTATCTAGGGTTGCCACAGTGGAATGAACCGCCAACTTATCCATATCCATCCATTTATATGTTTCCCTTCCCGCTGCAACCCATCACTGGGAAACACCCATACACTCCCATTCACACACATACACTACAGACAATTCAGCTTACCCAATTCACCTATAGTGCATGTGTTTGGACTGTGGGGGAAACTGGAGCACCCGGAGGAAACCCATGCCAACACGGGGAGAACATGCAAACTCCACACAGAAATGCCAACTGACCCAGCCGAGGCTCGAACCAGCGACCTTCTTGCTGTGAGGCAACAGCGCTACCCACTGCGCCACCACGCTGCCTAATACTCAACTTAATTTGAAAAATATTTGCAATAAAAAATTTAATTTAATTTTAAATTGTTATAGTCATGTTTATTTTTTTGTATGATTTTACAAATTTTTAAAAAGCAAAAACATTAGTCATCATCATATGTGCAGATTGATTAGTACAATTGTTTCATCAAATTATTAAACATTTAATATACATTCTGAAAATATACTACTAAATATTGATCTAAAAATATATTTGTTAAAATATATTAAAATCTAAATTAGCATAAAAATATACAATATTCTTATTCTCTATTAAAGGGGAAAATGATTGTCTGACTGCAGATATGGTGCTCGCTGCAATATTAAATGATAATGTTCATAATAAAGTGCTGTTTGCATGATTATTTCTCAAGGTGTTTCAGTCGGCAGAGTAAATATTTAATTTCCCCATTTAAGTGCCACGTGTGATGTATGGTATTTGGCAAAGGTGACTCCACTGAGAAGTTTCCTGCATGAAAAGTTTTGTGGAAAGCGAACCCAATCTAAAAGCAGATGTTGAAGAAGACTGAGGACAGCAGATAATATTTGTTTGCATACACTGTTTATCTGAGACTAATTGAACAGATGTGCTGATTTACTGCTAATAAGAGACTTAATGAAACATCTGGAAAATGCAAACATGTTTCAGTCTCGCTGTCTGATTGTGTAACACACACACACACACACACACACACACACACACCAATGCATTACACAAATGACCAAGTAATCTAAATAATTCATATATTGAAACTCATAATTCTTGCACATCTGCCTGAGGCGCTGAAATTCTGGAAAGTACAGGAACACACACACAGACGTCTACATGTGTGTAAAGTCAGGAATGAGCAGTGATCTGTGCTGATAAACACTGCGGCGCTCAGAGACGAGCAGCACAACTCCGCTCATTTGTCTTCTCTTCGCTCGTTTCTTCATCTCGCGCTCAGTGTCTGAAATAAAGTCTCTGATGAAGTGAATGATGACACGCGCACACACACACACACACACACACATTCTCAGAGTATAATGGTACGCTTTTCACCTTATTATACTACGAGTAACACATGGTGTAAGCGCAGACATGTCAAATATTATTTATACTAGATTGGATTAAAATGTGAATAGTAGAAAAATATATACTATTAAATAATTAAATAATAAATTAAATAAAATAATACTTTAAATAAAAATAAAAATAATAGTAATAAAAAAAAAATATATATATAATCGTGTATATAAAAAAGAAAATCAAACACGGAGAGACTAAAAACCCTTTTGTAAGAGGAACTACTTTCTTCCACCATTCATTCTCATCTGCAGCTGACGTCAGAACAGCAGAAACCCTTGCTACTTCACAAACATCACTTTAGAGCTAGTATTTGAATGATTCTCTAGCGTAATGTCTAAAGTGAAGACAAAACAGGTGATTTTGCTAAAATTTTAAGATTATAAGGCTGAACGGCATGAAATGCCATCAGTCTACAGAGATTTCCCAGTATTTCTCTGTTGCAATCGGGAGATCACAATAATAAACCCCAAAATGGCCAAAGCAAAGCAAACACTACCAGAAACACTACCAGACTATGGTATAAACACAGCACAACAACATACAAAAGAAAGAGATCAACTTAGAAAGTCACTTACCTGTTCTGTAATGATTTGGTCAGCTATAGTTTGAAATTATGCTGAGTTTTTCTCCTCTAAGGGCTTATTATGCGCTCTCTGTTGCCATCTTTTTGCTCTGCTCAGTATGACAGGCTAATGGCCGCCAACGCTCTTTATCACTGAAATTATAAATATTTTAAAATAGGCACTATCCTTATAAATAAACTGTAATCTAAACAACTACATTCTAGCCTAAAAAAAACTCAAAAGTACATTATGTTGTCCAACAGCACCAATATTTGTCAAACTGTAGTTCTCTGCTTGCCACTCGTGTGGGCGGAGTCATACACAAGGGTGAAGAGGCTGTACAAGTGCTGATATTACTTTAATATCTCGTGGCTATCAGCCGATCAGATTTGAGAACCAGACAGAACTGCTGTATAAATAAATATATATATTTTTGAGTATGTATGTGTATATATATGTATGTGTATGTATGTATATATATATGTGTATGTATATATATATATATATATGTGTATGTATATATATATATGTATATATATATATATATATATATATATATATATATATATATATAT
>CAIGQV010016645.1:26949483-26967181 GCA_903798115.1 Danio jaintianensis | reverse complement strand
GAGGAAACCCACGCGAACACGGGGAGAACATGCAAACTCCACACAGAAACGCCAACTGACCCAGCCGAGGCTCGAACCAGCGACCTTCTTGCTGTGAGGCGAACGTGCTACCCACTGCGCCACCGCGTCGCCCTATATATATATATATATATATATATATATATATATATATATACACTCAAAAAATATTTTTGCTGCTTGTTCAAATTACTTATTTAAAATGAGCTGAAACAACACAATTCTTGAAGGTTTTTTTGGGACAACTACATTGTTTTATGTTTAATCCTCTTACAATTGTAAAAACCATTAAGTTAACTTAATCGACTTGCGTTGGGATTGTGTGGAACCCAGAAATTTTTGCAGTGCGCACACACACACGCACACACGCACACACACACACGCACACACACATATATATATGTAAGATTTGTGGCTGTGTTATGTTGGCCAATGAGATTAGAGGGTGTTTTGTGTGGGCCAATGAGAGTCAAGGTTGTGTTGTGTGGGCCAATGAGAGTCGAGGTTGTCTTGTGTGGGCCAATAAGGGTCGAGGTTGTGTTGTGTGGTCCAATGAGAGTTGAGGCTGTGTTGTGTGAGCCAATGAGAGTCGAGCCTGTGTTGTGTGGGCCAGAAGGTTAGCTGGAAGGTTGTGGACAAAAAAAAGTTTTATTGCAGAATCTCTTTACAGCACAAAAGCAACAGTAATAAAGCAAAACAACAGCATCTCTTTCACCTCCTCCGCTTCTATAAAAAACACCCGGCTTTCTTTGGAGGTCAAAGCAAGCAGAGAATAAAAAACAGGACATAAAATTTGCTGCTGAGCGCAGGCTAAAATGTGTAATCTCTGTAAAGCGTGTGTGTCGCCAGTGGCCGGGCAGCAGAGATCTCTGTTAGTCGCAGGATTGCTTCTTCAAATCCCAGCTGAGAACCCGGAGGGCCTTGATTTGAGCTGTTTGTTCCAGAGTTCTCACACTTTCTGTGTCCACCGCTATTGTGCCCTTCGGCAAAGCACTTAACTCAGTGACACTTCTGTGATCAGCGCTCCTCCTTTCAGTTATGAGCTACACACATTCCCCACGCACCCACTCACGAATATATTAATATGCTCTGCTAGTTTCAAGTTTTGAATATTTTTAAAAGAAGTTTTCAATGCTCGCCAGGGCTGCAATTGTTTGACTAGAGTTTGGTAAAAACTGAAATATTGTTAAACAGTATCATTAATCAAAATAGCTTTTTTCTATTAGAATATTTTCTAAAATGAAATTGATTCACGTGACGCAAATATACATCTGAACACAAGGCACAAACACAAGCTTTTTGCCCATTTATTATTATTATCATCAGTGATGCAAAAACATTTATGGTAATCATGATTTAATCAAACAATAAAATAAGCAAATTGGTACTTTTATCTTAGTTTTAATTTTAATTTGATTTAGCAAAACAGATAAAACTGGATATAAGATAATATACAAATATAATAATATATAATAATTTAAGTTCAAAATATATATATATATATATTCTTTTATAGTTTTTTTATTTGAATAATTTTTAAATATTAAGATTATTGCAAAAAAACCCAACACATCATATTTGTCATTATGAGCTCCACACCGACATGGGGAAAAAAAAGAAAGTTTACTTTAAATGATTACATTTAATATCCTAAAGATATATAATTAAAAATCTCCATCAAAAACATTGATCAAAAGTATACAAATAAACCTCAAAAGCACTATAATAATAATCTAAAAATAATATATAAATCTATAATTATAAACTATAAAGCTTTTCTAATCCTAATATATTTTCTGTTTTGTAAAGAATCCTGAAAAAATTTTTATCACAGTTTTCATAAAAGTAATAAGTAAAACTAATATATAAATAAATAAAAAACACTATAATAATGTTTAATATTCATTCATTCATTTTCATCCGCTTTTCCGGGGCCGGGTTCCGGGGGCCACAGTCTCAGGAGAGAACCCCAGACTTCCCTCTCCCCAGACACTTCCTCCAGCTCCTCCGGAGGGATCCCGAGGTGTTCCCAGACCAGCCGAGAGACATAGTCCTTCCAGCGTGTCCTGGGTCTTCCCCGAGGCCTCTTCCTGAGCTATAAGCAAGCCCACACCAGCCCACCGCCTCTCACCGTGGGCAACTCCAGAGTAGAAGAAAGTCCAGCCCTTCTAAAGAAGTTGAGTTCCAGAGCCCCAGCTGTGCGTGGAGGTGAGCCCGACTATCTCTAGTCGGTACCGTTCAACCTCCCGCACAAGCTCGGGCTCCTTACCTCCCAGTGAGGTGACATTTCATGTCCCAAGAGCCAGTTTCTGTGCCCGACGATTGTGTTGACGTGGTCCTAACCTTCGACCACCACCCGTTCCACAATGCACCGGCCCCTTACGGCTCCCCCTGCAGGTGGTGGGCCTGCAGGCGGATGGTCCCACATCGCTCCTTCGGGCTGAGCCCGGCCGGATTCCGTGGGATAAAAGCTGGCCACCAGGCGTTCGCATACGAGCCCCAACCCCAGGCCTGGCTCCAGGGTGGGGCCCCGGCTGTGCCATACTGGGCGACATCACGGTCCTTAATCCTTTTGCGCTTATAAAGGGTTTTTGAACCGCACTTAGTCTGACCTGTCACCTAAGACCTTTTTGCTTTAGGAGACCCTACCAGGGGCATTAGCCCCCGACAACATAGCTTTTAGGATCACTCAGGCACTCAAACCCCTCCACTACGATAAGGTAGCCGTTCATGGAGGATGTTTAATAGTGTTTAACAATAGTCTTTATCAAATAAATACAGCCATTTTATTTTTAAATATTAGGATTGTTCCAAAAAGCATCATACTTGTCATTTTAAGGAGCAAACAAATGAAAAAAAAAGGTTGTTAAAATTATTACATTTAATATCCTAAATTATGTTTCTAAAATCAAAACAAAAAAATGAAAACATAGTTCTAATAAATAAATAAATAAATAAATATATATATGTATATATGTATGTATATGTATATATGTATGCTTTTCTATATCTAAGAAATTTTCTATTTTTACATTAAACATTAGAAATGTATAAATAAATTTAAAAAACACTGTATAAAAATGTTTGACACTATTACTGTTTTTACTGTAATCTTTATTAAATAAACACAGCCATAGTGAGCATAAGGACATGATTCAAACACACACACACACGCATGCGCACACACACACAATGATCATATTAACCCCAGTACAGTATAACCACAGAACTCATACATAAAATGAATTATGCATACTCAAAAAAAGGTGCAATTGCGATTCCGTAAGACAAGAAAAACCAAACATTGTCCATTTGTGTGGCGTACTACTCGACAGTACGTGTGTGTGCAGATGTAAATTATTTCTTCATCTGATAAGAAAGCAAAGCAGCGGTGAGAAAAGAGAATAAGAGACTAAACAAACGAATGGAGGCGGCGCTGAACTTGTGAGATTGAGCTCGGTCTCATTAGAAAGCAGCAGACGCTCTCGCTCTCCTCCCACAAGAGCCGATCGGACAGTAATTCTCATTTCCAATTACTCACCAGCGGAGAGAGAGAGAAACAGTGGAGCTGTTAAATGTTTCTATTGTCCGTGCCCTGAAGATCAGAAGCCCATTACCGGCCTGTCCCTGCGACCAAACTCACAGAAAGCTTCCTACTGCATGACAAATGAGCTCCAGACGCTTTCCTAAACACTTACCTGAAACTTCAGCAGACCCACAAAAAATAAGCCGCAAGCAAAACGTATGAGAACTGTTTACTTTCTTAATAAATGTTCCTGGTCGTATTTGTGCGTGGAAACATCAGCGCAGTGTTTTTATAATCTGGCAGTAAAATGAAAGATGTTTCTGTATCTGTTTTTGAAATAAGGTTGCTCTTTAGGTTTAAGGTTGGTCAAATAATATTGGTCTTTTGAAATATGTTTCTCCAAACTTGTATAAATTTAGTTTAAGCTTTTAAGTATTGTTTTTGGCATTTTTAAGCCATTTTGTTTTTATTGTACAACCCCAAATCAGAAAAAAGTTGGGACAGTATGGAAAACGCAAATAAAAAAAGAAAGTAGTGATCTCCAAATTTACTTTGACTTCAAGAATCCTCATTCATCTATAAGCCATATCACCACATGGGCTCAGGACTACTTGGCAAACCTTTGTCAAGTACCATAATATGTAGTTACATCCACAAATGCCAGTGAAAACTGTACTGTGCCAAAAGGAAGCCCTATGTTAAGAGTGTCCAGAAGTGCCGTTGACTTCTTTTGGCGTGGAGGCATCTGGGATGGACCATCACACAGTGGAAATGTGTACTGTGGTCAGATAAATCAGTATTTCAGGTATATTTTGGGAGAAATGGACGCCGTGTGCTCCGGACCAAAGAAGAAAAGGATCATCCAGACTGTCACCAGCAACAAGTCCAAAATCCAGAGTCTGTCATGGTATGGGGTTGTGTCAGTGCCCTTGGCAAAGGTAACTTGCATTTCTGTGATGAAAGTACAGAGAGATTTTGGAACACAATATGCTGCCTTCTTTTCCAGGGACGTCCATGCATATTTCAACAAGACAATGCAAAACCCCATTCTGCACACATTACAAAGTCCTGGCTGCTGAGGAAGAGGAGACACATACTTGACTGGCCTGCCTGCAGTCCCGACCTGTCTCCAATAGAGAATGTGTGGCACATTTTGAAGCTCAAAATGCGACAACGAAGACCCCGTACTGTTGCCCACCTTAAGACTTGTTTGCTGGAAGAATGGGACAAAATTACACTTACATGAAATCTGTAATGAAATACAAGTCAAAGTAAATTTAGAAATCACTTCTTTCTTTTTTTTTTGCATTTTCCATACTGTCCCAACTTTTCTGATTTGGGGTGGTAAATGTATCTTGGATTTAGTAGAAAAATTTATACTGAAAGAAAGAGAGAAACAAAATGAACGAACGAATGAACGAACAAAACAAACAAACAAACAAATGCTTTCCTGACCCACAAAAACCAACCGTGAGCAAACCTACAAGAACTGTTTACTTTCTTAATAAATGTTCCAGGTCATATTTGTGCATGGAAACATCAGCGCAGTGTTTTTATAATCTGTCGGTAAAATGAAAGCTGTTTCTCTGGTTTAAAAGGTTAGTTTTTTTTAAGCTTTTAAGTTGTTTTTAGCATTTAAGCAAGACTTAATAGCAGATTTTAAGTCATTTTGGTTCTCTTGTAAATGTATCTTGGATTTACTAGAAAAAAATCACACCGATATTTAGAAAGAAAGAAAGAAAACAAATTAATGATCGAACAAACAAACAAATGCTTTCCTGAACACTTACCTGAAACTTCAGCAGACTCATAAAAACCAGCCTCAGGCAAACCTACAAGAACTATTTACTTTCTTAATAAATGTTCCTGGTGGTAAAATTTCTCCAATCTTGTAAAAAAAGTTAGTTTCATAAGCTTTTAAGTATTGTTTTTAGGATTTAAGCAGGACTTAATATAAAATTCAGTCAAAAACAAGAAGTCAATTTAGCTCTCTGGTAAATGTAAATCTTGGATTTGCTAGAAAAAAAATTCACAGCAACATTTATACTGGGGGAAAAAACAGTGGGGGAAATAAGTATTCAACACGTCACCATTTTTCTTAGAAAACATATTTCTAAAGGTGCCGTTGACTTGAAATTTTCCTCGGATGTTGGTACCAATCAAAGAAATCCATATATGCAAAGAAAACAAAATTGATTAGATAACAAATGAAGTTCTGTGTAATAAAATGAAATGACGCGGCAAAAAAGTATTGAACACATGAAGAAAGAGGTGTATAGAAAGGCAGTGAAAGCCCAGACAGCAGCTGAAATCTCTCAGTAGTTCTTCAGCAACCCTCTGCCCTTCCTCAGTGTAAATGAATATCAGCTGCTTCAGTCCAACATCTACATTAGCAGGAGGATGAAGATGAAACCAGGGTGGACATTTCAGCAAGACAATGATCCAAAACACAGCCAAGCAAACTCTCAAATGCTTTCAGAGAAAGAAAGTCAAGCTGTAGAATGGACTCGAATCCAATAGAAAATACAAAAAGATCAGATTTGATAGACGAGACCCAGAGAACCATCAAGATTTTTACACTCTGTTGAAGTCTGTGGAAAACTCACACCTGAGCAACGCATGTGACTTCATTCTCCATATGAGAGGCGTTTTTAATCTGACAGCACCAATAAAGCCTTTTATATAGTGTTAAATACATTTCAGTAGTTCAGTACTTTCTCCTTGTGTCATTACATTGTTATTACACGTAATTTGTTTTATTTTAATGTTTGTATTGTTTGGGTTTTTATCAAAATCTGGTTCAATCCCCTGTCGACATCTCCTTTAGAAATATTTTTCCCAGGAAAAAAAAAAACTTGACGTGTTTAATACTTATTTTCCCCGCTGTACATATAGAATGTTTCCTAAACACTTACCTGAAACTTCAGCAGACCCACAAAAACCAGCCGCAAACCTATGAGAGCTATTTACTGCAAAAAATGTGGGGTCATTTTAAGTTTTGCTTTTGAAATATACTTTCTAAAATCTCCATCAAAAACAATGATCAAAAATGATGTAAATAAACCGTAAAAGCATTTATAATTTATAAAGCTTTACTGTTTCTAAAATATTTTCTATTTTTGTAATTATTTTATTCTTTTAGTATTCCAAAACAAAACAATTAAACTGTTATAACCACATTAACCACAGTAAAATCAAAGGCTTTTCTCCAGCTCTTTTTTTTTTTTCTAAAGCTTTTTAAAATGTTTATTGTTTAAATTTTTTTTATAGTTGTATATATTTTTTTCTTTGATGAAAAGAAAAAGGTTTTGTTTGAAATAGAAATCTTTTGCAACATAAAGTGTCTTTACTGTCAATTAAGGGTGCACTCACACTAGGCTATCCGAACCGTGCCCGGGCGCATTTCCCGGTTTGTTTAACAAGTGTGAGTGCTCCGAATCGAGCCCAGGTGGGGTTCAGTTGGCCGGCCCTGGCCCGGTTGGAAGAGGTGTGCCAGAGCGCAGTTCGGTTGGGCTCAGGTGCGGTATGCTTGTAGTGTGAGCGCAAAGCGCGCCTAAGCTCAAAACTGAAGACACAACGTCACTTTTAAGGGACTGTTTCATATGGATTTATTAATCATTCGTACTTTTTAATGAACGCAAACTGTTATAGTTTATTACAGACGCAAACCCTCTCGCTGCATGTCAGCTGCACCTTCAGCAAGTCTCCTAATACCTGCAGCACGAGGACTTTTATGATAATTTATGAATGTCAAAAGTGGTGGATCTGTTCAGCAAAATATTTGACTGTGTGTCACTGCATATCAAACGACATAAAATAATACAATAGAACTAAAAAAAACAATAGAACTAAAGCAATGTCCACTGTGCTGAGCGAGAACGCTTCTCTTCCTTTTAAACTGAACAGTTGCATCATCGATGACATAAGCGTGCTCCGACTCGGAAGGTAAATGCAGTGTGAGTGCAGGCCGTCGAGGGGGAGGGAGGGGGAGGGACAAGCGTGCTTCGGCACGGTTCAAGGCAACCATGCCTAGTGAGAGTACGCCCTCAGATACAAATACCTCCTTGATGAATAAGAGGATTCTTTCAAGAAAACAAAACTGAGCAGTGGTATATATTATTTTTGTATATTATTTTTTGTTTCCCAGACCCATACAATAGAACCAGATTGAAATTGAAATATCTATTTAATCAACCATTTGTTTGCTGTTATTGACACATTTTTTTCCCTTCCCTAATTGAATGTGAACGTGAGCACAAAGACGATTTTCGGCAAGCATCAGCATTCCTCTGTTTCCCTCATAAAGCTGCTGGATTGCTAGAGAAGACCTTGAATATGCAGTCACATGAATATGAGTCAGCAGAGAACAGAGTCCTTTCTGAAGCTTGCCAATGTCCGTTTGCATTCACTGTGTGAAAAAGATCACCCAGGAGGATTTTCCTCAACTTTTGCAGAAATAAATGAAATAATACATATTTGAAACACCATGAAAAATGCCAGGATGTTTTTTGGCTTTATTTGTAACCTATTAAAGTGCTTCTGTTTAACCCTTTTAGACACAGAAAAACCTTGAAAAGACTCTTTTTAAGAATCTGAAGTGGCGGAGGTTTATTTTACCTACATGGAGTGAGTGAGCTATCTAATATAAACCTTGCTCCTGAGTTGTGTTGTGGATAAAATATAGGCTAAATTATAATTAAACTCAACAAAAGAGACCGTTAGAGATGCATTGTGTTGTATTTTGAAGCTATAATGTAAATGATAACACAGCCAGGAATTAATATTAACCTCTGCACAAACAGATGCTGTTTAATAAAGTACATTGTTGTTCTTTCATTCATTCATTCATTCATTTTCTTTTTGGCTTAGTCCCTTTATTAATCTGGGGTCGCCACAGCGGAATGAACCGCCAACTTATCCAGCATATGTTTTACGCAGCGGATGCCCTTCCAGCCGCAACCCATCACTGGGAAACACCCATACACTCTCATTCACTATGGCCAATTTAGCTTACCCAATTCACCTATAGCGCATGTCTTTGGACTTGTGGTGGAAACTGGAGCACCTGGAGGAAACCCACACGAACACGGGGAGAACATGCAAACTCCACACAGAAATGCCAACTGACCCAGCTGAGGCTTGAACCAGTGACCTGCTTGCTGTGAGGTGACAGCGCTACTTACTGCGCCGCCCCTGCTGTTCTTTCACTTTCAAAAAATACAGCAAGCTGAGCGATTAACACGATTCTTAAATGTGTATTTTAAGTGCACACTTAGTAGTCTACATGTGTTTATTGCCTCATTACAATAATATCCGGCGAATTTCACAATAAACATCATAAATTAACTAAATAAAAAATTCCTTATGTCTCTTTAGGGTGGTGCTGAATAAATGTTTAATCCGTATATCCTGCATTTTGCGTCCTGACACGCATGTGAACAGATGGCTTGTGGAGTCCTTGCTTGGCAATGCATAGAAAACAATCCGGTGCTTTGCTGCGTCTCCTGTTTTCAAAATAAGAGTTACACAAGTTTAATTTCCACTTAGATTTAAGGGAGGAAAATGAACATTGTTGTAATCTCACTAGGAAACATTACAGCCAATCCAACGCTGCCTGGGGTGTGCATACACTGTAAAGAGCGGTTAGTTACTTAACTTTAAAAACGTGAGTAAATCCATTGCCTTAAAAGCAACAAGTTGACTTTACTTAAAAAATAAAAAATAAAATAAAATCTGTAAATTCGTTGTAACTTGGAACGGTTCAGTTGACTTGACTTCTCTCAGAATTATTTTATAAAAATGCACACAATTCATTTACCTAATATTTTAAGGCGAATGGGTTCACTCACTTTTTTATGTAAAGTCAACTAATCACTTTAAAAGCAACAGGTGTACTCACTTTTTTAAAGTAAAGTAAAGCAATTGCTTTTTACAGTGTATTAATGATCCCGTGTGCAACATATCAGTCTGTGTTTTGGCTGCTGAACTTCTAATGTCAGGTTCGGACCTAAAGTACATGCAAATCTTGAGGGCATGGCATGTGAGTCACGCAACAGTCTGCTTTGTGCTCTGATTGGCCTGCTTTTCACCGGGGTTTTACCCTCGCATAATTTACACGGAGGAAACAATAGTGTTTAAGGCTCACGGTACGGCCATTTCTTTATACTGAACTCTTATTATTTGACTATGCCTGTATGGAAATCTACATCACGGCAAGTAGGGTTCCGCGATATATTTTTTGGACACATTAGGGAGCGCACAATGTAACCGAATGCAAATCATCACAGAAATAGCCAACCATTTTTTTTTTTAGGAATATCTTTTGAAAAACATCCTACTAACATTCAGAATAAAATGGACTAACATGTAGATACATTTATAAATGCTCTTTGTGTGTCTGGGAAGCTAAGAAAAAACATGCAACTAGGAACTAGAGAAGCCAATTAAAGGAACCAGTTTAACCATAAGTGACATGGTATCACATTTTGTTCATACTGCGCTTACCCATATTTGTTACACAGAAATAGTCCAGTAATGCTGGTTAAAATGACTGAAGTCAAAGGCAGATTTAGATTACCCCTGTAATTACATTTACATTTAGTCATCTAGCAGACGCTTTTGTCCAAAGCGACTTACATTTTAAGGAGGTATTGTGTTGTCAAATTGTCAAAGGTTTGATAAACGCATACAAATCAGTATTGTTTATAATTATGATAGCATTTGTCAATCATGATTATTTTTTTATTTTATGAATATATATGCCACTTTAATGTAAACCTAAGACCATCAAAACAAAACTAGGAACATTTAAAACTAAATAATGAGGTGGTTTACAATCAATTCCCTCATTATATAATCTGTTGAATTGGTTGATGTACAAGTATGTCACATTCGGAAAGTTAAATGCATTATGGACATCAGTAAAACACTGGTATGGTAAATGAAAGATCAGTCTGGCAAATCTATTAATGCTTTACTCTGTTTACCATCGCATTCATCCAGTGCTGTGGCTGAAGGTGGTAAAACTCATCACACTGATTGTGTTCAAGCCTTCAGAGTAAAATGAAATGTCTCAGGGATCAACACAGTGCGATCAGACGCGAGAAACCCTGAGGACACACACATGTCAAGGAAAATGTGTGTGTGTGTGTGTGTGTGTGTGTGTGTGTGTGTGTGTGTGTGTGTGTGTGCGTGTGTGTGTGTGTGTGTGTGTGTGTGTGTGTGTGTGTGTGTGTGTGTGTGTGTGTGTTTGTGTGTGTGTGTGTGTGTGTGTGTGTGTGTGTGTGTGTGTGTGTGTGTGTGTGTGTGTGTGTGTGTGTGTGTGTGTGTGTGTGTGTGTGTGTTAACTGTAATGACATTTCACATCCGCATTTGTTAAAAGCACCAGCCAATATCTAGTTAAAGGACGTTTGCGGGCTGTGTTTGGCATCTCAGTTATTAAATAAAGGAACAAAATGAATGTTTTCATATGGTTCTCAATGCATTCTGCACTGCAACGTATCTGTTAATTAACAGTTAGTATCTTGTATTCACAGATGTTTTCCATTAATTTACACTTTCAGATTGCATTATGAGACCTTGATCTCTGCTCTGACGGCTTCTGTTGATTAAAAACATTTAACTCTACACTTTAACAAAGGGATATTTACTGACAATTTTAGTAGTTTGAAGTGAGAGATTGTCTGGGATGCTCATGTAAATTATGGTATAAAATTAATGGTCCCATAATTAAATCTGAAAGTATATACAAAACAAATTAAAAGCCATCATGAATGACAAAAATATGGGAAAACTGTTAAGATCTTTTATTATTTTATTTAAATTTTTTTACATTACAACATTTTCTATTCTTTCTAATTTCTAGCATTAGTTGATTTTCTAAATACAGTGTCTCAAAGTGTGTTTGCACAATTATGGCATGTCTGAATATACAGTTGAAGTCAGAATTATTAGCCCTCCCTGTATATTTTTATAAGATTTCTTTTATCTTTGCCGTGATGACAATACATAATATTTTACTATATATTTTTTAAGATACTATTATTCAGCTTAAAGTGACATTTAAAGGCTTAACTAGGTTAATTAGGTTAAAGTTAGGGTAATTAGGCAAGTTATTGTATAATGATGGTTTGTTCTATAGACAATCGAAAAAAAATATTGCTTAAGGGGTTTAATAATATTGACCTTAAAATGGTTTTAGAAGAATTAAAAACTGCTTTTATTCTAGCCGAAATAAAACAAATAAGACTTTCTCCAGAAGAAAAAATATTATAGGAAATACTGTGAAAAAATGCCTTGCTCTGTTAAACATCATTTGGGAAACATTTGAAAAAGAAGAAAAAAAAATCACAGGAGGGCGAATAAATTTGACCTCAACTATTCAAAATGTATATCAGGCCCATAGCAAGGGGGTGTTCGGGGGGTTTGAAAGACCCACCCCTCACTGACAAAGGTCCAAAATTTGTCCCATACGTGAGCTCATTTGTCCTATTTTGACTGCTATGTTATCATAAATTGTGAAAAGAACCCATTGAAAAAGGCTTTAAGACCAAGTGGAATCCTCTATTGGCTGTTATGACTTCAGCTAATCAGTTTTGGCCAATGCAAACAATTATTTTCCATCAGTCCAGCTTCCAGTTGTGCAAGAAAACATACAATCTGATGTAAGTGAAGTCATCTTTCGCTACCGTATTGTTTTTAAATAAAGAAAACATTTTACAAGTAACTTTTATTCTAAATCTTGGACCTTATTGAAACAAAAAAATGACCAATAAAAAGCTGTGAAGCACCAAAAGCAGCCCATATTACAATTAATTTGATTACTAATTACTCTAATCCCAAAGCATTCTCAGGCCAGCCGAGAGACATAGTCCCTCCAGTGTGTCCTGGGTCTTCTTCGAGGCCTCCTCCCGGTGGGACATGCCTGGAACACCTCCCTAGGTAGGCATCCAGGAGGCATCCGAAACAGATGCCCGAGCCACCTCAGCTGACTTCTCTCGAAGTGGTGGAGCAGCGGCTCTACTCCGAGCTCCTCCCAGGTGACAGAGCTCCTCACCCTATCTATAAGGGTGCGCTCTGCCATCCTTCGAAGGAAACTCATTTTGACCGCTTGTATCTGAGATCTTGTCCTTTCGGTCATGACCCAAAGCTCATGACCATAGGCGAGAGAAGGAACGTAGATTGACCAGTAAATCGAGAGCTTTGCCTTTTAGCTCAGCTCCTTCTTTACCACAACAGGCCGGTACATCCTCCGCATTACTGCTTCCGCTGCACCAATCCGCCTGTCAATCTCACGTTCCATCCTTCCCTCACTCGTGAACAAAACCCCAAGATACTTGAACTCCTCCACCTGGGGTAAGGACTTTCCTCCTGTTGTGTACATAAATATAAAAATGCCTACATGTACATCATAATGTATAGTCATTGCATGTTTCAAAATTATCCCAGGTACATATTTGCAGTAATGATGAATGACTGGCTAATTGTAGATCAGTTTAATCGCTGGAGAGGTGTTCAGTTTTCCTGTTTATAAAGTCAGCCATGTAAATAGTGAATCCACCATGGCCGACAGTAACTCACTCTTAAAGGGAATAGGAGATTAGACCCTGATTGGTTTAATGCACTTTATGCCCAAAACACACTCATTACTTATTAAGAGAATAAGGACAACCCTATTAGATCATGTGCCAAACCAGTTTTTCAATCCTTAAAATGGCAAAAGTGGATTCAGATATGCCCTAAGCTGCACAGTGCGCTTTAACCCCTGTGGTTTCAGACATGATTTGGTCATCTGAGACAAATATGGAAAATCCAAGGAAGATATCTGCATCCTAGGCTAAAATATGTGGTCTTTGATCGTTGGATCGACATTTTATGTGATATTTTCTTTGTAAATTTGAGCTTATTATATTTCTTATTCATCTATTTAGCCCATTAACATTTGCCCATTAAGTCTATGGTGTCTCAAAAAGCATCTGGGATGTTTAAGCTCAAGGGTCATTTATTGTGCCATGCTGTACAATGTCCTTTTTTTTGTGAAACAGTTTTTGTGTGTGTCTTTTTAAATGTAAATGAGCTGCTGAGCCATGCCCCCTCTTCCAGAAAAGGGTGGAGCCTTTACAGCCTGTACATCAAATTTTCTTAACCAAGACAATGAAAACACCCTAAATGTGACATTCTGAAATAGTTTTTTACCTGTAAAACATACTTTAATTGTTTATTTTTAAAGTGTTCATTAATAATTCATATTTTTGAGCGGCTATTCAACATATTACAGTAATTTCTGAAGGATCATGTGACACTGAAGAGTAATGATGCTGAAAATGTAGCTTTTAAATCACAAGAATAAATGACTTTTTATTAAAATATACAGTTAAAGTCATAATTATTCACCCTCCTGTGATTATTTTATCTTTTTTTAAATATTTCCCAAATGATGTTTAACAGAGCAAGGAATTTTTCACAGTATTTCCTATAATATTTTTTCTTCTGGAAAAAAAAGTTTTATTTCGGCTAGAATAAAAGCAGTTTTTAATTTTTTAAACACCTTTTATGGTCAATATTATTAGCTCCCTTAAGCAATATTTGTGTTCAATTGTCTACAGAACAAACCACTGTTATACAATGACTTGCCTAATTACCCTAACTTGCCTAATTAACCTAGTCAAGCCTTTAAATGTCACTTTAAGCTGAATACTAGTATCTTGAAAAATATCTAGTCAAATATTATGTACTGTCATCATGGCAAAGATAAAAGAAACCAGTTATTAGAAATGAGTTATTAATATTATGTTTAGAAATGTGTTGAAAAAAAATCTTCTTTCCGTTAAACAGAAATTGGGGGAAAAAATATACAAAAAGGCTAATAATTCTGACTTCAACTGTATTTATAGCACTATTTTACAACATTAAAAATAATAAATGCATAATAAAATAATGATAAATAAATAATAATAATATAATAAAAAACAGAATAACAACAATATAAAAACAAAAGTATAACCTAATTATTGATGCAATTTTTAGGGAATCTTTTAAGTAAATGCCTGTTGATTTAAAAACGTTTAGTCAATTAGGCCATAAATCATCAAAAGCACAGAGTAAGAAAATCATAGTTTTTGATTGTCGATGCGTTTCACAGAGGATCATCACATAACTGCAGTATCTTAAAAAAAGCAACTCATTTCAATACCTTGTTGTGCAGATGCGTCTGGAATATGAAACGCATTGAAATGAACTATAAGCAGAGGATTATAAGTGTCAGATTGGCTTCTCCTTCGCTCAGAATTCCTACAAAAACTGCAGCATGCCAAATCGTCGGTGTAATAAAGCAGTTGTGAGTTATGAGATGGTCTTTTGCCGGGCATAATAGGAGTTAATCAAATTTCCTGACTGTGGTTTTGTGGTGTGATTGGTGTTGGCGTGGAGCAGACCTCGGGCGATCGCTCATTATGAAAGTTCAGTGTCATCAAACACTCCGCGTTCGGGTCAGAAGTTTCTCAGGTTTAATTCGAGACTGCAAATCGAAGTCTGAGAGTCTGTAATTTGACAGGACAAGAATAAATGAACTTGAAATGACTTCATCTGAAAGAGAGACAATTTTTTACCTTTTTTTATTATTTAGTTAAGCTCGAAAGCATTTTAGCATTGAAGGAAATACGCTTTACATGTTTCATATGGTGTCTTTAGTTAACTGCATTAGTTAGCATGAACTAACAGTGAACAATTCTTCTATGGTTATTATTCATCTGAATAAATCTTACTTAAGGTAGGACTTTAGTTTAAGGAACAATTCACACTATTTACTAGTGGCTTATTTACTGCCTGTTATTAAGATATTAACTCTTTATTAGCACTTATAAAGTATGATCTTACTCTACATCCTTAGTTCTACCCAATACCTAAAACAAACTACTACCTTACTACCAATAATAAGCAGCCAATTGGTAGTTTAACGAGCTAAAAGTCTTAGTTAATGGTTTGTTTATGCCATGGATTATACATTAACATATAATGTGACCTTAATTTTTTTTTTGTTTTTTTTTTTGTGAAAGAAAGTAGACCATATTAAATATAGACTTTTTTTGTGCTCTGGCAATGAGCTCTAATAAAATAAGAAATAAATATATATATATATATATAAAAATAATATTTGTATAGAAATATATAAATATATATATAAAATATATATATTTATATATTTTTTCAATTTTTTTATTAATATATATTTTAATCGGTTTCTTATACATTTTATTTCATTTTAGTTAACATTAAGTTAACATTAGTTATTATTTCAAATAATCAAAATTGTTTTCATTTTATGGTTTTAATTTCTTAGTAATCCTGGCACCATTATTAGTTTATAGCAAAGGCATATATACATACATACAGAGAGAGAGAGAGAGAGAGAGAGAATGCAAGCAAAAGGCTTACTGCATTAATGTAAATATAAAATGTTATTCTAATATGTTTGATTTAGCATAATACTGTGGTACAAGACAGTATTAGTAAGCATCATGTTTGTGTCATATTGCTAAATATATAAATACATAAAATTATATATGTGTATATATATAGTTGTGTATATATAGTTGTATACAAGCAATATCATACTTACAAATTCAAGAAATAAATAAATAAATAAACCTTTTGATATAAATATTTTATTTGTAAAGGCCTAAAAGTACAAAAAAAAAAATCTTAGTTCAACCAACATTTCCTAACACCAGTGTCACTCAAAAAAAAAAAAAAATACAATTTCTTTTAAATTTTTGTTGTTTTGTTTTTAATTGCACAGTAAACTCAAATTCTACTGAAAGTAATGCATCATATGCATTCTCAGTGATAGCTTTTTTACATTTGTGCCGTTATATTCAGAATAATTAGATTTTAATCAAGTAATAAACTTACTTTCACAAAAAAGCACAAAACATTGCATCTAGTTGACAAAGATTGAAATGTTCTTTTTTTCATATAGTATATGCACCAGACACTTTCTTGTAAACACACTAAAATACAGTTGAAGTCAGAATTATTAGCCCTCCTGAATTATTTACCCTTTTGTATATTTTTCTCCCCAATTTCTGTTTAACGGAAAGAAGATTTTTTTTAACACATTTCTAAACATAATAGTTTTAATAACTCATTTCTAATAACTGGTTTCTTTTATCTTTGCCATGATGACAGTACATAATATTTGACTAATTATTTTTCAAGATACTAGTATTCAGCTTAAAGTGACATTTAAAGGCTTAACTAGGCAAGCTGGGCTAATAATATTGACCTTAAAATGGTTTTTAAAATTTTTTTAAAACTGCTTTTACTCTAGCAGAAATAAAACAAATAAGACTTTCTACATAAGAAATATACATTATTTTATTATTATTATTATTATTATTATTATTATTTTAAATATATATACATATATGGTGGTTTACAGGGACTCTCCATAGGACTCTCCATGTATTTTACACTGTAAAACCCGCTAATTATATGGCTTTATATATTAGAGATGGCCGTACTGAAGTCTTTTCCTCAAGTCTATTTATCTCCCATCTATCTCCTTTTACTCTCCTTCTATAATGCATGAGATCTGATAAATGCCTCGCGAAAAGTCCCCGTTTCACGTTCTCCAGCATAAACGCGTCCGTCTACAGGGAATGACGCCTGAACTCCCGATGTTTCTCCATCTGTTTGCTGATCTCCAGGAGTTTCAGCCCTTGGCGTCTTCACACGTGTCTCCGTTTCTCGCTGTGATTTACCTGTAAGGAAAAGAAACACATCACCCGTGATATCATTAAGCGGTGGAGAAAGCCAGACCGATATGGAGAAGCAGCTTATGGTGTTTGTTCCTCCATTAAAAACTCCTCCAGATGGAGAAGCAACCCGAGACTGTCATTTACCTCCTCTTCGCGTCTTCATTAGTGTCTTCCTGCAGGATTTCCAAAACGCGCTCTGTATCTCCATCAACACAAACAGTTTGAGAAGTGTTGTTAATGTGCTGAGTCATTTGCTGAGGGCTTTTTTTCTTCTTTGTGTTCAACATTTGTAAATCCGCATAATGCAACCGAGCTTTATTATTGAATGGCACATTTACATACTGTCAGACCCCTACACAGTGTTTCATAATTCATGTCATGTAGTTAAATGGCACAC
>CAIGQV010016645.1:26938047-26949473 GCA_903798115.1 Danio jaintianensis | reverse complement strand
TCATAATTCATGTCATGTAGTTAAATGGCACACAGTGAGATTTAGACTGTCGTAGAGCTGCGCTTTGGAAGCTTTTACAGGCTTTTCCAAGTTGAACTTTTGAGAAAGTAGTTACAAAATTGACAAAGAACAATGTCTTTGGATTTCTTAGTCATTTGGAGCTATTTATTCTCATTTTTACAAGTTGTTAGTTGGCACATAATGTTTTTTTGTAATATTTTATTATATCACACGGTTTTCTTGTGTTTCTTGAAATGCAAATGAGCTATTTTTCCCCGCCCACTTTCTAAAAGAGGGCGAAGCCTTTACAGCTTGTGCCTCAGACATTCTACTAATACAAAACATTGGTTTCCCTTTTGAATATAGTTTTTTTGCAATTGTTTTAACATGTTCAACATTTGTGAATGTATTATGTTATATTTACATACTGTCAGAGCCCTACACAGTGTTTCATAATTCATGTCATGTAGTTAAATGGCACACAGTGAGATTTAGACGTGTCATACAGCTGCACTTTGGAAGCTTTTGAGAAAGTAGTTACAAAATTGACAAGGAACAATGTCTTTAGATTTCTTAGTCATTTGGAGCTATTTATTCTCATATTTACAAGTTGTTAGGTGGCACAGAATGTTTCTTTGATTAGATTTTATTATACTACATTTTTTTGGTGTTTCTTTAAATGCAAATGAGCCATTTCTCTCCGCCCCTTTTCTTTACAGCTTGTCCCACAGACATTCCGCTAATACAAAAACATTGGTTTCACTTTTGAATATAGTTTTTTAAAATTGTTTTAACATGTTCAACATTTGTGAATATATAATGTTATTTACATACTGTCAGAGCCCTACACAGTGTTTCATAATTTATATCATGTAGCTAAATGGCACACAGTGAGATTTAGACGTGTCGTAGAGCTGCGCTTTTGAAAGCTTTTGAGAAAGTAGTTACAAAACTGACAAGGAACAATGTCTTTAGATTTCTTAGTCATTTGGAGCTATTTATTCTCATTTTTACAAGATGTTAGGTGGCACAGAATGTTTCTTTGACTCTATTATACACTGTAAAACCTGATAAGTTAACTCAAACTGTTTGAGGACTGTTTGAGGAAACCGATTGAAGTTTTGAAACAAAATGGTTTGAGTACTGTAAACGTAATAACTAGAACAATAATAAAACAAATTAAGTCCAAACAACTATATAGCTACTCACATGGTTTGGTATTGCTTCTAGCATTGAAGTTAAGTTAACAAAAAAAATATAATTAATTTATTCATAACTCATTAGGTTTGAGTTCTGCTTAATTTAATCAGTTTATGAGTTACCATAGCTCTTTTACACTCGTAGCAGTGCGATATGGGTGTATATCGTCACTGCTGGGACACTAAGGCACTCAGCCTGCAGCCTCAAACCAACGCACCACCAGTGCCAATATACAGCCATATCGCACTGCTAAGAGTGTGATATTGCTCATATATATATATATATATATATATATATATATATATATATATATATTGTATTTTCATAAATTGTCATATATCAGATTTCTATGTGGGATTATAAAGTCTCCAACTAATGGCCTTTCATGAATGCAGCATTTATATCTTCTGTATGCCAAACTTTTACAAAAATACAGACTTTATTATTACACAGATCAACGTTCAGCAACTTAACCTGCCCAGCCACATAAAGCAATAGAAAAAGGACAGAATTCAGAGGTCATTTGCAAGTAGACATCTTCAGTAGCATTGAAATACTCATGAAAAACACTGCGCTGGTACAAGAGACCTTGACTAACATTATAAGTGCACTTCAGAGGAAAAAAAAATGAGATTCACATTTACCGGAATATGCAGACAGATTTCAGGTCATGTTTATTAGTTGTGTAAGAATAAAAAACCCACAGGGATGCTGGTAAAAAAAAAAAGCATTTGCCTAGAGTTTTCCTATGTAGCTGGAAAAAGAGTGTCTTCTCAATATACTGAGAGCAATCAAACACTGGCCGACATGACACAAGTCTGAGATCTGCAGAAAAACAACAACAAACTAACTAAACCTTCAGACTGAACTAGATTAGAAACGAAAATGGAAAACTTGAGAGTGGCGGCGTGAGGTCGCAGTGAGTGTTCACCTGAGCATCTTTTCTTTTTTGGAAACCAGGTCACTCTATCCATCAAACGCCGCAATAAAGCTGCAGAAGGAGAGGAGATAAGGTGAAGGTTGGTGTATGTGTGTGTGAGTGAGTGGTAAAGTGGTTTTACGAAAGCCTGTGTGTGTGTACTTGTTTTTATATCCCAGTGGGGACTTAAACCTGAATGCACACAGACTCATGGGGACTTGTCACAGGTAAACATGGGTAAATGACACCAAATGAAGTATTTTGAAAATGTAAAAATGCTGATTGTTTCCGGAAAGTGTTGGGTTTAGGGGTAGGGTTGGGTAGGGGGAGAGGATATTCTTTTTTTTTTTTTTTATTGTAGAAACACTATTACATCTATGAGAGTCCCCATAGGGATATAGAAACAAGTCTGTGCGCGTGTGCGTGTGCGCGTGTGTGTGTGTGTGTGTGTGTGTGTGTGTGTGTGTGTGTGTGTGTGTGTGTGTGTGTGTGTGTGTGTGTGGTGTATTTCTTTTTATATCCCAGTGGGGACTTAAACCTGCAGGTTTAAGTCCCCACTGGGATATAAAAACAAGTACGTGGGGACTTGTCAGTGTACATGTCACAGGTAAACACGGGTAAATGACACCAAATGAAGTATTTTGAAAACTTAAAAATGCAGATTGTTTCCGGAAGGTGTTGGGTTTAGGGGTAGAATTTGGTAGGGGGAGAGAATATTCGGTTTTTATTGTAGAAACACTATTACATCTATGAGAGTCCCCACAGGGTTATAGGAAGAACTTGGTGTGTGTACTTGTTTTTATATCCCAGTGGGGACTTAAGTCCCCTAGAGTCTGTGTGCATTCAGGTTTGTCTCACTGTGGGGACCAAAATTGAGGTCTCCACAGGTAAACACGGGTAAATGACACCAAATGAAGTATTTTGAAAATGTAAAAATGCAGATTGTTTCCGAAAAGTGTTGGGGTTAGGGGTAGGGTTGGGTAGGGGGAGAGAATATTCATTTTTTTATTGTAGAAACACTTTTACATCTATGAGAGTCCCCATAGGGATATAGAAACAAGTCTGTGTAAGTGTGTTTGTGTACTTGGTTTTATATGCCAGTGGAGACTTAAACCGGCATTCAGGTTTACCTGGGAACTTACCAGTGTACTTGTCACAGGTAAACATGGGTAAATGACACCAAATTAAGTATTTTGAAAATGTAAAAATGCAGATTGTTTCCTGAAAGAGGGGGAGGATATTCAAAAAATATCATTATGTCTATGAGAGCCCCCACAGCAATATAGAAACAAGTGTGTGTGTGTGTAGTTGTTTTTTTATTCAAGTAAGAACTTAAACCTGTATTCACACAGACTCATGGGGACTTGTCACCATACATGTCACAGGTAAACATGCGTAAATGACACCAAATGAAGTATTTTGAAAATGTAAAAATGCAGATTGTTTCCAGAAGGTGTTGGGTTTAGGAGTAGGGTTGGGTAGGGAGAAAGAATAAACGGTTTGTATAGTAGAAACACCATTACATCTATGAGGGTTCCCACTGGGATATAGGAAGAAGTCTGTGTGAGTGTGTGTGTGAGAGTGCGCAGTGGACTAATGCAGAGAATGAATGGAAGATGAGAAGCTACTGGTATCATTTCTGCAGTGTGTGAATATTCAGTTTGCATTCAGCTCGTGGATGACAGACTGCAAATGTGAAAATGTGGAGCCGGAAATGTCCAAGATGGCTTATCGAAAACCAGGATGCTACTGTGCATTTACTCCATTAGCATCCATTTATTTTCTTGTAAGTAAAATAACAAGAGTAAAAAGTTCCTTTTTTATTATTCATCATTGCATTAAAATCATTTGGAGTTCAATTCACTAATGAGTAAAACTAGACTCACTCAATATGACTTCTTCATACGTTTCTACTGCAAATGTAAGGTCAAGTCGAGTGCATTGCTTTTTGGGATTCAGTACTTAACATAATGTGCTGTTGTAAAATGGTTATTTTAGCAAATGCATTGTCACGAGGGCAACGTTTTTCTGTGCATACAGTACACTTACTACACTTACATTTAATTATTAGCAGAAAACTTATCAAAAGCAACTTACAAATTAGGACATGCATATATATATATATACATATATATATATATATATATATATATATATATATATATTTATACAACAGTTCTGTCTGGTTCTTGAATCTGATTGGCTGATAGCCGTGCAATATTGTGCGACAGAGACCACATAATAAGCCCTTAGAGGAGGAAAAATACAGCGTAATTTTAAACTACAGCTGATCAAATCATTATTAAACTGGTAAGTGATATTCTAAGTCGATTTCTCTCTTTTGTATGTTGTAGTGCTGTATTTATACCATATAATTGTAGTGTGTTGAGTGTGAGATGGGACTCGCATATCAGGAATGTAATGTTATGTATTTTGTGTTGGCCACTCTTTACTTTTTGGTTGACCATCTGTTTCTAATGTCTTTCGGATGAGACGTTAAACCGAGGTCCTGACTCTCTGTGGTTGTTAAAAATCCCAGGATGTCCTTCGAAAAAGAGTAGGGGTTTAACCCCGGCATCCTGGCCAAATCTGCCCACTGGCCTCTGTCCATCATGGCCTCCTAACCATCCCCATATCATAATTGGCTTCATCCCTCTGTCTCCTCTCCACCATCAGCTGGTGTGTGGTGTGCAGTCTGGCGCAATATGGCTGCCGTCGCGTCATCCAGGTGGATGCTGCACACTGGTGGTGGATGAGGAGACCCATTTCATGGCGTTCACCCTTATAATCTTAAAGTGTGAGCAAAATCACCTGTTTTGTCATCACTTTAGACATTACGCTAGAGAATCATTCAAATACTAGCTCTAAAGTGACGTTTGTGAAGTAGCAATGGTTTCTGCTGTTCTGACATCAGATGCAGATGAGAATGAATGGTGGAAGAAAGTAGTTCCTCTTACAAAAGGGTTTTTCGTCTCTCCGTGTTTGATTTTCATTTTTTCATACACGATTGTGCCATCGAACTGCTGTATACACGCAATATCACACTCGTAGCAGTGCGATGTGGCTGTATATCGTCACTGGTGGGACACTAAGGCCTGTGGCCTTGTGCCAACACACGCCTCCCACCAGTGCCAATATACAGCCACATCGCACTGCTACTCGTGTCATATTGCTCATTTATTTATTTATATATATATATATATATATATAATAACATAATATAAAAATAAATAATATATAAAGAGTATGCAAATACAATACATATACAATACAAAAATATGTATAATTTAAGAGAGATGACTAACATTCTCAGTTACTCTGTATTTGTGATTTACAGTATAGCATAATTACAGTATGTTTTGAGTAAAATGTACCTTTTTTTATTTATTTGATGAAATGTCTTCCAAATTGAAAATAAAAATAAAAATAAAAATTGAGCTTTTTTTTCTTTTTTTTGCATAAAGGCACATTTTTAGACACGTTAATGTTTAGACAACAAAACACAAATATTTTAACTTCAGAAAAGTTAATAAAATAACAAATAAACCAAAAAAACTGACCAACTGTCATTTTTATAAATTACAAATAAAACAAACAAAAAAACTATATGTCAAAATTTACTGTACATTTGAAATGTATTTTAAATTATAATGTAATATTTCAATATTTCATTATACTGTATATAAAAAATGAAAAATATTGAACAACACCTATTCTTGTCTTAGGACAATTTAGAAAAATGTATTGAATATTTACTGTGTAGAACATGTTAGCGGGCAAGAGCAATGTTTTTAAGAAGATGGAACGAGAATAGTTCTGATAAAAAAGTAATACTTATCATATGCAATGCATAATATGCTTGACTCATTATTTAATACCATGGGCTAGAACATTTTCATCCTGTTCTTTAACAGTTTGTATATCCTCCTGCAGAATTAATGATGTTTTGAAATGAGGTCGTGTGAACAGTGTAGTGCGCTGCTATTTGAAATATTTAGCATTGTGTAATGCATTCTGTTTCATATACTTTATTTTAAACACAGTAGGGATGTTTTAAAGTAGTGACAATGCCAAGAGTTCATGCATTTTGCATAAAGCGTAGCATGCACCAAGCCTGCGTTTACTTAATTAAACATTCAGCAAAAAAACAAAAACCGAAATATCAGTGCAAGTTAAAGGGGACATATTATGCAAAAATCACTTTTATAAGGGGTTTAAACACAATTGTCTGTGAATATAACCAGCTTCTAATGGTACATATTTATTAATTAAATTTTTTATAATCACATTTGGGGCCTCACGGTGGCGCAGTGGGTAGCACAATCGCCTCACAGCAAGAAGGTCGCTGGTTCGAGCCTCGGCTGAGTCAGTTGGCATTTCTGTGTGGAGTTTGCATGTTCTCCCCGTGTTGGCGTAGGTTTCCTCCGGGTGCTCCGGTTTCCCCCACAAGTCCAAAGACATGCGGTACAGGTGAATTGGGTAAGCTAAATTGTCAGTAGTGTATGAGTGTGAATGGGTGTGTATGGATGTTTCCCAGAGATGGGTTGTGGCTGGAAGGGCATCCGCTGCGTAAAACATATGCTGGATAAGTTGGCGGTTCATTCCGCTGTGGCGACCCCAGATTAATAAAGGGACTAAGCCGAAAAGAAAATGAATGAATGAATAATCACACTTGATAAAAACCGTCTACAGAAACACTTTGATTGAAATTTTAACTTTGTACGTGTCATCAGAGGGGGAAAGCCCCGCCCACTAGTGTCAATCTGTCCCTCATTAGCATAGGATGTTAGTCTTGTTTTTGAATCTGCCACTATGCTGACACATAGGAATTTGTAGCTCCACCCTTTTTTTAAAGAAAAGAACACAATGAATTTAAATGAATTTAAAGCGACAGTCACCAAAACAGCACAATTAGGATCAAAGCCAAAAAGGGTCAGTTTCAAAGAGTTACAACACATTATTTGTGTGGTATTTTGAGCTGAAACTACACATACACTCTCTAGTGACATCACAAGCTATGTTTCCATCCAAAAATGCGAAATAACTTTATGCGCAAAACTGGAATATCGCATAAAAGATGTGCGAATAAAGCAGCGTTTCCATCCAACGAGTCAAAGAGAACAAAATCGTCACTTCCTGATTAAATGGCGCCAAATATCAACAGTAAAAACAGAATTTGCTAAGGTAGGAGAAGCTGCGTGAATCTTTTCTTCATTTAATAAATGACTTGCGCCTCAGAAGGCAATGCTGACACGCAGTGAACGCGTGGTGGCGTTTGAAGGCGTGAGACGCGGAGCACAGACGCTTTTAACAATTCTGGAGGTCATTAATAATATAATAACACTAATAGTGAAATGGTCAAGGCATTTTAGAATGACCAAAACACCATTTCAGATGTTTTACAATGTGGTCAGCCTGCTGGTTTGTCCATTTACAAACATTTTTATCATCACATGATCTCTTATAACCAAATCACATGACCTTTTTTTAACGCGCATACAGGAATTTGTTCGGTAAAAGTGTTTCCATCGCAGTTTATGCGCGTCTTTTCTTATCGGATAAAAAGTTTATCCTACTCAGTTATGCGCATACATTTTTTATGCGCATTTCCAAAATTTATGCGCATCTTAGCGTTTCCATCAACCGATTTTTTATGCGCATATCCAAAATGCGCATAAAAATAGGTGGATGGAAACGTACCTACAGACTTATTTTACATCTTGTAAAAAGGGGCATAACCGGTCCCCTTTAAAAAAATAAGTGTGTTTCTGTGTATTTTATTCCTGTGATGCTAATCTGAAATTCCAGCACTGTTACTCCAGACATT
Source organism: Danio jaintianensis (assembly GCA_903798115.1). Lineage (NCBI taxonomy): Eukaryota > Metazoa > Chordata > Actinopteri > Cypriniformes > Danionidae > Danio > Danio jaintianensis. The sequence goes on along the minus strand of CAIGQV010016645.1, from coordinate 26,941,527 downwards.
TCTTCTTATTATCAATGTTGAAAACAGTTGTGCTGCTTCCTATTTTTGTGCAATATATATCTTTTCAGGATTCTTTAATGAATAGAAAGGTCAGAACTATCAAACTCTTATTTAATTTTACTGTCACTGTGTCAGAATTCCGGACACTAGTCACAACATACTAGTCCTGTCCTGTTCTAGTATGTTGTGCTCGGCTTGAGTTTTCTCGGATCGAGCACTCATATTTCCTGTCATTGTCTGTCTTTGTCTTTTTATGAGCGCCGTCTTAGCACGCTCGGGCCGTGCGTGCTCCCACTTGGCTCAGGATGCGCGCTCTCATCCTAGTGTTTGTGTTTGTTTTGTTCGTGGCGTGCTGTTTTATTCTCAGCGCCTCAGTCTAGTTGGTTTCAGTTTCGGTTGGCACTGGGATTGGAACATGCACGTTGCGTGTGTGAGTGCACGGTAAGTGTTTGTGTGCTCATGTTTTGCGTTCAGTCTTGGGTTGGTGTTATGTAAAGCACGTGGCCTGGTGTTTACATTGTGGCCGCATGCTTTAGTGTTGTTTCATGTGAACACGCGGTTAATGAGTTCTCTCATTGGCTGCGTGTTGTAGTCCTGTTTTACGTGAGCACATGGCTTGTGTTATCTCTTTGTGTCATGTGCTCTCCCGTTTATTGTCTAGTCCCACCCACCTTGTTAACCCATTATTAGTTTATTATGTTCGCCTGTTTGTTTGTCAGTTTGTTCTTGTTTATAGCTTCCTCTTGTCTGCTGTCCTGTGCCAGTTCATCATATGTCGTTATCCTGTCAAGTCGTGTCCTGTTTTGTCCAGCCCTGGGTAGGGTTGCACCAGCTGATTTTAAGTTCTTTCTTAAACTGGAACGTAAAGTTCTCACTAGGGTCTTAGTAAATACTAGCTAAGTACATGCTCTTAAGGCAAACTGTAGTTAGTAGGTCGTAAGCTCTCCGTAAAGTCATGCGTAGTTGCATGTAGGCATGGGAGGATAACCGTTTTCAAGGTATACCGCAGTTTGGAAAAGTCAAGGTTTTAAAACCGTCAAAATTTTCTGCATTACCGTTCCTAAGGTATGTGTATGATTTTTTTTATTTACTTTTTTTGTTTGTTTTTTAGGACAGCAGTATCTCCAGCAGAAAAGATATCCGTAGATGCCATTTTAAATTGTAAAAAAAAAAATCTGTTTTTGAAATAAATTAAGACAGCAGAAGTCAATGATTCATTTGAATTATTTAGCCTGACATGTTTACTGCTCCAAAATATTTTAAATGTTTCTTAAAATAAAATATATTGTGTTTAAAAGGGAAAAAGGTTTTTTATTTTTTACCCAGACATTTAAAATGAATATATTTTAGAGCAGTAATCACAATACCGAGAAACCGTGATATTTTTATCCAAGGTTATCATACCGTCAGAATCTTATACCGGCCCATGCCTAGTCGCATTGAATGATGTAATATCCAATAAAAAAGCATTTAAATCGTTAAACTGTTTTAAAATTCTGCAACTAATGCATCCTATGAAAATGAAATGACAAATTACATTTTTATAGTACAGCATATATATAACAGATGATGCACACAGCTGCAAGTTTAAGTTATCAAAACATTAAACTTGATATTTTTTTTAATATCCTACATATGAATGAGAAAAGAGAGAAAAACTCAGTCATGAAGAAATTCTCGTTTTAATTGATGCATACAATCAACACAAAACACTCCTTGAAAGAAAATTAAACTCTTCTTTCACAAATCAAAAAAAATGCGAGATTTGGGAGTAGAGGGAGACCATTCTTCATTATGATCGTGAGCTCCTCAATGTAAACTAATCTCGCTGTCATCTCTCCTCTACTGTTATACATGGGGGGAGGCTGCTGTAAATATTTAGTTGGAACGTAGCGTTACGTTTAAACTAAGTTCAGTGGTGCAACACAAAAATATTTAGTAGTGCGTAAATTGTGACATGAGCTGTGTCCCAAATGCACTTATGCACTATGTACTTATGCACTTACACACTCAACAGCATAGTATATGAATGTAGTGTCGTCCCAAATGGAACTAATGTTTTTCCCTGATGACGTTTGACGGTTGCCATATTAGTGAAATAAATGAGTATAACCGCATTCACCATCGGGAGGCGGTATAATCACCCTCGTAGGAGAATTTTGCTTTCACAATCCAAAATAAATAAAGTAATCCAACATGTGCACCCAATAGCTCCGCCCCTTCCGTGTCCAACATTCCACACTTCATTTTACCGGTTGATTCAGAAGGTCTTCTCTTAAATTATAAAGAGTTTTTATGCAAGTTTGGTTTCCCGGTAACTCCAAAAGAATTTTCTATTGTAATGGATGCAATTCCTAAAGGTGTTATAATGCTTTTTAGAGGTTATGGTGGAGTATCCAGTGTTTCGTCTGTGCCATTGCACCCCTTGGAAACTTCAATAGGAAAAATATGTTTTTTGTCACAACCCTCCTCACGTAATTACAGAATCAGGTCTCTCTTTCAAAAGGAAATTGTAACAACCCCATATGTGAAGTTTTTTTGGATGGAAATATATGACCAGATTCAATGGAAAAAAGTTTGGTTTTTGTCTGTAAAATATATAATAACTAACAAAATTAGAGAAATTTCATTTAAACTGTTACACAAAAAAATTTAAGTCGGATATAGATACATTCAATTCAATTCATGTTTATTTATATAGCGCTTTTCACAATGTAGATTGTGTCAAAGCAGCTTAACATAGTTCTAGTAGAGTCCAGATTTCAGAGTTGAAGTTCAGTTCAGTGTGGTCTAAATTTCACTGCTGAAAGTTCAACCACTGTAGAGCAAATCCACCGAAGCACAGCTCCACAAGTCCCGATCCGAGCAAGCCAGTGGCGACAGTGACGAGGAAAAAAAAAACTTCACCAATTGCTAAGTGAAGGGAAAAAAAAACCTAGAGAGAAACTAGGCTCTGTTGGGCATGACCATTATTCTTCTGACCAAACATCCTGTGTGGAGCTGCAGTCTAGGCGCCAGAGGCTGGAGAAGCTGGACGTCCATCGTGGAGAAGCTGCAGGTGTGAGTAGGGCACCAGCGGGAGGTCAGGCTGGCCCGTAGGATTAATGCGGGGACTTGTTTGTCACAGTGGTCATTCAGGAATCAGTCTCATGCACTCCATTTCTCCATGACGACCACAGCATCAGCTCGGGATACGACCTGGTCCAGGATTATGGATACCTTGGGATCATCTCTTCACAGGTGTTGGATCGCATCAATGGCGCTGCGTAGTCTCTAGGGACCATGGAATGAGTATCCCCAGGTGGAAATAGAGAATAAAGAAAATAATTAGCGTAGCTGCTGTTCATAGTGTAAAATAGCAGTTAAATAAACAAACATAGAAACAAACATGTAAAGCATATGAGAGTTTCTAACACAATGTCTGGTGTATTGAGGAGTGTGTCCTACAGGTAATGTCGAGCCAGCTCACCTGCGTGGAGC
>CAIGQV010016645.1:26908036-26918047 GCA_903798115.1 Danio jaintianensis | reverse complement strand
GCACACTTGGCAATAAAACCGATTCTGATTCTGATTCTGATTCTGATTCATTATCTAATGCAGGGACAAAGTTGTCTGCAGAAATCACTTCTGGTCTCCGCATGATGTGCTGAGAGCATCAAAACTTTCAAAAACAGCTGAAGACACAGCAGCTCCTCCTCCAGCCGTTACAACAAATCCATAACCATAAATTACAGCACTTTCCATTAGCATTTTTAACTCTTCTCTTTCCTCTGTTACACTTCTGCTCTAGATGCGGTTTACTGGTTGTTTCTAAGTATGTCAAATCACTTGAATATTCTTTGAATGGCGACATTTCAAACCTCCTTTAATGCACAACTAAGGTGGCCATTCATTTATTTATTTTGACTGTTAATAAGAAACTTTGTACTTTAATTACTGATGATGATACTGATGACTATAATTCCATAAACAAACATGGAATTTTTATTAGCATCACAAAGCAAATTGTATAGTTTTTATTAATAGTTTGCATTTGTTTTCATATATAAAAGTGTTAATATTATATATATATATATATATATATCTACATTTTATCAATTTTGTTTTGTTTTTGTAATTTTTTTAAATACTCTCAAAATTTTTTTAGTTCATTTTAGTTTTCTACATTTATTTTATATAAAAAAATATTTTATTTAATTTTAATTTTTAATTTTGTTTTTTTATTTATTATTTTATTTATTATTTATTTTATTTTTTTATTTATTTTATTTTTTTATTTTTCATTCATTCATTCATTTTCTTTTCGGCTTAGTCCCTTTATTAATCAGGGGTCGCCACAGTGGAATGAACCGCCAACTTATCCAGCATATGTTTTACACAGCGGATGCCCTTCCAGGTGCAACCCATTACTGGGAAACACCCATACACACTTGCATTCACATACACTCATACACTACGGCCAATTTAGCTTATTCAATTCACCTATAGCTCATGTGTTTGGACTGTGGTTGAAACCGGAGCACCCGGAGGAAACTCCACACAGAAACACCAATTGACCCAGCCAGGGCTCGAAGCAGTGACCTTCTTGCTGTGAGGCGACAGTGCTACCCACTGCACCACAGTGTTGCCTTATTTTATTTTATTTTATTTTAAACCATAATAACCTTCTCCGTAATCACATATTCAATTGTATTTAGTATTTATGATTCAGGCTAGTTACATAGCTCTGATTATTCAAATTGCTTGTAAAATGAGCAATTTAAAACATACTTTTATTTTCACTTTTATATTTATCTAGTTTTTTCTTTATTTATATATGTGAACATTAACACCACCAATCGAAACGTTTAGTGAGATAATTTTCTTCATGTTTCTAAAAAAAAAAAAGAGTCAATAAATCTGCATTTTTACAAATACAAAAGTACAGTAATAACGTGAAATTTAAAAATGTAAATTATTCCTGTTACAAAGCTGTTTTTTTTTGCATCATCATTGTCACATCTTTCAGAAATCATTATAACATACTAATTAATTTAAGCACAATTCTACGATGAATAGAAAACAAAATGAAGAGAATTTATTTTAATAAAATTGATCTTTCAGATTAAAATGACACTTTTGACCAATTTAAATCATCCTCTTTATATAAAACTATTAAATTCGCTCTCATTGTTTCCCTTCTGCCCGAAATTTCAATTCAGCTATTTATATAATATAATATATGTTTATTACAAAAAATAAATGTTTTATTCATTTTAGTTTTCTACATTTATTTTAAATTAAAACACATTTTATTTTTTATTTTATTTTAATCTATTTATTTATTTATTTATTAATTTATTTATTCATTTACTTATTTTTATTTTATTTTATTTTATTTTATTTTATAACCTTGTCTGGAGTCACATATTCATTTTATTTCATATTTTCAAGCTACATAGCTCCAATCATTCAGATTGGTTGTAAAATTAACAATTTAAAACATCCTTTTATTTTCACTTTTATTTTTGTCTTTTATTTATTTATTTGTTTATGTAAACTCTTTCTTTTTTTTTCTTTTTTTCTTATTTTTAAGCTTCATAAATTTGTGTTTTGTTTTTGTAATTTAATTAGTACTAGTTTTTAATACTCTAAATAAAATTTTCATTCATTTTATTTTTGTACATTTATTTTAAGTTTAAAAATATTTTATTTAATTTTTTATTTAATTTTTAATTTTTTTATTTTATTTTATAACTGTCTGGAATCGCGTATTAATTTTATTTCATATTTTCAAGCTAGTTACTTAGCTCCAATCATTCAGATTGAATGTGAAATTATCAATTTAAAACATACTTTTATTTACACTTTCATATTTGTCCTTTATTTATTTATACATTAACACCACTTATTCAAAAAGTTCAGTGAGATAATTTTTTCATGTTTCTAAAAAAAGTATCTCAATAAATTTGCGTTTTTAAAAATACAGTAAATACAGTAAGAACAGTAGTAATGTGAAAATGTAAATTATTCTTAATGTTTATTAATGTTTAAAAATGTAAATTATTCATATGATACAAAGCCTATGATTTTTTTTGCAGCATCACTGTCACATGATTCCTTTTAGTTTTCTACATTTCTTTTATATTTCAAAAATATGTTTTCTTTCTTTTTTTTCTTTTCCTTTCTTTCATAACCTCAATAACATTTAAGTCTAGAATCATATATTCATTTTGTTTCATATTTTCAAGCTAGTTACATAGCATATTTAAAGAGCCCTTATTATGGGTTTTTGAAAAAAAATGCAGTGTGTAACACAGGTCTAAGTGAAGTGAAATATCCAGCTAAGGCTTAAATCTGAAAGTGCACCATGTTTAAACTATTGATTCATCTATAAAAGAGTCGACTCATAGTGGTTCCAATGAATCGCCGCGGTAACCAGTCTTTAGCCGTGCCGGCGTGACGTCGATACGGAACTCAAGCCATGCCCAATTGTTGCGCATGCAGACCCGGGAAAATTTAAACCCCCGGCCCCGCCCACAAACACTGTAGAAAGAAAAAGAGGAAGACAAACACTGTAGCAGATCCCGGTTTAATCATGTCATGAAGACGCTGTGCTCTGAAGTGTGAGGGAAAGTTAGTGTTATTTTCCCTACCCAAAGATGAGGCTGTGAAGAGTCAGTGGTTGAAATTTATTTTTGCAGAAATACCTCAGCATTATAGCCCCAGCCTTGTGCTGTGTTCCCGTCATTTTTCTGACGAGTGCTTCAGCAATCTACACGCTTACAACGGGGGATTCATCGGCCGTTTGTTAAAGGAATCAGAAAAGACTATTGATGTATGGGACTTTGTCAGAGCTTGACAGGAACTTTACAGTACACAGTTCATGGACCAGTTTCTTCCTCCATTTCACAAGTGTAAGTAAGTGCGATTAAAATGGCTGCCTCCTTGTTTTCTCTATCTTGCAAATTATATATTAAATTGTGTTTTGTTGTGTTTTGTGCTCCATGCGGCTTCTACTGTATCTGGTTAACTCTTTATATTCTCATATAGCGTCTAAAACCACGTTGAAACCGCGACACGTGCCGCTTTGTTTACAGATGAGCTTTCGATCTACTGCCATTTGTCGTTACTATGGCCACCATCAGCTGTTCCTACACACGTGCGGCGGTCAAGTTTTAAAATAGTTCAGCTTTTGCCACTGTGTGGATTAATACTGGATGTGTGTCACTGTTTTTACTTATGGTTAAGAATAGAGCAATAATCTGGTGTTAAACTGCATTGCTTTAATGCATTCCTGCATTGGGCTCACACATACACTCTGTGCTCTGACTACTTGTTGATAAGCCGTTGGGCATTTCTTTGTCTCACGCTGAACGCAGTCGACCAATCACAACAGACTGGGTCATCGGACCAATCAGCGCAGATTAGCATCGCGCTAAGGAGGGGTTTGGGAACAAATGAATCGCTGAACAAATCATATGAGAGTCATTGGGATAATTAGGTAAAAATAAATGCATATTATAAGACAATGAGAGTGTGTTTTGACCTTGCATGCATATCAGCCTGTTGTTGGAGACCCCCAAAACCAAAATATGACCATTTGTAATGCATAATAGGGCCTCTATAAAACATACTTTTATTTTCACTTTCATATTTATCTTTATTTATTTATTTATTTATTTATTTATTTATTTTTGTTTGATTATTTATTTATTTATACATTAACACCACCATTTAAAAAGTTCAGTGAGATTATTTTGTCATGTTTCTAAAAAAAGTATATCAATAAATCTGCATTTTTAAAAATACAGTAAATACAGTAAAACAGTAATAAAAGTGTGAAAATGTAAATTATTTTTTATGTTTGTTAATGTTTAAAAATTTAAATTATTCCTACTATACAAAGCCGATTTTTTTGTTGTTGTTGCAGCATCACTGATCTTTCAGAAATCATTATAACATACTAATTCTGTGATGAATAGTAAACAAAAATGAACAGCATCTGTTTTAATAAAACAGATCTTTCAGATTAAAATGCCACTTTTGATCAATTTAAACCATCCTCTGTATGTTAAACGATTAAACTCGCTCTCATTATGTCCCTTCTGCTGGAAATCTCAATTCAGCTTCGATCAATCTGTGATCGATCCGTGTAATGGTGTTTGTTCCCGATATCGCTAAAGCATTAAACTGTTATCTGCAGTCGTTTTTGACATTTATAGACCCAGTTATTGTCGATATGAAAACCAGCTCATTATTGACAGGCCAACATGTGGCGTGATGAGTGCAAAACACACTTAAACATGGAGAGAGAGAGAGAGAGAGAGAGAGAGCAATACAAGCAAATGAGAAAATAAATGAGCATAAGGAACAAGGTTTTCTTTTGATCACTCGCTGATGTTTCAGGCGAATGTGTGTGTGCGTTGGCGTATGTGTGTGTTTGTGCGGTTCTTTCGGAGAGCGACATCTCATTAAATCCAGCAACTCTGACACAAACAGCCGATTCTTCAGCATATCTGATGCCACTGCTGGCACAGTTATTGTACTCGTCTCTGCTTTAAACTGGACACTTTCTTCACATTTGCAGTGTTTTTAAAGTCCACTTGTGATGTACTGTAAGCCGAGGATTTCTTTCATAAAATGGCATAATTTATAAGTCCTTGAAAGTAATAAGGTCGCTTTTGCTGCTGTCACTTTAAGAGTGACCTTTGTTGTGATTGGTTAACCTCAATATAATGGGAAGTTCTGCTTGTTAGCTTCTTTACAGTTGATAGCTGTTTAATAAGAGCCACATACACTAGATTTTGGGATCAGAAAAAAACAAGAGGTTTTTCCTCAAGAATGATCATTAAATTAATAAAATAAAAGGTTCGATGTTAAGTGGTTATCAAAAAATATGGAACAGTACAGTTTATCATGTTATAATGATTTTTTAAGGGTCTTTTGATGCCGAGGACTGGAGTTATGATGCTAAAAATTATAATTTTTTGTGTAGAAATTGGTCACATTTTAAATATATATATATATATTCAGAGAGAAATTGTTATTTAATATCATAGTGATATTTAACAATAGCCACATTATGCATTAAAGGGCACCTATGATGAAAATCATCTTTTTTAAGCTGTTTGGACAGAACTGTGTGTAGGTATAGTGTGTCCACAGTCATATTGGGGTGATATAAAGACAATAAGTCTCTTTTTAAAATTTCCTGACGTTAAAATAGGATCCAAATTCCTCCCATTTTGAGGCCGACCGCAACTGTATTAACATGTCTCCGTAGTAACGCGTATAATAATTTCAACAAAACAGGATGTGTGCAAAGCAACCGGGATTAAAAGATCTGTTCAGCACTCTGTGATCATCAATCATCATCAAATGTGATCAAGAGTGAGTTTTACAAGTTTAACACGTGTTTAAAACAGTGCATGTTTGTAATGAATTACAGCGATTTACTTCAGCTTTACTTCATCACCACAGCCGTGTGTCAGTACAATTATAAAAGAAGACGCTTCAATCCCGGGTTGTGGACGTTAAATCAGGTTTATTTTGTACATTAACATAACGGATATCCATACAGCAGTGGATATTAATGTGTATCCTGTCACATTTGCTGTGCAAAAACAGTGCAAAGTTAAATGCACGCGCTGTATTTGTGTGTGTGTGTCTGTGTCTGTGTGTGTGCGTGAACTTTGTAACGACATTGTGTGTGACTCATCGCAGAAAGGCTTGAATTAACTTCACAATAAATACATCAAATAATCATTGGGAAAGTTCTTACTGTAGTATTTCTCACAAACGTTACGTGAGATCTGCTTCCTTCATGTCTGTCTGCCTCTGCCTGACGCAGTGGGCAGACAGTGGGAACGGTGGGCGGGGAGAACCAGCATTAAAGGCACAGGCCACAAAAACAGCTACATAGTGTTCAAAGCAGAAAATCACAACATTCTAAAAGGTATAATAAATAATCTGATGGGTGTTTTGAGCTGAAACTTTACAGACACATTCTGGAGACACAAAAGACTTATCTTAAATCTTAAAAAAGGGGTAAAATAGGTGCCCTTTAAATTCATCAAAAATGATCAAAACTCTTTTCTTTTTTTTGAGCGAGATGTTAATGGTCTAATCAGATTCAATGGTTTATGCTAAGCTAAGCTAAAAGTGCTTCCACCAGACCCGGAGATGGACTGAAAAAGAAAACTGTTTAACACTAGGGGAGTTGTAAAATGAGCCTATTTTTAGTTTCGAGCTTGAGCCGCCTTTTTAAGGTCAAGCCACAGCTTCTCAATTGGATTCATGTCAGGACTTTGGCTAGGCCACTCCAAAGTCTTCTTTCAGCCATTCAGAAATGGACTTGCTGGTGTGCTTTGAATCATTGTCCTACTGCAGGTTTAAGAGTGACCTTTGTTGCGATGGATTAACCTTGTTAGCTTCTTTACAGTTGATAGCTATTTAGTAGGAGCCACATACACTACATTTTGGGATAAGAGAGAGAAAAAAAAGATGTTTTTCCTCAAGAATGATCATTAAATTAACCAAAAAAAGTGTTTGATATTAAGTGGTTTAAAAAAAAAGAAACAGTACAGTTTATCGTGTTATAATCCTTTTTGAAGGGTCTTGTGACACAGGACTGGAGTTATGTATGGCTTGATGTCATTTTTTTGGTGAACTATCTCTGTATTTACTTCTATACACTGTAGAACAGAACACCAAGTTGTTTATAGTACACACACTATGAACACATCACCCGAGTTAAAGTTATGGAGTTTTTATGAGTTATGGTTACATAATTTGCAGCACGCTAATTAATTATCGACTTTTATTCAGTGACTCTTTTTTTTTTTTTTTTGGTCAATATCGAGTCGGTTGTAAAAATGTTATCAAATGCGAGTCAATAGAGACTGTCACTTTAAAGTGATAGTTGACCCAAAAATGAAAATTCTGTCATCATTAGCTCATACTTTGTTTCAATCGTCTGAGTTTCTTTCTTCTGCTAAACACATAAGAAGATATTTTGAAAAATGCTGGAGACCTGTAGTTTCTGACTTTCAAAGTATTTGTTTTTCCTTCTATGGAAGTCATTGGTTACAGATTTCCAAAATTCCAAGAAACTCAAAGGTTTGAAACTACTTGAGTGAGTAAACTGTGAGTAAATGTTTATATTTGGGTGATTTATTCCTTTAGGGGGCAAAAAAAAATACTTGTATAGAACACTGTAAAACTACAGTTCGTTTTTGATAACTTGCAATGAGTCTGTTACAGTGTGGTGGAGGAATTTTGGCCCACTCATCTTTGCAGTATTGTTGTAATTCAGCCACATTCGAGGGTTTTTTAAGGTCATGCTACAGCATCTCAATTAAATTCAGGTCAGGACTTTGACTAGGCCATTGCAAATTCTTCATTTTAGGTTTTTTCAGCCATTCTGTTGTGGAATTGCTGGTGTACTTTGGATCATTGTCCTGCTGCAGAAGTTTGCTTCAGGTTGAAGTCGCAACCAGATGGCCAGACATTCTCCTTCAGGATATTTTGGTACACAGCTGAATTCATGGTTCCATTTATCACAGCAAGTCTTTCAGGTCCTGAAGCAGCAAAACAGTCCTATTGGTATGATATTCTTTTTCTGAAATGCGGTGTTATTTTTACACCACACATAATTGGACACACACTTTTGCAACTTTTGTCTAGTCAGTCCACGGAGTATTTTAACAAAAGTCTTGATGTTTTCTGGCAAATCTGAGAAGATCCTTTGTTCATTTTGCTCTGCAGTTTTTTTCATCTTGGAACTCTGCAATGCAAACAATTTTTGCCCAGTCTCTTTGTTATGGTGGAGTCATGAACACTCACCTTAACTGAGGCAAGTGAGGCCTGCAGTTCTTTGGATGTTGTTGTGGGCTCTTTTGTGACCTCTTAAATGAGCTATGCTCTTATGGTAATTTTGGCCACCCGGCCACTACTGGGAAAGTTCTCCACTGTTCAATGTTTTTGCCATTTGTAGATAATGGCTCTTACTGTGAATCAATGCAAAGCTTTAGATATGGCTTTTTAACCTTTATTCCAGACTGGTAGATCCCAGTTATTTTCTTTCTCATTTGCTTTTGAATTTCTTTTGGTCTCAGCATGATGTCTAGATTTTGAGGATCTTTTGGTCTACTTCACTTTGTCAGGCAAGTCCGATTGAAGTGATTTCTTGATTGCGAACAGGTGTGGCAGTAATCAGGCCTGGGAAATTGAATTCAGGTGTGATAAACCACAGTTAAGTTATGGTTTAACAGGAGAGGCAAACGCTTTTTTCCCACAGGGCTATGTAGTTTTATATATTTTTTTCCCCTAATAACAAAAACTTTAATTTCAAAATGGCATGATGTGTTACCTTTTGTTATCTTTGACCAATATTTAAATCTGTTTGGTGATCCGAGTTATTTTCTTTCTCATTTGTTTTTGAATTTCTTTGGATCTCAGCATGACTGTCTAGATTTTGAGGATCTTTTGGTCTACTTCACTTTGTCAGGCAAGTTCGATTGAAGTGATTTCTCGATTGCGAACAGGTGTGGCAGTAATCAGGCCTGGGAAATTGAATTCAGGTGTGATAAACCACAGTTAAGTTATGGTTTAACAGGGGGGCAAACACTTTTTCACAAAGGGCTATGTAGTTTTGTATTTTGTTTAACATGATAAATTAATATTGTTAACACCTTAATAACTGTGGTGCAGTGGGTAGCACTGTTGCCTCACAGCAAGAAGGTCGCTGGTTCGAGCCTCGGCTGGGTCAGTTGGCATTTCTGTGTGGAGTTTGCATGTTCTCCCCGTGTTGGCGTGGGTTTCCTCCGGGTGCTCCGGTTTCCCCCACAAGTCCAAAGACATGGGCTATAGGTGAATTGGGTAAGCTAAATTGTCTGTGTATGGGTGTTTCCCAGTGATGGGTTGCAGCTGGAAGGGCATCCGCTGCGTAAAAAATATGCTGGATAAGTTGGCGGTTCATTCCGCTGTGGCGACCCCTGATGAATAAAGGGACTTAGCCGAAAAGAAAATGAATGAATAAAAAAATTGTTTATTAATAAAATCTTTCATTTCAAAACTGCATAAGTGTTTACTTGTGTTATCTTTGACTAATATTTAAATTAGTTTGATGATCTGAAACATTAAAGTGTGACACATACAAAAAAAAGAAACCAGTAAGGGTGCAAACACTTTTTCACACCACTGTATTTGTATGAGACATCATCACCAGAGTTAAAACCTCCAGTACCGTCACTGCCGGGTCACGGACAAACACATTGGCACTTTAACAGCGGAGATGTGAGCAAGTGAACTCCAACATGTCTGATTATCAGCCGAGCGTGTGCTGTTGGTGACCCCGGTCCCGACTCCACCGCCGGCTTTATTAAAATGACTTCTGTGTCATGCTGATGAAGACCAGCAGGCCAACAAGGGCTGACGTGACCCTCGGGTGAGCGAAAAAGCCAGTTCACAACTATTTCTTGATCTCCCCGAGAGTATTGATGTGTGTATGTGAGTGTAAGTGTGTGTGTGTGTGTGTGTGTGTGTGTGTGTGTGTGTGTGTGTGTG
>CAIGQV010016645.1:26884426-26901225 GCA_903798115.1 Danio jaintianensis | reverse complement strand
TAGATAGATAGATAGATAGATAGATAGATAGATAGATAGATAGATAGATAGATACATAGATAGATAGATTGATCGATCTACTCCAAATGAACTAAACATGTAATATGACCGACTCACAGAAATAAGCTATAAGAGTAAAAATGCTGTTTAGAATCAGATCAGGCGCGTTTTCACTTTTTTTTCCCCCCACAGTGCATCCAGATCGCGGATTCGCACATTTCAGCGGGAAGATCCGTCGCTGAATCCGGTCCTAGTGTTCGCGGTAGCCGGTGGAGGGCAGAGGCGGGCAGCTGGATGCGGGTTAAACCGAGAAACGGGACTCCGCGTTGCTCATATTCGGCGAGAGCGCACATGCACACCGCTGGATGCTGGACCTCCTGAACACCTCCAGAGAGAGAGAGAAGCTGCACAAACACACACAGCATCATACAAGTGAATGAGCGCGCTCACGAACTAATGAGCAACTCATGCAGAGGAGTGCGCGCGCGTCTGTGGAGAGCCGAGCGCGCGTAGATGAGAGATAGAGGGCGGCTGCGCATCGCTCCGTACCCTCCGTTAGATAGATAGATATCTCCGGTCCCGGGACCCTCTCCTGATCTCCCGTGCTGAACTCGGGACGCGGAACGGTGTCGGTATTTCCCGTTCAGCGCCAGAGCAGCTCGTCCTCTGTCACGGTTTAACCCGCGCCGAAGACTCTATTCCGCGCTGAGGAGTTTCCAAAAAGTCTCCAAAATCATGGCGAAAACAGGACGCCAGAAATTCCGATTGGGATTAGTGCTTCTCTTTCTGTGGGTTCTGCTCCAAATAGTTGACGCGCAAGGTAAGATCGCTGCTAATTTTTTTTGGTGATTGGCGAAAGTTTATTTTATTGTGTATGTGTCGATTCTGCACTGTGCATTCGCATCACTCATTTTTTATGATCACATATTTTTTTCGCTCATTGTGTGATGTTGTGGTAATGTTGCATCGAAAACAGCCGTGTCAGTGAAGTATTAGGCTATTGAAATTGTGATATGATCTGGTGTGTGGAGATCTGATGTGGGAATTTGAGACCGCAAAAGCCACAGTCATGTCGTGTAGCCTAATTTAAAACACCCTGATCCCTTAATAGGCTACATAATATTCTGCTTTATGTATTACTCATTATGAGTTATGGATTGATAATTCGCTGCGCGCTAATGAATTATTCGTTTACTTTGTTGTTGTTGTTGTCTAGCATAGTTATCTAACCTTCTGAATATGAAATATAATTACATAAATGCATGTGTACCATTTGTAATCAGTATAAATGTCTATGCATATAATTATGAACTGGAGTACTTCGTGTTGCCAGATTTAACAAAAATCAATTTTTATAGTTACTATGGTGATCCCCGAACTTTGCGAACCACTATTTAGCGCAAATTAACTTAAATTAATCCAAAATCAAACACAAAGTGCTCAGGGATAGCTTAAATAATGTGTCGGTGCTCTTTGGGTAAGGGATTCATCAGAATAAACAGCAAAAATCAGTCCAAGGCACTCGAAAAATGTAGAATTTTTTTTTTTTTTTAAATATTTTAATATATTTTTTCACATTTTTCGAGTGCCTTGGACTGATTTTTGCTGTTTAACTTAAAATAATACTTAATTGTATCTAAACTATTGTTGCCTATACTTTTATATTATTTATCTTGTTGTTTTATTGCTCGTTTTATTGTACAGTGTCCTTGAGTTGCCAGAAAGGCGCCTTTAAATAAAATGTATTATTATTATTATTATTACTATTATTATTATTATTATTATTATTATTATTATTATTATCATTAAATTAATGTGATATTTGTGCTTTCGCAAATGTTGTCTCTGGGGAAAAAAAATGTTTTATTTTATTATTTTTTAACATTTCTCCTGTTGGATAGGCTCTTTTGAAGCATGCATGGAATTTTGTTATTGCGGATTCCAGCGGGAGATTCCACTGAAACACTTGGATATCTCAGGGATTTACAGCCAGCCTTAGATTTCCTTTTATGTTTTTTTTTGTTCTGTATTCAGATAAATTGAATTTCACCAAATATAGGCTGTTTCCTGAAAGCAAAAAAATGTGGCGCTGCTGACTTGACCTTTGATAATAACAATTTATTTCAATGATTGGCAGTCATAATTGTATACTGTGCTCAAAATAATATTCTGTCATCCTTTCGTCACCCTCATGTCTTTCCAAACCCATATGACTTTGACAAAATCTCTGTGCCAAGTGTCATCCTTGACATATGCCAAGTCTCAATAACCAGAAGCACAAATGAAATGTGAGAGCGGTGGTGGAGGAGGATGAGATTTCATTGAACAATGGTTTTAATTTTGGCCTGTTCGCCACACAGATCTGCACAAGTCACGTGGACTTTACTTTTATGGATTTAGTATTTGACATCATAAAACAGGAGAGTGGGGACAAAAGAACCATTTTTCATATAAAACTAATATAACTAATATATTATATATTATTATTATTTATTTTTATTTTATGATGTGGTTACTAATTCATAAGTGTGGTCTATCAATGTCAGGTGGTAATTTGTACAAATGCAGAACAACTTCAAAATAATTTCAATTACAACATAATTTGCACTACTGATGTGGTCAAAAGTAACAGTTTATGCTAGATTTACTGGCTTACTCTTGGTTATATTAAATATACCTGACTATGACCTTGTTAATATGTAAGCGACAAACTAATTTTGGTCCTAATTTTGTTTATCTTTGCAAAATAAATATTAAATTACATTGTCATTTAAAGTAAAATGTTTCATGCTCAACAATACACTATTTAAGAATTGAAAATTTGATATTTCATTATTGGCAATATGCATTAATTTTATCAAACATTTAAATAGACACACTGCGAACTCATATGTGGAAGTGAAAAATAAAGTATGACTATTAGCAGAGGGATCGAATTAGATGTTTCTTTCGCCCTGACAGTAATGTACTTTCAAGCTAAAAAACTCAGACAATGCAAACTAGGGCTACACGATATTGGAAAAATCTGAAATTGCGATATTTTGTTTTGCTGCGATACACATTGCGATATGAATATAATTTCACCAGATGACTTGAATAGCTCTAATTGGAAAGATTTCATTAGTTAGATTGACTGGGGTGATCAAGCCTTTTTCTATGCAGTGCATTTGCATAAAATATAATAAATTATAAGCATATATAGTGCAAATAAATAGTGCTTTATGGTTTTCTAAGGAGTCTAACAGTATTGAAATATAGAAATTGAACAATCAAACATAAAATAACGTGGTCATGAGTGTATAAATAATTTTATACAATAATATAAAAAAAGGGTGACGCGGTGGCGTAGTGGGTAGAGCTGTCGCCTCACAGCAAGAAGGTCGCTGGTTCGAGCCTTGGCTGGGTCAGTTGGCATTTCTGTGTGGAGTTTGCATGTTCTCCCCGTGTTGGCGTGGGTTTCCTCCGGGTGCTCCAGTTTCCCCCACAAGTCCAAAGACATGCGGTACAGGTGAATTGGGTAAGCTAAAATTGTCCGTAGTGTATGAGTGTGAATGAGTGTGTATGGGGTGTTTCCCAGTGATGGGTTGCAGCTGTATGGGCATCCGCTGTGTAAAACATATGCTGGATAAGTTGGCGGTCCATTCCGCTGTGGCGACCCCAGATTAATAAAGGGACTAAGCCGAAAAGAAAATGAATGAATAAACGAATATAAAATAATATTTAATAATATCTCTATCTTTTAATCTTTAATAAATAATAAAATCCTGCGATGTGACTATTGCATATACACACATTGCGATATCGATGTTCATATGATATATTGTTCAGCCCTAATGCAAACTTAACATTCCTGTGAAATCAAAATAAAGTGTTTTAGATGTTAGTATCAGTATGTTAGTCTTAAGGATATAAGCTACTGTGTCCAAAACAGTGACAAAATTCACATTTAAAAGATATAAACATTCAAAGTTTGCAGTTTGTCACTTCCGCCTAATTGGATCTACGATTTTTGTGACCTCATACTTCAGTTTCTCATCAAATTTTTGGACCAATCAAATGCTTTCTAGTATCTGACATGCCCCGCCCTCTTCAAGACTCTTCTCAATTTGCTTTTCATTTGATACTCTTGAACCCAACCAATAAGAAATGCTATTGGCTGTTTATTTTCATGGGGTGGGGCTTCTACATGTTTCAGTTGAAATTACGTCACACATTGCACATTTCGAAGCACTTAATTGCACCTTTAAGGATGTGTTTTAGCACTAAATAACATTGATTGAAGATTATTGTGCTACATAGGCTCATTCTGAAAACGTAGCCCTATATGCATTTCTGGAGATCGCGAATTATGTAGCCAGAAGTACGGGCTATGCAGGCTGCATTTCGTCTTTAAAACGAACACTACGGGGCGGTATGATGCCGTTCCTTTTCATGCTTATTAGTTGACTGCTTACCTCCGTATGGACGGCTTTCCCACTGTTACCAGTTTGTCCTGTTAGCTCGCCATGTACATCGGCAGACTTGAGACGCAGAGAGGAGTTGACCACGACGACAGGGTTCGAGTCTGGCGGAGAACGGTTCCACAAATTGGATAAGACAAAAACAGAAGCCAAAAAATAAAATAAACAAGTAAATAACAGGGTGAGAATGTGGTAAAATCTGAAAACGAGGTAAAAATCAGGCGACGGCTTTTCTTTTTCTGGATTGCTTTTTAAAATTGTCGGTTGGGTTTAGGGAAGTGGGTGGGCCGGTCAATCGGTGCTTTTGAAAACACTATCAGTTGGGTTTAGGGAAGGAGGAGGGTAAGTCAGTCGATTGGTCAGTCAGTCAGTCATACAGTCAGTCAGTCAGTCAGTCAGTCAGTCAGTCGACAGCGGCCTCTGGTGGTTATGCGAGAACAGCAGGCGCTAATGGCACTCATGAGAGAAATTTGAGATCTCAAAAAGCGTACACAGCGACCTCTGGTGGATTCGCGAAAACAAAAACTGCAAAAAAACGTACCTCCTGGGAGGTATTTGGTGCTCTCCAAAAATACAAAGTACATTTTCAGAATGAGCCTGGGTTGTTATTGTAACACCTTAGCAAAAAGTACCGCTACAGTGTTTTTATTTCCGCGCTTAAAAACTGCTACCACGACCTAACCACGGGACACAGTGATGAAATGACGTGACATTTGGCAGCTCCATCAAGGATTTCATGCAGAATGTGCTGTTATAGCTTGGAAAGCAATTGTTGTCAGGTCTCTGAGAAAATCGCTTTGTTTCTTTCATCCCGCGCTACTTTCGTTCCCGCTCTCCCCCTCTATAGACTTGTGAAAATACAGTAGCAGAAAACAGAGAGCTCGTATTGTATGAGGAGAAAGTACAAAACAGTTTTGAATGACATAAGGCTGAGTAAGCTGTTCCTCTAAACTCTCTCTATTCTTCCAATCTGATTTTTTTTCTTTTACATTTTTAGGCATGAGATAATGCAGTTGAGCTCCATTTCCAGGAAGTTCTGTCCTAAATTTAGTTTTCATCACTCTAATATATCAATGCAAAGCATTTAGCCATTTCCATCTGTGTGAACGCGTGCTGTAATGCTGAGTTATGAAATCAGAGAGCGTCTGTCTTGTGTCTCGCTCTTTCCCAAGTGTTTTATGAGTCTGTAATGGAATCAGAGTTCATATATGTGACTCCAGACTGCTGAAAGAGCAGGACGTCGTTAGTGGACTGAGGTTTCCAAGTCACTTTAAGGAGACAAGACAAAGTGGCAATGACTCCGTTTTTGTATGCCACGTGTGTGTGTGTGTGCTCAGGGTAAGTGGTGGCCATCAGCTCGGAGACACAAGAAACCCAGCAGCCCATTAAAAAGCCATTAGCTAAAGCCGTCTCTCTTGCCGCTGAGTTTGTGTTGTGTGTCAAACAAACAG
The DNA here is from genome assembly GCA_903798115.1 of Danio jaintianensis. Classification (NCBI taxonomy): domain Eukaryota; kingdom Metazoa; phylum Chordata; class Actinopteri; order Cypriniformes; family Danionidae; genus Danio; species Danio jaintianensis. The sequence continues at coordinate 26,895,314 of CAIGQV010016645.1, read as the reverse complement.
CAGGGCAGAGAGAGAGAGAGATAGAGAGTAAAAAAAAAAATCAAAAACCTGAAGTGGCACACTCTTTAAGCCAGCATGTTAATGTTTCTTAATATGTTCCTGGTGAATTGCAAGAGGTTCACTGGTGTATTAAATAAGGAAATTACCTGGCTTTATGCTTCCGCTGACACCATTAAAGCCATTTCTTTTTCTACCTAGTGCAACGTTTCATTGTGGAAATGATTTTTGTGAAGTTGTATTTAAAGGGGTCCTGTAATGCTCCTTTTTACAAGATGTCAAAGATGTCTCTGATGTCACTAGAGTGTGTATGTGAAGTTTCAGTTTAAAATACACCACGAATAATGTGTTATAACTCTCCCCTTTTAGGCTTTGATTCTAATTGCGCCATTTTGGTGACTGTCACTTTAAATTCAAATGAGTTTGTGCTCTTTTTAAAATAGGGCAGAGCTACAAATGCTTACGTGTCAGCATAGTGGCAGATTCAAAAACAAGACGAATGTCATATGCTAATGAGGGAGAGATCATTACTTATGGGTGGGGCTTTCCCCCATTGATGACACGTACAAAGGGAGAATGTCAATCAAAGTGTTTCTGCAGACTGTTTTTATCAAGTGTGATTATATAAAAATAAAAGTAATACATTTTTATCATTAGAAGCTGGTTATATGCACAGACTGTTGCCACACAACTGTGTGTAAACCACTTATAAAAGTGATTTTTGCATAATAGGTCCCCTTTAAAACACAGATGGTTGGAGTATTTTACTAGAAAATACTCCTTCAGTCTGTCTACTTTGCAATATTTAATGCAGTGTGTTATTTTCAATGCCAATTCATATTTTTTTTATTCATTGGCTAATTTATATGAATTTGTATGATCTCATTTGTACATTTTAGTACGATTTAGTCATCCCCCAATGACGGATGGGTTTAGGTGCACGCTTTATATAAAAAAATAAGCTTCAATATTTAAGAAAAGAGGGGCGGCACGGTGGCTCAGTGGTTAGCACTGTTGCCACACAGCAAGAAGGTCACTGGTTGGAGTCCCGGCTGGGTCAGTTGGCATTTCTGTGTGGAGTTTGCATGTTCTCCCCATGTTGGCGTGGGTTTCCTCCGGGTGCTCCGGTTTCCCCCACAGTCCAAACACATGCACTATAGGTGAATTGAATAAGCTAAATTGGCCATAGTGTATGAGTATGTGTGTGAATGTGAGTGTGTATGGGTGTTTCCCAAGTACTGGGGAACACCCGCTGCGTAAAACATAAGCTGAAATAGTTGGCGGTTCATTCCGCTTTGGTGACCCCAGATAAATAAGGGACTAAGCTGAAGGAAAATTAAGGAATGAATGAATAAAAAATTTAAGGCAGTAGGAATTTTTTACAGTGTTGTTAAAAATATAAAACAATTTGTCAAGTGAGATGGCCACGCCCACTTATTTAAACTCCATCGTATACAGGAAATTAAAAAATATATTTTACAGTACACATTTCAATCTGTGGTAACGATGTATACGGTCATAGTGTAAAAACATGATTTATGAAACTACACTCAAAAAATAAGGTTTGCTGTTTGTTTAAACTAAATTAAAATGAGCTGAAACAACACAATTCTTAATATTTTTGGGGGGACAACTTAATTGTTTTATCTTCAATCCACTTTAATTTGTAAAAACTAATAAGCTAACTTAATTCCTTCATGTTGTCTCAACACAAATCGATTGTGTGGAACCCAGCATTTTTCTACAGTGTAATAAAATAGCTCCAGTTTTGAAAATGCTCAAAATAAAACCATAATATCCCAAAACAACTAAAAATATCAGGGTTTTTTTGCATTCATGCAGTTTCCGTCACACGCTCAAACTGTGAAATAACCCAGTTTGAAACAACCCAGCAGATTAGTTTGAACGCTGCTGTCAGATTTGTCTAGTACAGTTCAGCAGGTCAGCCTCATATATCACACAGCGCTCACACTTCTCACACATCGATCCGTGAATGTGTGTGTGTTTTTGTGTTATGAGTGACAACGCCGTGTAAAGAGAGGATCTTGGAGATAGACCGGGAGTTCGTGCGCAGTTCTTACCCTCGCTGTCTGTGGTGAATAGCGACTTCTGTTCTGTAGAATTGGTTGAATGTTTTTTTTTTCTTTTCCCAAGCACAGCTGCCCACACACCATCTATGGAGACTGTAGACGGGCTGTTTACTGTGATTGAAGAGGACATTCATTGGTGGTGTTTGCTAAGGCAAAACAAACCCCTGACTTCCAAGTATTAAACTTTTGGCTTGTAATTTGTACTGGCAACAACCCATAATGCTTTAGCACTGTGGTGGCAAGTTCTGTACGAGCGATCCACACTCACTTTCTAGTTAAATCTATAGCTGACTTTGAAGTCAAGTTTGGGGTCAAATGTGACCGGAGATATTCATACTTTAAAGTCGACGTGAAAGATCACACAGTAGTGTTTTCTTTTCTGGTTTGAAGCATACAGTTGATAAAATTATTTTTTAATATTTCCCAAGTGATCTTCAACAGAGCAAGGGAAATTTTCACAGTATTCATTCATTCATTCATTTTCTTTTCGGCTTAGTCCCTTTATTAATCTGGGGTCGCCTCAGCGGAATGAACCGCCAACTTATCCAGCATATGTTTTACGCAGCGGATGCCCTTCCAGCTGCAACCCATCACTGGGAAACATCCATACACACTCACCCACACACATACACTACAGACAATTTAGCCTACCCAATTCACCTATACCGCATGTCTTTGGACTGTGGGGGAAACCGGAGCACCCGGAGGAAACCCACGCAAACACGGGGAGAACATGCAAACTCCACACAGAAACGCCAACTGACCCAGCCGAGGCTCGAACCAGCGACCTTCTTGCTGTGAGGCGAACGTGCTACCCACTGCGCCACCGTGCAGCCCAATGCTGGAATAAAAATAAATAAATAAATAAATATATCGTAGGTTGCTAGGTGACCATCAACCATTTTCTCAGAGGATGACAAGCTGACAAAACATTGCTGACACTCTGATACAAGTTTTATTTATGGAGAAAATTACAAAGCAACAATCAACTGAGTGCGTCTGGAAGGCGTGAGCGCGTCACGCCGCTTGCGCGCACAAGCCACGCACCTCCAATAACAAACTTGTGCGAACTCTAGAAAAGACGCGATATGCGAACGGCCCCTAAAAGGCCGCCGTCATTTGCGATCTCCAGCAGTTGATCTTCTTGCACAGACATGCTGGATTCACCTGATTTGTTAAATTATGATTTACTAGAACTATGTTAAGCTGCTTTGACACAATCTACATTGTGAAAAGAGCTATATAAATAAACTTGACTTGACTTTGTTGACAAATAGGTTTTGGATCCATTCCTTGGCAGTTCACGGGTCCTTCACTGGGCCTTTTTCCCTTAGCAAAGAAACCTTCCAAAGATGTCTGTTTCTTACTCATTTTGCTGCTTGTGGGTTCGATTTGGGTGCTCAAGTGACCGAGATGTAAGCGAGAGAATACGGGCATGTTTCAAAATAAAACATTTTCAAAATAAAAGATTGTTCAGACTCAGATAATAAATAAAACGAAAATAATTAATGATTTCTTGCACGCCTCGGTACCAATTGATCTACAGACTGGTCCGAGGCCCAGTGGTTGAGGACCACTGGTCTAGTGACTTGCCTAATTAACCTAACTTGCCTAATTAACCTAATTAACGTTGTTAAGTCTTTACATAGCACTTTAAGCTGAATACTAGTATATTACAAAATGACTTGTAAAATAGTTTAATAGTCATGACAAGGATAAAATAAATTTGTTTTTAGAAATTTGTTATTAAAAATGTGTTAAAAAGACTTCTCTCTGATAAACAATACTTATTTAATAGAATAATATTTGAAAAACCAATTAGTCTTCAACTGTATGAGGCAAAGAGTACAAATGAATAGAGAATTGACTGGATGTTTGTGGTTTACTATTGGTGGATCTCATTTGATTGACAGGTTAACCCCGCCCTCGTACAAGTAAACACAATCAAAGATGAAATCTCATTTCAATGAAAAAATACAAGGCATGTAAATTTAAAAATGTGAATGAATAAATACTTTGATATTCAATAGAAAAAAAAGTGTTAATATTAATTTGAGGTCTGGATATTCATTCATTCATTCATTCATTCGTTTTCCTCGCCTTAGTCCCTTTATTTATCAGGGCTCGCCACAGCGGAATGAACTGCCAACTTATCCAACATATGTTTTACACAGCGGATGCCCTTCCAGCTGCAACCCAGTACTGGGAAACACCCATACACACTCATTCACACACATACACTACGGTCAATTTAGTTTTTTCAATTCACCTATAGCGCTTGTCTTTGGACTGTGGGGGAAACCGGAGCACCCGGAGGAAACCCACGCCAACACGGGGAGAACATGCAAACTCCACACAGAAATGCCAACTGACCCAGCAGAGGCTCGAACCAGCGACCTTCTTGCTGTGAGGTGACAGTGCTAACCACTGAGCCACTGTGTCGCCTTAGGTGTTGGATACTGGCAAAAAATATATCTCATTATATCTGTGGAATTCTTATAACAATAGTGTTTTTTTTATAACAAGAGTGTGTTTTTGTGCTGTTCTTGGCTGGTTTAGGCCAGTTGGTTAATGAGTGATTCACATTTCTAATTGTGATTGTTTGGAAATGGCAATTTTTGTGTGATTATTACTTGATTATGTAATATTTTATAAAAAAAAACAACTCAATGAGGAATGTTTTTTGCTTTTATAACTTGAATAGACATGCTTGAATAATTTAATTATTTGGAGATTTGATTTAGTTTTTTTTTTTTTTGCAGAGTGAGACGTGCAATAATTTCAGCTCACACATTCTATAAAATCATGAATTTATCAAATCAAATAAGAAGCAGTGGCAGCTTTTTAAAATTATTAGCACAAGTAAATAATAGATTTAGGGGGAAAATCTTTAATTGTCTGTGCTCCCGAATCTTCAACGGTGCTATTTTTTTCTTTTAATTAGGAGCAAAAGGACCCTTAAAAATTCTTAGCAATGAGCCCTGGTATTTTTATCATCTGAGAATTCCTGAATAGGTTATAAAATGTGTAAATGAGTTAAAATGGCACCAGAAATGAGCCTCAAATGAAGATCTGCTACATGTAGACATGTTTCTGATACCTGTATTGAATTGGGATGATCGCCAGAAGAGAAACCGAGTATTTTGTTTGGTAATTGTGAACACACACTATGAGTTTCTACTGTACATTTTTTCCTTAGTCGTAATTTATTGGTATATAAAGAGCAGAAATAGAAAAAGAGTGTTGTTGCTTTGGGGAAAAAGGCCCGTAAATGCTTTACTAAAACACTTTATGAAAAGCCAAACGCTCAAAAGCTCGATATACATTTTGCCTGGGGTGTTCTGCCTTAATATGTACAGTAAATAATAGTTTTAGGGGAAAAATCTTTAATTGTCTGTGCTCCTGAATCTTTGGCAGTGCTATTTTTTTCTTTTAATTAGGAGCATAAGGACCCTTAAAAATTCTTAGCAATGAGCCCTGGTACTTTTATCAGCTGAGAATTCATGAAGAGCTTATAAAATGTGTAAATGAGTTAAAACAGCATTAGAAAGGAGCCACAAATGAAGATCTTCTGCAAGACTCTATGAAATAAAGGTACAAAGGCTGCCACTGGAGCAGTAACTTTTCAAAAGGTACACTTTTGTACCTAAAATGTCCACATTGGTAACTTAAAGGTACATTTAAAGGTGCCTTTAATGTACCACAAGGTCATTTTTTGGTTACTTTTTTTAAGTACTAATAGAAATATGTACCTTTTAATATGTAAATATGGACTCTTTTCTGATGCCTGTATTGAAGTGTAATGAGAAAAATCGGCACAGGAGAAACCATGTATTCTTGAGCATTCTGTGCTGTTTATGGTCATTTTCTGACATCATGTCTTGTTTTTGTTTCCTTTAATTTTCTTGGTTCTGTGTTGTGTTCATGTTTCAAATTGCTCCATTGAGTCATCATGAATTGATATTGATTAATCTATATTTTATACCCAGCCCTAGTTGTGGCATGGGAGGAGGTAGCGGTTTTTATATTTATGTAGGAAATACATTTTAATCCTTTAATTTGTCGTATTTAAATATATTTGTGTGCTGCTGCACATCCCTGTGTGTGTATTAAGCAATGTGTATGCGCGTTTCGTACCTGCATAGGCGCATATCACTAACACTCTCTTAAAATAAGAAATAAAAACCTGCGCCATTGACTTGGTGTGGCGTTTCTTTTCAGGTCATTTTCACGCTTTAAGCAATCTTGTTTGGGTTATTGGGCTGCACCCATTTGTGCACCAATGTGTGTGCAGGTCTGAAAAGGAGGTGTGTTAAGGTGCATTGTTGGCACATTGCTATTTTTGAGGAAACTGAAATAGACTGAGGGTGGCACGGTGGCTCAGTGGTTAGCACTGTCGCCTCATAGCAAGAAGGTCGCTAGTTCGAGTCCCGGCTGGACCAGTTGGCATTTCTGTGTGGAGTTTGCATGTTCTCCCCGTGTTGACATGGGTTTCCTCCGGGAGCTCCGGTGTCCCCCACAGTCCAAAGACATGCGCTATAGGGGAATTGGATAAACTAAATTGGCCGCTCGGCGCCATGTCGCGTCAAGCAGCGCCATGCATTTTAGAATTCTAAACATAGATTTCTATCAGGGTATGCACACCAGCGTACGATTCAGGACAGTGTTCATATTTCTACCACACCACAGAGCGCCATCTGCATAGTTTAATTTTAAATAACATGTGAATGTGCGCATCTGGTGTGAGATACTTCCAACTGTCATGTGCGCGCCGTGTTGTGGCACTGAGTGGCGCATCCGGTGTGCAACCCCCTTAAGAGTGTGTGTAAATGCAAGAGTGTATGGGTGTTTCCCAGTACTGGGTTGCGGATCCACTGTGTAAAACATATGCAGGAATAGTTGGCGGTTCATTTCGCTGTGACGACCTCTGATAAATCAGAGACTAAGCCGAAGGAAAATGAATGAAATAGACTGCACCATTTACCAACTAAAAGCTGATCTAAAGTCAATGGCGCAGGGTTTTTATTTACATTTACATTACATTAATGTTATATACTTTACATTTATTTGTTATTTAAAGAATGCGTTAGTGTTATGCGTCTATGTGGGTACAAAGCGCACATACACATTGCTTAATACACACACAGGGATGTACAGCAGTACACATATCTTTAAATATGAAAAATTAAAGGATTAAAATGTATTTTCTACATAAATATAAAACCGATACCTCCTCCCATGCCTTCTTCACCCCAGTGGGCTTTGGTGGAATCCAGCTGTTGTAGCCAGTTTATTCATGACAATTTACATTTGTTTAGTGTTGTAATTATTATTTATTTTATGCATAATTATATTTGTTTTTATCATTTTTTGTTTTTATTTGTCCACTTGTCGGGTTTTAGAGATGTAGGCATAGGAATAGGAAGTTTGTTTGGATATAACTCAGTTGTTTGACCACACTTCGTTGTTATTTTTCATTTATTCATTTGCTGGAAATTCACACTGAATGTAGAAATAGTTTTGAAACAAATCATTGCGCTAAACAAACCAAATTATGAAATTAAATATGTAAAAGATGTCTTGGGTGAAGTGCATCCACCATCATTTCCCAAATTCACGGTCAAAAGGAAGAGGCTCGTTTCACAGATGGTCTTTAACCATTTTCTCCCTAGTAAAGTGTTCAGTTTTTCCACTTACAAAATTTGCCATGCAAATAGCGAATGCACCATGGTACGACACCACTGACTCTTAAAGGGAATAAGAGATGAGACTCTGATTAGTTTAATGCATGTTACGCCCAAAACACACCCATAACTCATTAAGAGAATCAGAAACTCTCTTAGACTATGCGCGTGGTGCACAGACGGTTTTCCCCCATCCTTAAAATAGCAAAAGATGATTCAGACTTGCCACAAGTTAAACTGCACTATGTGCTTTAGACCATGCATATGGGATCAAAATCCCACCAAATGTATCGGGTTGCGGATTGAAAAATAATAAGCAGAATAGCATAAATAGGCAAAAAAAAACGCCTGCCACACTGAGCAGCCATGAATTGCATTGAAGTGACGTCCACTCCCCCTTCATCTGGTTGGCTAGAGGAGCAACTGTCAATATCGACTAGTAGACCAATGACGACGCTGAGGCCCGCCCATGATTTAAATGAAACTCGAGTTGCATCCTTTGGAATCGCAAGAGCCAAGGGGAAAGGACTGTAAGCACACAAAACATTGATATTAGTGGAAAAACTTATTTTGTTTGCAATTAGGAAAACTTTGAATCCAGGTTTCTGTTTTGTGCAATGTAATTTTAAATGCGTCTTCATTTTTGATTCACGCTCATTATCTTTCGCTATCTTTCTTGTAGTTTCTTATTCTGCATTTAGTTTTTGATTTATGCTTATTATTTTTCAATCCATGACCACGATACATTTGGCAGGAATTAGATCCCATACATGCGCCTAGATCGTTAAAATAGAGCCCTATGAGTTTCCACTAATGTCAATGTCACGTTTTCTCGTTTGTAATTTATTAGGACATAAAGATCAGAAATAGAGAAAAGAAGTGTTGTTGCTTCAGGGTAAATCACCCATCATGCTTTGCAGCGAGGGCTCTCTGCCAATAGATAAGTGTTTCTGGTGGTGACCTGCTGACCGGAGGGCACGAGTGTATTGATGTTCTCACTGCTGAAGAAATGCATGTTTTTATTGTGCATGTGATCTGTGTGAGGAGTCATGCTGAATTCAGACGAGCGTTTGAGCGTCTTTTGTTTTCTGCCGTTCTTTGTCTTCTTTGCTTCTTGTAATTGAAGCAACTGTTTCGTCATGCGCTCAGAGACTGTCATATAAAGTGTGTGTGTGTGTTTGTGATCATCTAAAGGCTCTTTCACATGACTGGCGTCAGGGCTTTTGCGTGCCGTCATGTGCTGCTTTGACCTCCACATGAAACACATCGAGTCAAAGGAGGCCGATTTCACAAGGTTTCAAGCAGCGCTGGTGGGAAATGTTGCTTAATCAGTTTTATCTTGAAGTTTTTCCACCTTTTGACAATCTCGAGATTTGTGAATTTACTTTGAAACCATTTAAAATCAATCCCTCCAGGATTTTACGAAAAAAATAATTTTTTTGCAACTAAAATGATTGATTATGTGGCGAGTTTTTGCTAATTTTACACATCTTAATTCTTTATAATTTTTTTCACCTCAAGAATCATTGATTTCTGTCATTTATATAAAGGAAACGCTGAGAGGAACAGAGAGAAACTACACTTTTCCCCTAAAGCTGCTGTATCATATTGAAAATGAAACCAACTCTTTGAAAATAGTGCATATTACAATAATAATATTTCTAAAGGAGCTGTTGACATGAAATTGAACCAGATTTTTGTGTGTAATAACAATGAAATGACACAAGGAGAAAGTACTGAACTACTGAAATGTATTTAATACTTTATATAAAAGGCTTTTTTGGTGATGGCAGCTTAAAGATGCCTCTCATATAGAGAATGAATGCACAGGAAATAGACTTGAACAGGTGTAAAAATCTTGATGGTTCTCTGGGTCTCGTCTATCAAATCTGATCTTTATTTTGTATTTTCTATTGGATTCAAGTCAGGTGATTGGCTGGGCCATTCTACAGCTTGATTTTCTTTCTCTGAAAGCATTTGAGAGTTTCCTTGGCTGTGTTTTGGATCATTGTCTTGCTGAAATGTCCACCCTGGTTTCATCTTCATCATCCTGCTAATGTAGATGTTGGACTGAAGCAGCTAATATTCATTTACAATGAGGAAGGGCAGAGGGTTGCTGAAGAACTACTGAGAGATTTCAGATGCTGTCTGGGCTTTCACTGCCTTTCTACACCTCCCTTTCTTCATGTGTTCGATACTTTTTCCCTCAGTCATTTCATTTTATTAGGCATAACCTCATTTGTAAACTAATTAGATATGGGAAAATTTCAAGTCAACATCACTTTTAGAAATATGTTTTCTGAGAAAAATGGTGACGTGTTGTATATATATATATACAACAGTTCTGTCTGGTTCTTGAATCTGATTGGCTGATAGCCGTGCGATATTCTGCAAATAACAGCACTTGTCCAGCCTCTTCACCCTTCACCCTTGTGTATTACTCTGCCCACATACAGCGACAAGCAGAGGACACTCAGGAGGACTCAGAGGACATACAGTTTGACAAATATTACTGCTGTTGGGCAAAATAATGTACTTTTGAGGCTTTTTTAGTCGAGAATGTAGTTGTTTAGATTGCAACTATGCAGTTTATTTATGAGGATAGTGCCTATTTTAAAATATTTATAATTTCTGAGAGACAGTGCGTCGGCGGCCATTAGCCTGTCATTGAGCTGAGCAAAGACGGTTGACGATGTTCATCCACAAAATGGCGACAGAGACGTATAATAGGCCCTAAGAGAAAAACAGTGTAATTTCAAACTACAGCTGATCAAATCATTATTAAACAGGTAAATGACTTTCTAAGTCGATCTCTCTCTTTCGTATGTTGTAGTGCTGTATTTATAACATAGTAATATTGTGATCTCTCGATTGCTACAGAGAAATACTGGGAAATCTCTGTAGACTGATGGCATTTCATGCCGTTCAGCCTTATAATCTTAAAATGTGAGTAAAATCACCTGTTTTGTCATCACTTTAGACATTACGCTAGAGAATCATTCAAATACTAGCTCTAAAATGACGTTAGTGAATGAGCAACGGTTTCTGCTGTTCTGACGTCAGCTGCAGATGTGAATGAATGGCGGAAGAAAGTAGTTCCTCTTACAAAAGGGTTTT
>CAIGQV010016645.1:26853825-26864193 GCA_903798115.1 Danio jaintianensis | reverse complement strand
GTGTGTGATGAGTGGAAGTGGAAACCGGGTGTGTGTGGCGGAATGATGGGAATTGTAGTTTGTGATGATTTGTAGTTCATGATGAATTGTAGTTCACCAGCGATCTCTGAAGTCCTTGATCGCTGGTGAACATGACATGTGGTGGATGGTGAGTGAGAGTGGTGAGTGGGACTGGGGGAACGAGCAGGGGGGGTGACACCCCCCCCCCCCCCCCCTCCACGGGTGACTCCAGGCACCCTAGACCGATGGCGGGGACGGTCTCGACCTCGGGGAGAATGTCGTTACAGGGTGTCCATGATCTCTCCTCAGGGGTGTCCGAATCCTTCCCAGTCTATGAGGTACTGGAGCTGGCCGTTCCGCCCCCGGGAGTCGAGAACTTCCTGGACTCAGTAGATGTGGTCACCGAGGATTTTGGTTTGTTCTGGAGGGAGAGGCGGTTCCGGTTCTGTGGAAGGAGGGAGAACTGGGTCAGAGTTAGGTTTGAGAAGAGATACATGGAATGTGGGGGAGATCCAATATTGTGAAGGTAAGTTGAGACGGTAGGTTACAGGGTTAATTTGGGAGTGAATGGTCCTATGTATCGGGGACTCAGGTTACGGCAGGGCAGACGGAGGTGGATGTCCCTGGTGGAGAGCAATACCTTATCTCCTGGGTGGTATTCGGGATTAGGTAACCTGTGGCGATTGGCGGCGTCCGTATACCTCTATACTGCCTGCTGAAGGTGGTTATGAGTCCCACACCCTCTCGAAACCAGTGATCTACCACGGGCACTTCGGAGGTTTCGCCAGTCCATGGGAACAGGGATGGTTGGTAACCTAGGATACATTGGAAAGGGGTTAGACCAGTGGAAGTCTGGCGAAGGGAATTTTGTGCATACTCAGCCCACAGTAGATACTGGCTCCAGGTATCCTGGTGGCGGGTACAGTACATCCGGAGGTAACGGAAGATCTCTTGAGTTTTCCGCTCGGTCTGTCCATTGGTTTGAGGGTGGTAACCAGACGATAAACTGATGGTTGTGCCCAGGAGTTGGAAGAACGCTCGCCAGACCCTGGAGATAAATTGCGGTCCTCTGTCAGACACAATGTCTTTGGGAAGTCCAAAATTACGGAAGACGTGGGTAAACAGGGCTTCGGCTGTTTCGAGAGCCGTGGGAAGAACTTTAAAAGGGATTAATTTGCAGGCTTTTGAAAAGCGATCCACCACTACAAGGATCGTAGTGTAGCCCTGCGAGGGAGGTAGGTCCGTGGCAAAATCTACCCTGATGTGGGTCCAGGGTCGGCGGGGAATGGGCAGTGGTTGTAACTTCCCTTCAGGTAGGTGGTGAGGAGTAGTAGTGATGGCACAGACTTGGTCATGTTCGGCCACCAGTATTTCTGTCGGAGGAGTGAGAGGGTTCGCCTGCTGCCAGGGTGTCCTGAACCGAGGGAAGTGTGCATACTATCCAGAAGCTGAAGACGATGTCTGGTGGGTACGTAGGTAAGGCCTGAAGGAAGTTCAGGGGGCGCTGGTTCTTCTAGGGTGGTAGTGCGAATATCTTCATCTATTTGCCATAATATGGGTGCCAAGAAGACTGATGAGGGTAGGATGGGTTCAGGAATGTCATCATGAGGATCTAGAGAGTACATACGAGAGAGGGCATTGGCTTTAAGGTTTTTATGGCCAGGTTGGTATGTGATTTGGAAATTGAAGCGGGCAAAGAACAGTGACCAGCGGGCTTCACAGGCGTTAAGGCGTTTTGCACTGCGAAGATATTGAAGGTTTTTGTGGTCGGTAATTACAGTAAAAGGGAACTGAGCACCCTCGAGCCAGTGGCGCCACACTTCGAGGGCGAGTTTAATGGCAAGTAGTTCACTGTCTCCGATACCATAGTTTCGCTCAGTAGGTGTTAAATTTCTGGAGTAGTACGCACACGGATGAAGAGCTCGGGGTTCACCAGATCATTGGGATAGGATGGCACCGACTCCTACGTCGGCTGCATCAACTTCCACAGTGAAGGGCTGTGTGGGATCTGGATGTCTGAGGATGGGTGCTGTGGTAAACTTCTGCTTAAGTTGTTTGAAGGTTTGGCGGGCATCTGAGTTCCAAGTTATTATACGTCGTTCGCCTTTAAGAAGGGAGGTTAGAGGAGCAGAGAGGAGACTGTAGTTTTTGATAAAGCGCCGGTAGAAGTTGGCGAATCCAAGGAATCTTTGCAGCTCCTTCACTGTCTTGGGTTCTTCCCATTTGGACACAGCGTCAACTTTACCGGTCTCCATGCTGACCCCTTCAGCAGTGATTACGTACCCAAGGAAGGAGATAGAGGGTTTGTGGAATTCACATTTTTCAGCCTTTAGAAACAAATGGTTTTCTCGTAGGCGTTGGAGTACTTGTTGGACATGGGAATGGTGTTCTGTAGGATTTCGGGAGTAAATCAGGATGTTGTCTATGTAGACAACAACGAAGCGGTGAAGAAGGTCTCGAAAGATTTCATTCATGAAACTCTGAAATATTGATGGACTGTTGGCTAGACCATAGGGCATCTGCCCATTGTGGGCACTTCCTTTGAGAAGGGAAATCATGAAAGCAATTTTTGAGAGTTCGTTGGGAAATTGATGAGTGTTAGTCTCTATGTAGAGAGAGCATTGCAGAAGGAAACTATTACAGGTATTCGGCTCGCCGGAGTAGTTCATCGGCCGAGCAAGGGGCATGCTGGTATTGACAGTGGGGTTAGAGCCAGCATGCGGATCAGTCTTGAAATTTTGAGCGATTTCTCTCACCATACGCTGGAAGGGCAGTTTGCGAACCACGGTACCGGGCCTGTAGCGGTGAGGCTTCATAACGCTGCCGGTGGCTGGTGCGCTTTTACGGGCAGCTTTAGTTCTTGCCATTGGCCGCGGTTGTTTTGCGGGGCTGGAATCCTGTCACGGTCACACTAGGAAGTATAAACTTCAAGGGTGTTTATTCAAGTGATATGCACAACAGTAGCAAGGTGAAGCAGGTGAATGGCATTGTAATGGGTGAGCGATCTCACACACAAACAGTTCAGCTGTTTAGTTCAGTTCAATGGTAATCACCAACATAAGAATAGTCACTTCCCTTAAATAGGTGTTTTGGCATTCACAGGAGGAGGAGAACATCCATGGAAGAGCACATTTAAAATATTTACATCTTTTCTCTAATTGACATTTTATCAATAATTACTTCCTTATTTTGTTAAATTGTGTTAAAACTAAAAATTCTATCAGATCTGAATCAAGATTTATCTTATCTGTTTGTCAATGTGTGTGTGTGTGTGTGTGTGTGTGTGTGTGTGTGTGTGTGTGTGTCAGAGTAATAGAGTTCCCCAGCGGGAGGGGAACTACAATGCTATGTGGAAACTTCCACTATGGGGATTTCGTCAGAAAGCCAATCATTCTGAAGAGTAATTAAACGGGCCAATGAAATGCTAATGAGTTGGCGGTGTCAGCGTGCGCAGCTGGCAGCAATCACAATCAGCTTGTGAATAAGAATGCCGGCTGTGCCACACAACAACACCTTTTCGCTTTCAGAAGCCTCATGTGCAGTCTGAAAGAGACGTTTTGCTGTCATCCTCCGACTTTGTTCGAGAGAGAGTGAGAGAAAGCTGCCGTCTTCTGAGAGGCTGATTTCTCCCGGTTCCAGCGCGAGCAACAACGCGAGCAGCGGTGGTCGAGCTGGGTTTCTCCTGTCCCTGGGCGTTTCGCTGGACCGGTACTTCAAGAGCGGTGCGTATAAATTTAAGCAAATTTCCTAAAAGAGCAACACGGTCGTGCAGCGCGTCTTTTTAAAGACGTCGCTCCGACCGTGCGTTTCTGGATGCGGTGGTTTCCTGTCCACGGATGATGGGCACGAGCACTGTTTTGCATGTCTGGGGGACCAGCATGGCATGTCTGTTGCGCAGCTAAGATCGCGGCTCGCTCTTGCAAAAGGGCGAACCACCCCTGTTGTCCCCCGCAAGTAGCGGTTGGCACTCGGGCAGATCTGAGGGTCACAGTGGGGGTCAATTCGCCGCCCTCGGGCTTGCGGACCTCCCATTCCTCAGCGCGCTCCATCCAAGCTTCGAGTGAGAGAAGCGCACCATCCTTCGGGAGGGTCGCCCTCTCACTCGATGACACCGAGGACCAGATGTCCATCGCTGCATCGGAGGGTGGGCTGTCGATGACAATTCGGACCCGCTTCCTCCCTCAGGGGTGGTAAGCGAGGCTCCGGATATGGCATCTGATATGATGGCCGTGCTAACCCGTGCTGCTTCGGCGACGAGGCTGGAGATGGCTTTTCCCCCAGCTTCGTCGCCGGACCGATTAGACGGGTGTTACGTGGAGGATAAGAAGGGGAAACCCTCTAAGCCTCCCGTCCCCTTCTTCCCGGAGGTGCACAGTAAGTTCACGCAGCGCTAAGGGCACCTTTTTCTGCCCGGTCTGCGTGCGCTCCGCCCTCACCTTCCTCGAAGACGGAGCAGCCAGGGGGTACGAGGCAAAACCCCAGGTCGAGTGTGCTAGCGCGGTCAATCTTGCCCGCGTGGTGCCCCTTCCTGGCGTGGTTAGCCTCGGCTCCTGTCCAAAGCGTGTAGGTTGTCTGCGTCCCTCAGGGCCAGAGCCTACACTGCTGCGGGCCAGGCTGCTTCCGTTTTGCTTGCTATGGCTAGTCCAAGCGTTGGCCCAGCGGCACGAGGAAGGTTCCGACCCAGGCTTAATGCACTACGCACTGCAACCGACTTTGCTCTAAAAACACCAGGTCGGCTGCGAGTGCCCTGGGAAGGACGATGACCACACTAGTGGTCCAGGAACGCCACCTCTGGCTAAACCTGGCAGATATGCGTGTCGTTGACAAAGTTCGCTTTCTTAACACACCCATATCCCAGGCTGGCTTGTTCGGCGACACCGGGGTGAGTTCACCCAGGAATTCACTTCGGTGAAAGAGTAGTCAAGTGCGATCGGCGGGCTCAAAAACCGCTCTCCCCGTCGATTCGTCCACTTTGGCTGCTTCTCGCCGAGGGCGCTCGTCTGTGGCTCCAAAATCTGCTCCGCCGCCTTGTCCGTTCAACTGGTTAAGCGGCAGCGTTGAGCACCTCACAGACGATCACCGCCCCCCGCCTCAGGGCGCCGCTAAGTGCAGTACGGACCGCGAAGCGTCCCTGAGACGGGCCACTCGGAGAAAAGGATGTTTGCTCTTTCCCTGGCGGAGGGCCAGGGACACCCATATCATTAACAAAAAGGCCGTATGGCTACTAAATTTTTTAAGAACAATTTTTTCCTCTCTCCGGGTGTGATAGCCCGAACACTGCCAGTATGGGACGCTATGCCTTCCAGCTCGCAGGATCGGTGCTCTTCGCCACAGGCTCTGTGAGTGCCAGAGGACGGGCTCCTTTCTCTCGCACTCCTAGCCGCCCTGCGGGCTCTTGGGACGAAGTTAAGATTAAACCTCTTAACTTCCGCTCTTCCTTGGGACGCATGCCTCCCGGGGTGAGCTCTCCCATCCCGTGCTGCCCCACCGTTGGTGCGTCAGTGATTGCACCGATGATGTCACTCGTGTGGGCTCTGCCAGCCTGGTTAGCACTGCCCAGCCCGTCGCGATGGCTCATTCGGACAATCAGACTTGGCTATGCGATTCAGTTCGCTAAACGGTCCCCCAAGTTCACGGGCGTGTATTATACCAGGTGTCAGCCCTGTGTCCGCCCCTCTCTTGTGCGAGGAGATTGCTGTCCTCCTGGCGAAGGATGCAATCAAGCCGGTCCCTCCAGCCGAGATGAGGTATGGGCTTTTTAGTCTGTACTTCATCGTACCCTAAAAGAGCAGTGGGTTATGACCAATCCTAGTTCTGCGCATTTTTACCCGCTGCCTTACAAGCAGCCGCTCAGAATGCTCATGCAGAAGCACATCCCCCGGTGCGTCCGTCCTCAGGATTGGTCTGCAGCGATAGACCTGAAGGACACGTACATTCATTTCTCCATTTTCCCACGCCACCGGCTGCGGTTTGCGTGCGAGGGTCGAGCATGATAGTACAAAGTCCTCCCTTTCTGGCTCTCCCTGTCTCCGCGGGTTTTCACGAAGCTCGCGGAGGATGCCCTAATGCCCCTTCGGCTCGCGGGCATCTGCATACTCCATTATCTCGATGACTGGCTTTTTAGCTCACTCGCGGGATCAATTGATTATGTACAGGGACTGGGTGCTCCGGCACCTCGACCCGTTGGGGTTTCGGGTCAACCGAGAAAGGAGTAGGCTCGCCCCCGTGCAGAGCATCTTTTTTCTCGGGTTGGAGCTGGACTTGATCACCATGACGGCGCGCCTCCCTCGAGAGCGTGCTGGGCTGATGCTGACCTGTCTGAGAGAGTTCGACAGGAAAACTGTGGTCCCACTGATATCATTTCAGAGGCTCCTGGGGCATATGGCATCCGTGGCCGCTTCACGCCGCTCAGGCTGTTCCATATGAGACCACTTCAGCATTGGCTTCCCGATCAGGTCCCTAGACGCGCATGGCACGCGGGCACGCACCGGGTGACTGTCACTCTGCTGTGTCGCCGTGCCCTCAGCCTCTGGACGGACCCTGCGTTTCTACAGGCCTGTGTGCCTCTAGAACAAGTGTCAAGGCATGTCGTCGTTTCGACGGATGCTTCCAGTACGCGCTGGGGGGCCGTGTGTTGCGGGCATGCAGCTGCGGGTCCGTGGAAGAAACCCGGTTGCATTGGCATATTAATTGCCTGGAGCTGTTGGCAGTGTATCTCGCGCTGCACTGTTTTTACCGGTGCTAGAGGGGAAACACGTGCTGGTCAGGACGGACAGCACGGCGACGATGGCGTATATCAACCGCAAAGGGGGTATCCGCTCTCGCCGCATGTCTCAGCTCGCTCGCCGTCTGCTCCTCCGGAGTCATTTGCGGCGGAATCGCTGCGTGCCATTTTTTTCCCCCGGCGAACTCAACCGTGCAGCCGATGCGCTCTCACGGCAGTTCACGCCCGGGAAAACTGAGACTCCACCCCCGGCTGTCCAGCTGTTATAGGTGCGCTCTGCGCGCTGGCTAACACAGCTGGCCCCTGGGGGTGCGTAAATACGCATTTCTCTCCAGTGAGCCTACTCGCAGATACTGTGTTACGTCAGGGAGGACGAGGACCAGGTCTGTTATTGCGCCTATGGCTCAATCTGATCTGTATTTCAGCTCTCTCCTCGTGACGGCCCCTCCCTGGCATATCCCTTTGAAGAAGCTCCTTCTTCTTTGGAACAGGCACCATCTGGCACCCGCGCCCAGATCTCTCGAATCACGTGTAAAGTCCATAGATGGAGCGTGGAGGACTTAGGTGACTTACCGGTTCGGTGGTTAACACCGTCACTCAGGCTAGAGCACCCTCTACGAGGCATGCCTACGCCCTGAAGTGGAGTCTATTCGCTGTGTGGTGTACTTCTCTCCGAGAAGGACCCCGGACATGCCAGATCAGTGTGATGCTTTCCTCCTTCAGCTGGCTGAGCAAAGGCTGTCTCCTTCGCACTGAGGGGTTGGCGTTACGATCATCCCCGCTCTGAGGACGCGGGGATGGCGGCGCGCTGGGAAAGCATCGCCTCATCATCCAGTTCCCAGAGGCGCGAGACGCTGGTTAATTAAATCAATCCTGTCCCCCTCTCATACCCACTTGGAGATCTCTCTTAGGAGAGGTCTGCTCGATCCACTCGACTCAGTATCTTTAAGTTTTCTGTCCAGGTAGACAGCTCTGCTGGTCGCGTTGGCATCGGTCAAGAGGGTCGGGTATCTGGAGGCATTTTCAGTCAGCGAAGTGTGCCAGCAATTCGGGCCGGTCCACTCTCACGTTTTCCTGAGACCCCGGCCCACCTAGGTGCCCGAGGTTCCTACAGCGCTTCTTTAGACTATGTAGTGAACCTGCAAGCGCTGCCCACGGAGGAGGCAGACCCAGCCCCTTTCTTTGCTGTGTCCTGTTCGCGCTCGGCGCTTGTGACCGCATTAGAGCTTACGACTCTAAGCAGCTCCTTTTCTGTTATGATCGGCAGACGGGAAGTGCCGTATCTATTCTGAGGTTGGCCCACTGGATAGTGGATGCCATCTCCCTCGCTTTTCTATGCCAGGGTGAGCCGCGTACCCTGGGAGTGAGAGCGCACTCGACTAAGAGTATCGCCTTCTCTTGAGCGTAAGCACGCGGCGCCTCTCTAACAGACATCTGTAGAGCTGCGGGCTGGGCGACACCTAATACATTCGTAAAGATTCTATAATCTTTGAGTGGGCTGATTTTCCTCACGTGTGCTGGATACGCCAGTGAATGAGGAAATTCAGTACGGTGTTGAAACACGCTTGCTGCGCCTTTCTCTCTAAACACAGAGATTCGTGCGCTTATTCACTCTGTTCAGTTGAGTTCCCCATTTGGCGAACCCTGCAGAGTTCGTCCGAGGCCCCCAGCAACTGACTCAGCGGAGGAGTCAGGTGCCTGGCCCATTACGTAGTTGGCATGCCCACTTGGTCAGCCCGCGTTCTGGGTATAGGTGCCTGCTATGCGCGATCCCCGCTGGCGATCCCATATGCTTCATTCAGCCACGGTGTAGTTCCTCCTCTTAGGCGGGCCCGTGTCTTCCCTCCCAGCTAACCATCCTTCATATGTGTTCTCCAACTTTTCAGGGTTAGTCCATATGTCTTCCTGCCCCCAGGTCTCCCCATTGGGCAGCAGGTGGCCTCCGCAGCGTCCTCCCTATCGGGACAGCACGCTTCCCAATGTACTGTCGTAATTTAAAATTCCTAGTATCTTAACTAGGTGTATTTTTTACGACTCCCCAAAAAATATAAATAAGCCTTTAAGTGCTTCACAGGTAAGTAAGGTAAGTTAGGGCCAGGGGACACGTTGGTGGGCTGCGTCTCTGGTGATGATGGTGTGCTCATGCCGGAGCCTGGCAAACCTCTCACCAGCGACGTGGTAAGGTTCAATCACTGTGGCGTTTTCCATAGATTTCCCCATAGTGGAAGTTTCCACATAGCATTGTAGTTCCCCTCCCGCTGGGTAACGTAACGGTTACTAAAGTAACCCTCGTTCCCCGAGGGGGGGAACGGAAATGCTATGTTCCTTCACCACAGGGATTGCGCCTTAGCTGACAGCTGTAGTTCGGCTTCTTTAGCTAGAAAAGGTGTTGTTGTGTGGCACAGCCGGCATTCTTATTCACAAGCTGATTGTGATTGCTGCCAGCTGCGCACGCTGACACCGCCAACTCATTGGCATTTCATTGGCCCGTTTAATTACTCTTCAGAATGATTGGCTTTCTGACGAAATCCCCATAGTGGAAGTTTCCACATAGCATTTCCGTTCCCCCCCTCGGGGAACGAGGGTTACTTTAGTAACCGTTACGTTCTGTCTCTAAAGATAGACTCGACTGCATACCTCTGTGTGTGTGTGTGTGTGTGCGCGTGTGTGTGTGTGTCTCCAGTAAACATTCCTGCTGTCCTCCCCAGTCAGCCGAAAAGATGACTTCATCAACACGCACACACACGCACACACACACACACGCACACACACACACACACACACACACACATCAAGTGCCTCTTGCTTTTTGCATTTCTTAATAGACAAAACACAGTGCTTTGAAACAGAACGGGTACTTAGCTGATTATTTGAATTGTTTTGAAAGCTGTTTGTAATCGGAGTGTTTTCTGTGAAAGAAATGATCATAGTTTGAATTTCACTGTATAATCTGCTTACCCCGGTCAGAGAGAGATTGTCTTACACTGTCAAGTCCAGTCTTTTCCACGCATTCACATAGCAAAACAAAAGTTCAGTAATGAAGCTCTGAGTCCAAAACATTAACGCTCGCTGCTGCCAAATCAGGGACAAAATGCTGAATAAATGGGGAATAAATCAAACAAATGAGAAAGAAAAACAGCAAAATAACCACAATCATAAAAGGATCACAAAAATATCTCTACAATAAAAAAATGATGCAAAAACACAAATCTAACACACAAGATGTATTACTGAAAATATTAAACTGCCTTGACAAATCTAGAGAAAAATAGCTGGATTCTGTTCTGGACTTAATAATTTACAAAAAGATTAAAAATGCATATTGTGAAAGCCAAAATGAACACTAACCGGGTGTAAATGAGAGGGAAAAACTAGCTTTGGTGAATTAATAATAAACAAAAACAATGAAAAACAGCTAAAAAACACAACCATAAACTGTAAAAAAAAATATTCTGAAAATTGTAGTTTTACATTTTCCATAATTAAATAAAATTAAAACTCAAATACAGACAAACCTAATGATTAGTTCATTTTTTTCAGTTTGTGTAAAAAGTCAATTACACTTAAAAAAAATTATATATATATATATAACAAAAATAAATAAAATTAAACTAAATAAAATTAAACTAAATAAAATTAAACTA
>CAIGQV010016645.1:26825462-26840734 GCA_903798115.1 Danio jaintianensis | reverse complement strand
TTATTTTATTTTATTTTATTTTATTTTATTTTATTTTATTTTATTTTTAATTGCACCATTGCAGATGGTGCCAAACAGTCAAGAACAGCAGAGTGACATACTGTCAGGTACAGTGCTCAGCATATATAAGTACACCCCTCACAAATCTATCTTTTAAATTCATATTTTTAATAGGAAGCTATACAATATTATATACATTAGATTAGTCAGTACTAAAGCCAAATCTGGAGCTTATCTAACAAAATAACTTACGACAACGGTCCAAAAACTAGTACACCCAAATTTATATGCTATAGAAAAATATTAAAGACAAATTTTAAAAAGAGGAAAAATCAAGAGAAGCTAAAAAATTGAAATATTTAGTTGAAATTTTGTAGGTTGTAATTTATTTTTTCAATATTTTGCTTGAATTTAATTGTATTATGTTTCAATTTCTAAATATGTTTGGTGACTAAAATATTATTTTAATAAATTTAAATGTTTAAATGTTTAAACTGTTTAAATGCACCAAAATACATCGCCTATATTCACTGAGAAATGGATAAAAATATTCATTTTCAAACTGGGTGTACTCAATTATGCCGAGCACTGTACATGAAAAACCTGAATATCATTATATTGATATATTGTATTCTTTTTGTATTGTATTTTGCTTGTAGAGTTTTTTTATTTCATTTTTATTTGTCAGTGCTTTTTACTGAACATACAGTATCATATACCAAATTGTACCGAAACCATGACTCTAAAACCAAAAAAGCAGCTTCACAGTATGTAAAAGGAGAGTTGTTGTTGTAAGATTAACCAAATGTGTTCAGTTTCCACTGTGATGCATTTTTATGGAAGATAATGGTGATGTTTTCGGTTCAGTTTTGATCAGTGTTCAGTTCAGTAGCTGTGCACAGTACATCAGGTATGAAATATATTCAGTCTCTGCTCTAGAGTGTCTCTCTGGAAGATGGTGTCATTTTCAGCTCTATTCAGTTCACTTTTTTTCTCATACAGTATGTCGGTGTCACTGCCATTAAATTGATTTTGTTACTGGATATTAATTTTCATTAAAACATTCATCTTCTAACATATGTACTCTTAAAAATAAAATATGTTTTTTTAGCATTATAGTTTTATGAAGAAAGGTTAATATGTAAGGGATAATGTACATCCAGCCGGTTGTTCTCTTGGCAGGCTTTATTGTACTCATTATTATTATTATTATTATTATTTATTTATTTATTTATTTATTTATTTATAAATTATTTAGTTATAATTTATTTGCACATTGTACATTATTATTATTATTATTATTATTATATATTTTTTTATTAATTTTTTTTTACAATTATTTATTTATTATTTATTTGCACATTGTACATTATTATTATTATTATTATTATTATTTATTTTTATTTTATTTTATTTATATATTTTTATTATTTATTCATTTATTTAATTTGAAAAGTCTGTATTGTTGAACTCCTAGTAGAAATATATACAATTGAAGTCAAAATTATTCACCCTCCTGTGCATTTTAGTTTGTCTTTTTCAAATATTTCCCAAATTTTTCACAGTATTTCCTATAATATTTTTTCTTCTGGAGAAAGTCTTATTTGTTTTATTTCGGCTAGAATAAAATCAGTTTTAATTTTTTTAAAACCATTTTAAGGTCAATATTATTAGCCCCCTTAAACAATATATTTTTTCAGTTGTCTGCAGAACAAACCATCGTTATACATTAGCTATGTTTCCATCCACCTATTTTTATGCGCACAAAACGTATGCGCATAACTGAGTAGAATAAACGTTTTATTTGATAAGAAAAAATGTGCATAAACTACGATGGAAACACTTTTACCAAACAAATTCCAGTATGCACATTAAAAAAAGGTCATGTGATTTTGTTGTAAGAGATCATGTGATGATAAAAATGTGTGTGAATGGACAAATCAGCAGGCTGAGCACACTGTAAAACATCTGAAATGTTGTTTTGGTCATTCTAAAACGCTGTAACCATTTTAGTATTAGTGTTATTATATTATTAATGACCTCCAGTCAAGAGCATTTGTGCTCCGCGTCTCACGCCTTCAAACGCCACTAGGCGTTCATTGCGTGTTGGCATTGTCTTCTAGGCTATTTAATAAGTCATTTATTAAATAAGGAAAAGAAAAACCGCAGCAAATACCGTTTTTACGTTTTATATTGTCACAAGCAGGTATTGAACCCGGGTTTCTAGTGTGGATACTGTTGAACCACAGTGATTCTTCTCAGAATGAGGTAGCAAAACAGGCAACAAAGTTTTTTTCTCAGATGAGGTATTCAAAAGGTTCTAACAGTATTATAAACATACAAAGAAAATTCCACGATGGGAGAAAACAAACAAACAACAAGGCAGCAAGCAACAGGGGAAAACAAAAGACTACCTTACTAGATGTGGATCAGGAGGTCAAGGGACCGCTAGGCAAGTTCACAGGGTACTGACGTAAAAACCAAACGAGGAACAGAGGAAAAGTGAGAACTTAAATACACAGGCTGGAATAAGTCACAGGTCATCGAAATGAAGTAAACAAGAACACACGAGGAAGAACTAAGGAGAACACGGGGACCTCTAGGGGAATGGAGTTAAAGTGCTGGATGGTGACAGATATTTGGCGCCATTTAATCAGGAAGTGACGATTTTGTTCTCTTTGACACATTGGATGGAAATGCTTCAATTGCATGTCTTATATGCGATATTCCAGTTTTGCGCATAAATTTATTTTGCATCTTTGGATGGAAACATAGCTAATGACTTGCCTAATTATTCTAACTTTAACCTAATTAACCTAGTTAAGCCTTTGAATGTCACTTTAAGCTAAATACTAGTATCTTGAAAAATTCATTCATTCATTTTCCTTCAGCTTAGTCCCTTTATTCATCAGGGGTCACCACAGCGGAATGAACCACCAGCTTATTCAGCATATGTTTTACACAGCGGATGCCTTTCCAGCTGCAACCCAGTACTGGGAAACACCCATACACATTCATTCACACAAATACACTAGAGCCATTTTAGTTTATTCAATTCACCTGTACCGCATGTCTTTGGACTGATGAAACCGGAGGAAACACACGCCAACACAGGGAGAACATGCAAACTCCACACAGAAATGTCAACTGACCCAGTCGGGACTCGACCCAGCGACCTTCTTGCTGTGAGGTGACAGTGCTACCCACTGAGCCACCGCATCGCCCATCTTGAAAAATATCTAGTCAAATATTATGTGCTGTCATCATGGCAAAGATAAAAGAAATCAGTTATTAGAAATTAGCTATTAAAACTATTATGTTTAGAAATGTGTTGAAAAAATCTTGTCTCCAGTAAACAGGAATTGCGGAAAACAATATACAGGGGGGCTAATAATTCTTCAACTGTACATAAGACTGAAAATGAACCGAGCCTATATTGTAGAAACACCGCAGTGGGTTTCGAGGTTGGCCAAACGATTAGCTCTCCAACACTAACGCTGGATCATTGCGAGCGAAAATAGCAGATGTTGGCAGAGGCTGAAGCGCAATCATCTCACGGCGGGAGAAGGCGACACGAGTGTGGGCGAACCGAGAGCTCAATTCATTACGCAGAGGTTAACAAGCTCCTATTGAGCTAATGACTCTAATGGATCTTTGATATCAAGCCGCCGCAGTAATTCTGCGCTAATATCTCTGTGGTGGAAAACTTTGCTGTCATAATCACACCTCGGATATTACTCGGGGGTCAGAGCGTGTAGTTATTACAGGACCAAACTGCCCTAAACACTGTCGTGGAAGTTTATGGAGAGGTTTTAATGTGCGACGGTTAACATTTATCATAAAAGATTATAGTATGTGTGCGAAAGAGGTTTACAGGGGGATAGAGCGCAATAGAGTTTATGCTTTTAATTAGATTTTCACTCTTTGTTCGCCTGCTCCTATATATCTCTGCTTGGGATGCTGTAATACCATTATCAATCAGTTTGATTTGTTTATTTCAGAGATTGTGAGTATTAAAGGTTAAATATGTTCTGTGAAAGTCCCTTTCTATAGTCTTTGGTTCTGTGTGGCATGAAATGTTGTCATGGAAACACATACTTATGTTTTCAGTCCTTAGCAACAGTTTAAACTGATAAATTATAAATAATATATTTCTTTAACTTTAATATTTTTATGACTGAACTTCAAATGAATTAGATATCTTATTTATGTTTCACTACTCCGATATAAATAAATAAATGCATTTTATATTAATTTTTAATTTATATTTATTTCATTTATTTTTATATTCATTTTTATTAGTTTATTTTATTTATTTGTATATTCATTTTTATTTATATTTATTTCATTTATTTGTATATTCATTTTTATTTATGTTTATTTTATTTTATATTAATTTTTATTAATATTTATTTTATCTATTTTTATATTCATTTTTATTTATATTTATTTTATTTATTTGTATATTAATTACTTTTATTTATTTATTTATTTGTATTTATTTATTTATTTATTTATTTTTATTCATCTAATTTTCAAAAATGTATTTTTATATTTATATTTATTTTTATTTATATATTTTTATTTTATATTTATTTTATTTATTTTATTATAAATTTTTATTCATATTTATTTATTTTAAAATTATTTTATTTATTTGTATTTATTTATTTATTTTTATTTATTTAATTTTCAAGAACAATTTATTTATTTTTGCATTTATTTTTTATATATATATATATATATATATATATATATATATTATTTTTTATTTTTTTATTTTTTATATATATATATATATATTTTTTTTTTTTATTATTTTTTTTTTTTGTATTTAATTATTTAGATTTATTTATTTTTACTTATTTAATTTTCATAAAAGATTATTAGCTTGTGTGAGAAATAGATTTAGAGGGGGATAGAGCGCGATAAAGTTTATGCTTTTAATTAGATGTTCACTCTTTGTTCGCCTGCGCCTATATATCTCTGCTTGGGATGCTGTAATATCATAATTAATCAGTTTGATTTGATTTTTTTTTTGGAGATTGTGAGTATTGAAGGTTAAATATGTTCTGTGTTGCATGAAATGTTGGTTTGTATTCGGCTCACATCTGTCCAGAATTCAGAAAATTGAAAGGCTTCCTCTATTCTGCTGTATTAGTACTGTATTTCATATTCTGTGCAGTGTGTTGATTTCAGTTCACAATAACGGCATCTATAATAATTATGATCAAAGTTGAATACAGCTTAAATGAAGCATTCATCGAATGTTTTTAAATACATGAAATGCTGCACTAAGGCATCTTTTACTATTTTTGAATTGTCATGGAAACACATACTTACATTTTCAGTCCTTAGAAACAGTTTAAACTGACACATTAAAACTAATATGTATTTCTATAACTTAAAATTTGTTTACAACTGAACTTTATATTTATCAGATAAAATATTTAAAAGTTTCATTCTACTCCAATATACATAATACATTTCATATTTATTTTTATTTTTGATTTATATTTATATTTATTTATTTTATTTTTACTTTATTTATTTATTTCATTTATATTTATTTATTTATATTTATTTATATTTTATAAATTTTTGTTAATTTATTTTTATACATTTTTAGTTATTTTTATTATTTTATTTTATTTATATTTATTTATTTATTTATATATATTTATTTATATTTTATAATTTTTTATTAATTTTATTTTTATTTATGTTTATTTATTAATTTTTATTTTTTTATTTTTATTTTTTATTTAAATTTTTATTTATATTTTATAATTTTTTATTAATTTTATTTTTATTTATGTTTATTTATTTTTATTTATTTTTATTTATTTATATTTATTTATTTTCATTTTTATTTATTTTTTATATTTATTTATTTATCTATTTTTGATTTGATTTTTATTTTTATTGTTTTTATTTATTTATTTATTTTATTTAAAAAAAAAATTTACATTTATTTATATTTATTTATTTTTATATAAATTTTTTAAGACACTTATGTTCGCCTAAGATGCATTCATTGGATCCAAAATTCAGAAATAAAAAATAGTAAATATTACATTTTAAAGTGGCTGTTTTCTATATGAATATATTTTAACGTAATTTATTTCTGAGAAACTATTTCTATAAAACAAATAAGCACAGAGGGTAAGTGAACTATTGATTTCTATCAGGGAATATTTCATGGAAATATGGAGGGCTTCATTATTTATACATGTGCAAGAGAAGTGCATCACTGTCTGCAAGCTGAGCAGTAAAATATATATATATATATAAAAGCATCAGAAGGACATCAGCATATGATGTGGCTGGAGATTGGTAGACCATCTGAGGGAATTTGGTCACAAATGTGTCATTGTGTTCAATTGTTATCAATATGGCAGACATGCAGTCTGAATTAATGAACTGTAGTTTTATATGTTTGTTTTCTTTTTATTTAGCTGTTTTTTTTTCATTTGGCCTTGAATGAAGGTATACTTAACTTTAGAAAAGTTTTAAAGTCTGCCAGATCTGCTTATTTTTCAATTCTAATAGAAGAAAACAAACACAATCCTAGGGTCTTGTTTAATACAGTGGTCAATCTAACTAAAAATAAAGCATCAGCATGCATTTCTCAACACAGCAGTAATGACTTTATGAATTTATTTACATGCAAGATTGATTATATCAGTGATAAAATAAACACCATCAATCTGTCTCTTACAGCATCATCCACTGTAGATCTGTAGATTAATGGATAAACTTAAGACTTTCTAAGCAGTAGGCGAGGAAGAACTGTCTAAATTGGTGAAATCCTCCAAATCAACAACGTCTATGTTATCGACCAAATTATAAAATCATTACATTTTGATCAAGAATTAAAAACGAGAGACACAAGAAACACAATGATATTGAATCTAAACATCTGAAATTCAGAATTGATATTCAGCCCTGTTATTTAATAATAATCACAATAAATTATGAAGATTAGTTATTAAAAATTATGATTATATATTTTTT
Source organism: Danio jaintianensis (assembly GCA_903798115.1). Taxonomy (NCBI): domain Eukaryota; kingdom Metazoa; phylum Chordata; class Actinopteri; order Cypriniformes; family Danionidae; genus Danio; species Danio jaintianensis. The sequence goes on along the minus strand of CAIGQV010016645.1, from coordinate 26,833,717 downwards.
TCATTCATAAAAAATCCTAGGCCATGTACACAAGTATTTTCCAACAGGTATTTTTCCTGTCTTCAGTAAAAAAAAAATCTCCTTGGAGATTTAAAAGCCTTATGGGGTGTTCACACCAGATGTGGCTTGCGCGAATAGATCGTGCTATTTGCGCATAAATAGGCACGTGAATATTTGGAGTCTTCTCGTTTCATTCACGCATAAAATTCACTTAATTCAGGGGTGAAAGTCACTTCACAATAGACGCGGATTTGCACATGGGAGGGGGTGTCTGTCTGCCTGCTCACTCCAGTTTCATTGCAAAATGGCTAACATGGACTTTATTGAGAGAGTAGCTATGCTCTATGTGCTTTTAGAAGGCCGAAAAACAGCATAGATTAATTCTGCGCCGTGTCTGAGTCAGAAACTATAGACCATTTTGAGGGATGTAAACAAAAACAATGGTCCCAATGTATTTCCTGTTTTACATTTTTAATTTCTAAAGCTTCTGAGAATCCAAAAAGAGCCACATATAGGTAAATAATGTTATGATAGTTGTTTTAACATTAGGTTATGATTGAATTGCCTCTTGTTACAGTTATGAAATAGTTTGATAACAAGCAGGAAATGTTCATGGGCCAAAGACATGACCACATTGAAATGGTCTATACCAAGGTGATGGAAGCTGATGGAAGCTGCAGTTTGATGAGCTGTTGTCCGGTGTCGGAAGGATGATTTCCCCCCAGGACACCATTAACAGGCGCTACGTCATAGTCACACCCCTACTAGCTTTCAAACGCCCAAAGTGCTCAATTCGTGCTGCCTCATTTGCGCAAATAGCCCCACAGGATGTCTAATAGCATTTTTGCATTGACTTAACATGTAAATCACTCGCTCTTGACACCTCATCCACATCTGATGTGAATGTACCATTAGAATAAAGCCATGCTGGCCAATCAGAAAGGAGAAAACAGTGCGCACGCTGACATCACGTTTCAAAAACTCAACCACACTGTTAGCAGAGTTTCAAAAATATTCATCTTTTCAGAAAGTTTTGGTTTCAGTCACTCGATGCTGCGTTTTCGTGTCAATAAATGGCCAAACCGCATAGAAAAAAAATACAGTTTTGAAAATACAGTGTTTGCATGTATAGATAGGGCATTGTTTTGTAATTTTACTGTCAAATCTACAATTTGTCAAGTACAAACTATGTATGACAGTATAAATTATGATGAAGACAACAAAAATGACATTTCAGTGATATATCACTTGACACATCTCATTGTTTATGTTTAATTGCTTTATTCATTAACATTATTTTCTGTGAATTTTCTGTCTTTCAACTGTTGTTGTTGTTTTTTTTTACCATAAATTGAGGAGTAATATTGAATGTATGTTTTCATGCAGCCTGATGGTGTTTTGCAGCTGTGCTCCTGCAGAGATGTTAAGTGACTGTTTGCACATTAACATTAATGCATCAGACAGACTCTTTGAGGCTGTTCGGTTCAGCGGTTGCCAGTCGCGGCCTTCAGATTGCTGGAGCTCCAGGAACAAACGCCTTGAGTCTTGAATGTTTACACCAAATTCCTGTCTCTTGTTTAGTGAGCAACATGAAAAGAAAGCGTTCTTGGCATATTTCTTTAGATATGTTAGAAAGACAAACACAGCCTTGTGGAGGCTTCTTTGATCAGCTGACGCTCAAAAAAAACATATGCTGCTTCAATCAGGATGCAGATATTTTCATTGGATCGACTGGTTTGGAATATTTAAAATCTAAGGCTGTATCCTTCAGTGTATCTTGGAGGTGTAATGTGTCTGAGCCACACCATCTAGCCAAACGTTTGTTTAAAGTACAAATAAAATCAAAACTAACCATATTGATTTTGTTAGCTGACATTGCTAGTTTTGTGGTGAACAATTAATCTGTTCATGTCATTGCTAAAAAAAAAAAAAAAGAAGTTTGCCCTTGTAACCTTTTAATTGTTTTGTTTTTTTCAGTTCAATTCTCAGATTACATCTGTCTGAGGTATTGGGCATGGCTAAAATACTTTACCCCCCCCCCCCTTGTTTGACAACAGACAGAAATGGTAAGAAGGAGGTGTCTTTCAGCTTGTAATAACTCTTCTAAAACCCATTTCCCGATCTTTCTGAATGAAATGCCTACTTTACTACATCCAATCAGCTTGCAGTTGAAAAACAAGCCGCGCCCACTGTTTTCTCGTTTAATATTCTGTTTCTCTAGTAACTGCGTCACAATACAAAAAATTATAATAAAATGGTTGCAGCTTCCGATTCATGTGGTCTTTAAGGCAAATTATTTCACTCAGCGGCCATGTTTGTAGGCATTCTAGTAGTTGCTGTCTTGATCTGCATTTGACTGAACTGACTGTACCTTGCATTCATTTCAAACTTATTACAAATTTTTTTTTATTTTGAAGTGTAGTTGGTTCATTTAAAAGTAGAGATTTCAAGCTTTACGTGGATATATTTCTCATGTGTGTGAAGCAAGTAGCCTATTCTCTAATGGCGTGTTCACACCGAATGTGGATAAAGCATCAAGTGCGAGTGATTTACATGTTAAGTCATGCAAAGACGCGAATACACATTCTGCGGCACTGTTCGCGCAAGTGACGAGGTGCGAATGACGCGATTTGCGTGAATGAAGTGGATCAAATTGAGCATTTTGCGCATTTAACACGCGAATTGGAAAATCTGAACTTTAGCGGACATTCGCGCCGCGTTAACCAATCAGGAGCTTGCTCCTGTAGGGGTGTGATTATGATGAGGGGAAATCTTCCTGCCAACACCAGACAACAGCTCATCAAACTGGGCTCGGCTCAGCCGGAAGCACTGCTAAAAGCTTTCATCATCCAAGTATGGTTTCTGGAGGGGTTGATGAACTCAGACACGATGCTGAACGAATCTGCGCTGTTTTTCAGCCTTCCTAAAGCACAAAAAGCACAGTTACTCTCTCAATAAAATCCATGTTAGCCATTTAGCAACAAAACTAGAGTCACCAGGCAGACAGAAACCCCGCCCATGACGCAAATACATGTCTATTGTGAAGTGAATTTGACGCGCGAATGAAGCGAGTAAGCTCAAAATGTTCACGTGTCTATTTACGTGCGAATAGTGTGATTTATTCACGCAAGCTGCTTCTGGTGTGAACACAGCATAAGATTCCAGTGTCTTTGCCGACCACAGAGGATTAATAACAACTGCAGAAGCTTGTAAGGGACACACGTCTGGTCCGAGCCCCTCTACTGGAGAAATGATAATTGGCTCCTGTACCCGAAGGAGGGGCTTCAATCGCCATATTGACCGTTACACTTTTCCTCATTCAAAACTATATGAGTGAAATGTCTTGTGTATTCTATTGTCTGATATAGCAACTGGGGTGCCTCAGGGCTCTGTTCTAGGGCCGCTTGTCTTCTCTATTTACATGGCATGACTGTCATTTGGAATCATGACTTTTGCTATCATTGATGACTCCCAGCTCTTCCTTTCATTACAGTCGGATGATCTGGCGATTGCTGCTCTGATATGAGCATGTCTGCTCAGATATTTTATTTTATTATTTTGTTGATCAGATCACTTCAGTGAATATGTATTATATACAGTTGAAGTCAGAATTATTAGCCCCCTGTATATTTTTTCCCCAATTTCTTTCCCAATTTCTCCAATTTATTTTCAAACACATTTCTAAACATAATAGTTTTAATGACTAATTTCTAATGACTGATTTTTATTTTATCTTTTCCATAATGACAGTACATAATATTTGACTAGATATTTTTCAAGATACTAGTATTCAGCTTAAAGTGACATTTAAAGGCTTGACTAGGTTAATTAGGCAAATTAGGGTAATTAGGCAAATCATTGTAAAAAGATGGTTTGTTATGAAGACAATCGAGAGAAGAAAATATTGCTTAAGGGGGCTAATAATATTGACCTTAAAATGGTTTTTTAAAAAAAATTAAAAGGTTTTTATTCTAGCCGAAATAAAACAAATAAGACTTTCTCCAGAAGAAAAAATATTATAGGAAATACTGAGAAAAATTCCTTGCTCTGTTATACATCATTTGGGAAATATTTTGAAAAAAAAGAGAGAAAAAAATCACAGGAGGGCGAATAATTTTGAATTAAACTCTACATAATGTAATAATGTGCCCATGTTGTGAAGCTGCTTTGGAATGATGATTATTGTCAATTATTGTCAATATTGGGATTATGCATTTAATATCCACATGTCAGGAAAATGTCCTGCTGCTATGGCAAGCCATTTTGAAATTTAATCAATAGCCCGTACTAGTATGTATTTTCATGTTACTAGTACTTATTTTTTATATACTAGTATATTATTACTGTACTTATTCATTAGATACTAGTGCCTATTCTTTAGATACTAGTGCTTTTTAAAAAATATACTAGTGCTTACTCATTAGACACTGGTTCTTTTTATTAGTTAATAGTACTCATTCATTAGATACTAGTATCTATTAAATAGATACTAGTACTTATTCATTAGATACTTGTACTTATTAAATACATACTAGTACTTATTCATTAGATACTAGTACGTATTCATTAGATAGTATCTATTTAATAGGTACTAGTACTTATTCATTAGGTACTAGTACTTATTAAATAGATACTAGTTCTTATTTATTAGATACTAGTACTTATTTTAATAGTGACTAGTAACTATTCTGTTGTTCCTAGTTTTCCATTAATTTCTATGGGATCTGTCATTGAGATATCAATTATTCAGCTTTGACTAGTATGTATTCCAGCTGGCACTAGTACATATTTTTATGTACTAGTAGTTAATCATTAGGTACTAGTACTTATTAATTAGATACTAGTACATAGTACTAGTACCTAGTACCTACTAGTACCTAATTAATAGATACTAGTACTTATGCATTAGATACTAGTACTCATTCATAAGGACTATAGATTAAATGTCAAAACGGCTTGCCAAACTGCTGCAGGACCATCTCACACTTACATGTATGCAATTTGGCTGAGGTTTTTATCCAAACCTACATGAAAAAATACTATAGTACTTTATAGTAAATACTATTGTTTTTTTTAACCACTTCATAGTAAAGTGTATTATACTCTATGTATTATAATATTTACAACTCTTAGTTAAGGAATGCTACAGCATACTGTAAGGCAAGGCAAGTTTATTTATATAGCACATTCAATGTGCTTTACATAAACAGGAATAAAAGAGACAAGTATAAGAAAATAAAAACAAATAATAAGTAAAAACAGATAAAAACAGATTAAAATGTGTTAAAACAGGTTATAAAAGAATGAGAAAGAAAATAAAGACATAATAGTGCGATCTATCGGACATAGCACAGTGCTCATTCATTCAGTGCTCACTCCTGAATGATCATAAGGCACAGCTAAACAGATGTGTTTTAAGTCTTGATTTGAATGTACCTAATGTTGGAGCACATCTGATCATTTCTGCAAGCTGATTCCAGCAGCGGGGGGGCACAGTAGCTGAAGGCCGATTCACCCTGCTTTGACTGAACTCTTGGAATTTCTAGTTTATATGATCCTAAAGATCTGAGTGATCTGTTAGGTTTGTGTTCAGTGAGCATATCTGTAATGTATTGAGGTCCTAGGCCATTTAGTGATTTATAGACAAATAGTAATACTTTAAAATCTATTCTGAGTGTAACTGGGAGCCAGTGTAAAGACCTGAGGACAGGTGTGATGTGCTCTGATTTTCTGGTTCTGGTTCTGGTTCTGACTGCAACTGTCTGACTGTCTTTTTAGGAAGGCCAGTAAGGAGTCCATTTCAGTAATCCACCCTGCTGCTGATAAAAACATGAACAAGTTTCTCTAAGTCCTCACTGGAAACAAAGCATCTGTAGTGTTAATTAGTGAACTGATAAACTGTAATAAATACTGTGGTATACTTTAGTTTATACTACAGTAAATTGTAATGTATTGTAGTATAATATATCCTATAGTTGTAGAAATCGACAGTATTGGGTCATTTGGTTATATTACAATAGTTTTTTATGTTACCAAAGCAACTACAGAATTACCACAACATATTAATTCAAGTACTTTACTACACTATGGTTCGAAAATGCGTCAAAATTTGCATTAAGAAGATATAAACATCCAAAGGTTGCTGTTTGTCTCTTCCGCCTAAATGGATCAAGGTTTTTTTTTTATTGAAGTCACCTCATACTTCAGTTTCTCATCAAATCTTCTGACCAATCAAATGCTCTCTAGTATCCGACGTGCCCCGCTCCCTTCAATACGCTTTTTAATTTGCTTTTCATTTGATGCGCTTGATCTCAACCACTCTGCTATTGGTTGCTTATAAGGGGAGGAGCTATTCTGTCCCACCATGTCTTTATGTTTCAGTTTAGATTACGTCAAACATCAAATAAAAAATGCACATTTGAAAGCACTTCATCATAACAAGACTGTCAGGAACCTAATAGTGTTTCTTGATAACCAGCTGAACTTTACAGACCACTTTGCTACAACTGCCCAATTGTGGAGATTCGCTCTATATATAGTCTTCTTTCCTATCAGAACATGTTGCTCAACTGCTTGTCTGGGCTATTGTTATGTCCAGACTGGATTATTGCATTGCTCTCTTGGCTGGCTTCCCAACCAACAACATCAAGCCTCTACATCTGATCCAGAATAGATTGTTTAGTATCTTAATTTTCTTAATTATTCAAATAAACAAGAATGACCAAATAAATGCTTGTGGAATCAAGTGTGTTCACAACAAAGCCATGCAACCGCACAACATTTCCACTTCAAGCTAAAAGTTTACTGTGGCTTCCCTTGGCACCAAGCACAGCTTGAACTGTTTTGTTCTAATTGTCCTGACATTTTCTGAAATAATGTGCTTATATATAAATAATGTGTGTATTCTTATACAGCCTCTATAATATTCAGGTCTGGACTCTGTGGAGGCCATTTCATGACTGTCTGTGTTTCATCAGCTGTTTTCTTTCTCCAAATAGGATTTCACTGCAATTAGCAGATCATTATCATGCTGAAAGTGAAAACTATTACCATTATAATGGATTCAATCATATCTGCGCTTTTCAACATTCACAATTCCATCAATTCAGACAATATTGCTAACAACACTGGTAGAAATGCAGCTCAAACCAGGACAAACAGCCTCTCTCCAACATTCTTTCACATGTCTTAAACAATTAAACCAAAATAATTCAACCTCTAACCTAACCTAAGTACTATCCTAACAAACCACACATCAATTAAAAGATTATTTATTCACATATATCCATTATACCATCAGTAAAACAACAGATTTAATGTTGGCCTAAAACCTTTGCACAGTACGTACTGTATATATTTAGCTTTTTTACTTTTTTTTTTACACTCCATAAAATATAACATAAAAAAAATGAATATTGCAATGTTGTTGTTGTTTTCGAGTATCATGCAACCCTGAAACAAGTATTACATCTTTAATGTGCAATCAGATGTTCTTCAATTTGTCAAAAATCTGTGCCTGTTCTCAGTCAATACAGACCAGACGTTACGCCGATAGTTGAGCATCTGCCGCCATGAGTCTGATGTGTGTGTGTTTTTTTCCTGTGTGTTTGTGAGCAGGTCTGGTGGTAAGAGAAGCGCGGATCGAGATTTCCCGACAGCAGGTGGAGGAGTTGTTTGGTTTGGAAGATTACTGGTGCCAGTGTGTCGCCTGGAGCTCGGCAGGAACAACCAAGAGCCGCAAGGTGCACGTCCGCATCGCGTGTGAGTACAAACACACTGCCTTTCCTCTGACTGCAGGAGATTTCACTCTCTGACAGACACTGGGGCCGGGTGTTTATTGGGAACACACACTCACATACACACACTTACAAGGTCTGTTAGAAAGTCTGTACGCTGGCTGAAGGTAATGGAGCATTTATGCAGATGAGAGACTCCAGACAGGAGACAGTCTGGTGCATATAAACACACACACACACACACACACACACACACACACACACACACACACACACACACACACACACACACACACACACTCTCTCTCTCTCTCTCTCTCTCTCTCTCTCTCTGTGTCGAGTCCCGGTCGACAGAAGCAGACTGAAGTGCCCTTGGGCTGCACTGCTAACCTGCTCCCAAATCTCACACACTCAAGATGAACTGCAGGAAATTAACAAGATTAATAACACCATAAAGAGATGTCCAGACAAACCCAGTGTGTGTGAGTGCGCGATTGTGTGTGTGTGTGTGTGTGTGTG
>CAIGQV010016645.1:26783162-26794119 GCA_903798115.1 Danio jaintianensis | reverse complement strand
CACACACACACACACACACACACACACACACACACACACACACACACTCACTAAAGCTGAAATCAACCTTTAAAGGGATCACACTTGGTTTGGGGGGAAAAAAGGACAGTTTGAATCCAATATATCCACTTCTTCGTTGTTCACTTGGAGGTGAAAAGAAGTTCAAATACTTGAGCTGTGATATATTGTTAGTAGGGCTGCAGGATGGTATTGGAGAAAACTGATTTGATATACGAATATACCCAGCAGGCACAGGACGTCAACATGATGTCAGATTGACGTTGTACCCAAACGTCGTGGGACGTTGCATTTTGGGTGGAAATGAAAATTGAGTTGACGTCAGAACCCAACGTCAGGCTGATGTCAATGTCCAACGTCGGGCAGTCATTGGATTTTGGTCACTTTCCAATGCAACCTAAAAACAACCAAATATCAATGTCTAATGATGTTACAGCTTGACGTTGTGTGGTGTTATGACTTTAAAGGTTAGCTCTAGGGATTAAAGAGGTAACATTTTGTACAAGTTTGTAGTGAGTTGGTGGCAAAATAGCAAAACAACAACCAAATAATGCAAAAATAAGTGTATTTATTTACAAAAGTGAAAAGAAGTTCATCATCATGTTCTTTTCGGCTTAGTCCCTTTATTAATCAGGGGCCGCCACAGCGGAATGAACATATCCAGCATATGTTTTACGCAGCGGATGTCCTTCCAGCTGCAACCCATCACTGGGAAACACCCATACACTCTTATTCACACACATACACTACGGGCAATTTAGCTTACCCAATTCACCTATAGCACACCACTTTGGACTTGTGGGGGAAACCGGAGCACCCGGAGGAAACTCACGCCAACACGGGGAGAACATGCAAACTCTACACAGAAATGCCAACTGACCCAGCCGAGGCTTGAACCAGCGACCTTTTTGCTGTGAGGCGACAGTGCTAACCACTGAGCCACAGTGTCGCCCTTGAGTATACAGAATAAAACAAAGAACACATTTTACTCTAACACATACCTATAAATCGTAAAAATCCAGAGAAACTGAGGATGGCCTCTTAATTTTTTCTATAGCTGTACAGTATATTGTCATACACTCCAACCCCAGTAGTACTTTTATAGTAAAATAATAGTGATTTATGGCCCTTCGTCGTGACACCCGCTGTGAGAAATGCTGAAGGCAATGAGACGAACTGTGAAACGATTCCCATGGCGATCGCGAGGCCCCTCAGCCAATCAGATTCCAGAACTAGAACCAACTGCTGCATAAATATGTATATAAAAATCTCAGCATGCTGTCAAGTCAAACATTATGATTTACACAGACAAGAGGAAGGCCTCATCTGTCATAAAATCATCTACAGTAACTTTATGCCTCCATACACTGAGCGAAATTGACAGGTGTCAAATGTGTCAACCTTTTTCTCAGCAATCAGCAAATGCACGGTGGCTGATTTTTTTTTAGTAGCATATTGTACATATTGAAAGAATAGTCATCTGACTTTCACAAATGCATACATATTTTAACATTATTGCTCAAAAATGCTACTTTTTTTTTTTTTTGACATGCTTGTTTAAAGTTATCAGGATGAATGTACAATGTGCTTCCAGGCAATATAGTTTCTAAATAAAGAATCTGGCATGGGTTATAGTCCAAGTCTACTACAAGAGCAAATCATAAACATTCATTCATTTTCTTTTCGGCTTAGTCCCTTGCGGAATGAACCACCAACTTAGCATATGTTTTACGCAGCGGATGCCCTTCCAGCTGCAACCCATCACTGGGAAACATCCATACACACTCATTCACACTCGTACACTACGGACAATTTAGCCTACCCAATTCACCTATAGCGCATGTCTTTGGACTTGTGGGGGAAACCGGAGCACCTGGAGGAAACCCACGCTAACACGGGGAGAACATGCAAACTCCACACAGAAATGCCAACTGACCCAGCCGAGGCTCGAATCAGTGACCTTCTTGCTGTGAGGCGATCGTGCTTCCCACTGCGCCACCATGACGCCCAAATCATAAACAATAGTAGCAAATAAAATAACTTGTCATTTAACAAATATATATCCAAATTTAAGTAAATTATAACAATAAACAACTATGGGGAAAAATAATAATATCCACTTGACAGTTATCTGGATTTACTGTATTTATTAGGGTATGGGTGACTATATATATATATATATATGAGCAATATCACACGAGTAGCAGTGCGATATCGGCGTGCGTTAGTATGCCACCAGTGACGATATACAGCCACATCGCACTGCTACGAGTGTGATATTGCGTTTATACAACAGTTCACTGGCATAATCGAGTGTATAAAAAAGAAAATCAAACTCTGAGAGTCTCAAAACCCTTTTGTAAGATGAACTACTTTCTTCCGCCATTCATTCACATCTGCAGCTGACGTCAGAATAGCAGAAACGGTTGCTCATTCACCAACGTCACTTTAGAGCTAGTATTTGAATGATTCTGTAGCTTAATATCTAAAGTGATGACAAAGCAGGTGATTTTACTCACATTTTAAAATTATAAGGCTGAACGGCATGAAATGCCATCAGTCTACAGAGATTTCCCCGTATTTCTCTGTTGCAATCGGGAGATCACAATATTACTATGGTATAAATACAGCACTACAACATACAAAAGAGAGAGATCGACTTAGTCATTTACCTGTTTAATAATGATTTGATCAGCTGTAGTTTGAAATTACGATGTTTTTCCTCTTCTAATGGCTTATTATGCGGTCTCTGTCGCCATCTTGTGGATGAACATCGTCAACCGTCTTTGCTCAATTACAGGCTAATGGCCGCCGACGCGCTGTCTCTCAGAAATTATAAATATTTAAAATAGGCACTATCCTTATAAATAAACTGCATAGTTGCAATCTAAACAACTACATTCTCAACTAAAAAAGCCTCAAAAGTACATTATGTTGTCCAACAGCAGCATTCATTCATTCATTCATTCATTTTCAACCGCTTTTCCGGGGCCGGGTCGCGGGGGCAGCAGTCTTAGGAGAGAACCCCAGACTTCCCTCTCCCCAGACACTTCCTCCAGCTCCTCCGGGGGGATACCGAGGCGTTCCCAGGCCAGCCGAGAGACATAGTCCCTCCAGCGTGTCCTGGGTCTTCCCCGAGGCCTCCTCCCGGTGGGACATGCCTGGAACACCTCCCTAGGTAGGCGTCCAGGAGGCATCCGAAACAGATGCCCGAGCCACCTCAGTTGACTTCTCTCGATGTGGAGGAGCAGCGGCAATATCTGTCAAACTGTAGAGTGTCCTCTGCTTGTTGCAAGGAATTTTTCCACAGTATTTCCTATAATATTTTTTCTTCTGGAGAAAGTCTTATTTGTTTTATTTCGGCTAGAATAAAAGCAGCTTTAAAAAATTTTTTAAAACTGTTTTAAGGTCAAAATTATTAGCCCCCTTAAGCGATATATATTTTTTTGATTGTCGACAGAACAAACCATCGTTGTACAATGACTTGCCGTGTCCAAGATACATCATCTAGATGCACTGGGATGCATCGTCAGTGATGTATCCTGGGGTCACTGGGTGTTTCGGGTCTTTCAACATCAGACACCCTTGCCCAGGTGAGGTTGATCAGACCCCAGCTTGCGTCCCAGTAGCCATCACCCACGGATCAGCCCTCTTTATCCATAGCCATCTTGTGGCTTTCTCTGAAGCTTCGCAAACGGACTTAATGGCCCTCTTCTTAGCTGCTACTGCTAGGCCTAGTTGGTTGAAGACTTTACAGAATGAACGCCCTGCAAACCCTCTACAGCCCACCTCTATTGGCTCACAGTGGGTGTTCCAGCCCCATTCTCGGCACTTCTCTACTAGCTCCAAGTACTTTGATAGTTTCCTTTCATTTGCCTCTTTCATCCTCTCTTCCCAGGGCTCTGTGAGTTCAAGCATAATCAACTGTCTTGTTGCCTCAGAAATGATAATTATGTTTGGTTGGAGTGATGTTGTAACTGTGCTGTGGGAACTTTAACTTCTTCCCCAGGTCGACTTGCAACTGCCAGTCAGGGGCGAGTAGAGGAGGCCCGACCTTGTCCTTTGCAGTTGGCAGGGTTCCTTCCCAGCTTCCACAAAGTCAATCCTCCTTTTTGGGGCAAGATGGTACCTACCAGAGATGATGGCATTGTATATGCTTTCTGCCACCGCCTTCAGTACTTGGTCATGCCGCCAACGGTAGCACCCTTCCGCCAGGGCCTTTGGACTAATTGCCTAATTACCCTTACTTGCCTAATTAACCTGGTTAAGCCTTAAATTTGCACTTTAAGCTAAATACTAGTATCTTGCAAAATAACTAATAATATATTAAGTAAGTATATTAAGTAATTCTGACTTCAATTGTAAGTGAAGTTTATTTATAAACTAATTTCGAGAGGATCACGTGCTTATGATTGCTTGAGGCTTGTCCCGCATTATTCAATTTATGATTCACCAATCAGACGATTCCTAAGCCACTATAAATACCCTAAGTTCCATATAACAGCCATCTTCGTTTAGAAGAATCCCCCCTTCCACCCCTACTTCTCCACCTTTCCTAGATGGGTGACATGGTGGCCCAGTGGTTAGCTCTGTTGCCTCACAGCAAGAACGTCACTGGTTCTAGTCCTTACCAAGCCAGCCGACGTTTCTGTGCGGAGTTTACACGTTCTCCCGTGCTCACGTGGGTTTCCCCCGGGTTCCCCGGTTTCCTCCCACCGTCCAAAAACACGCAACTTAAGTTAATTGACTAATCCAAATCGGCACTGAGACATGCTCCTAGTAAGTAGTTATCTCTTAAGAGCAATCACTATCTGTTCGTTAGCTACTACAGCAGGGGAGTTCTTGAGATCTACCTGAGCTCAAACTCCCCTCTCGCCTTGCAAACGGGAGAGAGCCCTGAGCTCATAAGATCCTCGAGCCCGGGGCTCCCTCCCGTTTGCAAGGCGAGAGGGGAGTTTGAGCTCAGGTCTCTCTCCCGGGACAGCATGCCAAACAAGCTTTATAATCAATCATCAGCTAAGTGTGAACTCTTGAAATAGTATAATAAAAAGTACGTATAATATCTTTAAGTACTAATATTGGTCACAAAAAGAATATGACTTTTTAATGAACGTCTGTTTTCTGGGAGTGTAGAATTGGGAGAGTTTATTTTGGCTGGATTTATGATGTTCTGGTCTAATCTTGTCTGTTTGTTCTTGAATATTTAATGTATTTTAATATCACAGAGATGAAAGCCAAATTTGTAATGCTAAACTCTCTCTGTGTGTGTGTTGAAATTCAACTCCCTGGTTGGTTTGCTGATCAGATGTTATGATTCCAGCAGCCCTAAATGCTTTTTAAGTTTTGAACGAGTTTGGAAATGAGTATTCGTGTGGCATCGTGGTGTTGGTGCACACACACAAATCATGCTCTGGAATGACCTTTAAAAAGATCGATGCCAGAATACATGCATGTTTGGCAAGCATTTACTATGGTAACCATTTTTTCAGCCCAAAAAATACCGCTGCAGTTCATTTTCCTTCAAATCTGTAGCAAATGAACCCGAATTTGTGAATTCAGTGGGGACTTTTTTGTCATTGCTTTTCACTGCGTAGTCACATTCAGCTGAAATATTAATCACAATATCTTCCCTTTGTATGCTGCTGAAGATGGAAAATTATACGCGTTTGGAATTACATGGTGCCAATTTTCATTCATGCTTTATTTTGTAACTCTGCAACAAAAGTGTTCATGTGGCAGTTTACCCACAATGCTATCTGATTTATCATATAAAGTTGAAATCACAATTATTCGCCCTCCTGTGAATCTTTTTATTTTTATTTTTATATATATTTCCAAAATGATGTTTAACAGAGCAATGACATTTTCACAGTATTTCCTATAATATTTTTTCTTCTGGAGAAAGTCTTATTTGTTTTATTTCGACTAGAATAAAAGCAGTTTTAAATTTTCGAAAAAACATTTTAAGGTCAATATTATTAGCCCCCTTAAGCAATATTTTTTCTCGATTGTCTACAGAACAAACCATCGTTATACAATGACTTGCCTGATTACCCTAACTTTAACCTAATTAACCTAATTAAAAGCCTTTAAATGTCACTTTGTCACTTAAGTATCAAATGTCACTTAAATATTGGTATCTTGAAAAATATCTAGTAAAATATGAACTTTATGTATGTATGTATATATATATATATATATATATATATATATAATATCCGTATAATTTAAGTTATTGAGTTAAATTTGAAAATTCTTACAAAATGACTTTATCACCAAAATAATAATTAATTATTACAAAGTATTTTCCATTTTGGGGCATTCCTAATTATTGCCATACAGTCAGAATCAATGTATACTGTATTCAATGAATTCTGAACCACATTGTTTTGAAATACTCATAACAATATCTGTTCTTTTGTTCTGCATAAGATGGAAAGTCACACGGGTTCCTATGGAGATGACTAATTTTTCAGAATCATTCAGGGTCGTTCGCACAGAACGCATTTTTCCTTTCCAATGTGCTACTTTTCTATTGTTTTTCAATGTAAACAAACACTTGAAATACCTTTATGCTCACGTCTTGCATGTTTTAAAGCGCTGCGCATGTGAGCGCTGTGTTTTTTAGACGCCATATCAAGTTAAAAGATCTTCAACTTTCACACGCAGTGATGCTCATCACTGTCATTTCCACAGGAGTGAACCAATCAGAAGAGCTTGGAGGTGGGGCAACTGTTGCAAGTTTCAGTTTACAGGCACTCTGTGTTTTTTTTCTGGATACTAGGACTGCACAATATTGGAAAAATCTGACGTTGCGATATTTTGTTTTGATGCAATATGAATACAATTTCACCAGATGGCTTGAATAGCTCTATTTGTGGAAAAAAAAATCATAAATTTAGATTGGTTGGGTTGATTTTGTAAGTGTGTGAATCATTTATTCATTCATTTTCCTTCGGCTTAATCACTATTTCCGAGGTCGCCACAGCAGAATGAACTGCCAACTATTCCAGCATATGTTTTACGCAGCGGATGCTCTTCCAGCCACAACCCAGTACTGGGAAACTTAGCTTACCCAATTCACCTATAGCGCATGTGTTTGGACTGTGGGGCAAACCGGAGCACCCGGAGGAAACCCACGCCAACATGGAGAGAACATGCAAACTCCACACAGATATGCCAACTAGCCCAGCCGGGACTCGAACCAGTGACCTTCTTGCTGTGAGGCGACAGTGCTAACCACTGTGCCAAAGTGCCTCCCTGGGTGTGAATCATGTATAAAAAATACAATTGCAAGAATAATTACAGTAGAGCAAAGAAAAATAAAGAAACAGTTCTTCATGGATTTTCGGAGAGTCAAACAGTATTAAGATACAGAAGTTTAATAATGTAATGTAACAACACTGTATAGTCTTCATTGTATTAATAATTCAGTAAAATTATTCTTCATTAAAGGTATTTATTATTCTTCATGGATTTGCTCTTCAGTGTTTGGACTTTCAGCAGTGAAAATTAAACCACACTGAACTGAACTAAACTAAACTTCAACTCTGAAAACTGGACTGACACTGTTTAAATTTACTATAATCTTCTATGTGAAGCTGCTTTGACATAATCTACATTGTAAAACTCCACAAACCTCATGGATTCTCAATTGTTGATTGACTATAATCCCAACTTACCATTGCAGATCCTGCGATGTGACTAAACTGTGTGCACAATTATTAGGCAAGTTGTATTTTTGAGGATTAATTTTGTTATTGTACAACTACAGCGCTCTTGGTCAATCCAAAATGTAAAGAAACCCTCAAACCTGAACATTTAAGAAGTAAAAGTAAAGTTTTGACTTTCTTAAGAGAATATCTGCATGTACGACATTATTAGGCAACTATTAGTGTGCAGAATTATTATGCAACTAAATGAAAAACAAAGATTTTCCCATCTCACTTGTTTATTTTCACCTGTTAAAGTGAGAATATTAAACAAATTCAAAATTTACAAATAAACATTTCTGAAATAATAATAAAAAAAAAAGGCTCAGTGACCAATATAGCCATCCTTCTTTTCGATAACAGTCACAAGCTTTCCATTCACAGTCAGTCAGTTTCTTGATCTGGTCTGAATCAACTTTTTCTGCAGCTGCAACCACAGCATCCCAGACACTGTTCAGAGAGGTGTACTGTTTACCTTGACTGTAAATTTCCTGTTTAACAAGGGCCCAAAATTTGTCAATAGGGTTTATGTCAGGTGAAGAGGGGGGCCATGTCATTATTTTTTCATCTTTAAGGCCTTTACTGACCAGCCACGCAGTGGAGTACTTTGACGCATGTGATGGAGCATTGTCTTGCATAAAAATCAAAGTCTTCTTGAAAGGTGCAGACTCTTTCCTGTACCACTGCTTGAACAAAGTGTCTTCTAAAAATTGGCAGTAGGTCTGAGAGTTGATTTTGAGTCCATTTTCAACCCGAAAAAGTCCAACTAGCTCATCTTTAATAATACCTGTCCATACCAGTGCCCCACCACCACCTTGCTGGCATCTGAGTCAAAGTAGAGCTCTGTGTCCGTTACTGATCCCAGCACGGGCCCATCCATCTGGTCCATCAAGAGTCACTCTCATCTCATCAGTCCACAAAACTTTTGAAAAATCTGTCTTCAGATATTTCTTGGCCCATTCTTGATGCTTCAACTTATGTGTCTTGTTCAGAGGGGTTCGGGTTTCAGCCTTTCTTACCATGGCCATGTCTCTAAGAACTGAACACCTCGTACTTCTTGACACTCCAGGTAGGTTGCAGTTGTGGAATATGGCAGCACTGGTGGATAATGTGTTAGTTTCATGTTTGATTCTTCTCAAATCTTTTGATGGTGAATTTGCGTCTTTTCTTCTCGACACATTTCTTGCCACCCTGTTGACCATTTGCTACAAAACGCTTGATGGTTTTGTGATCATGCCCCAATATCTTAGATATTTCAAGAGTGCTGCATCCCTGTGAAAGACTTTTTACAATTTTTGACTTTTCAGAGTTGGTTAAATCTCTTTTTTGGCCCATTTTTCCTGAGGAGAAGAAACTGCCTAATAATTATGCGCCCCTTGATATAGGGCAGGGGTTCTCAATGTCTACATTAAAAGGTCTAAATCAGAATTTTTATTAAGGTCAAAGGTCCGGAACAATTGATATTACATAACTTATGTTTTTAATAAACATCCATAACATGCATCACAAGTCAACACTATTTATTTTTCTTTAAATAAAGTGGCGTTTGCATTCAAAACACATTAAATACAATGCAAATGTGGCAAAACCACTAATATAAGTGCATTATTATAAGTGCATTTTTGTACAAAACACAACAAAAGGTAGGCCCAATAGTATCTGGATGCAGCCATGATGATGCAAGCTGAGATTACATATCTCAGACATGCTATGTCAGGCACAATGCACTCAATGGAGCTAGTGACGTCACTGTGAGGGGTAGGGTTAGAGGTGGGCATTAAAATGCATTGCATGCAGGCCAACTGCATCAGGACCAACTGCATCCAGACCTCTCTCCAAAAAAAGTGAAAAATACAAAAGGTATGTGTAAAGAAAACTTTAGGTGTTGTAGTTTTGCGGCCCTTATATCTGTATTTTGTGGATACTGCCGTTCAAAATGTCCATGTTTCGTTTCATAGTGGCGTTTCACATTTCCACTCTTTACAAATCAAGCAGAAATGCTTTTTGCTGGCTTGTGGCAAACTTATCTGTCCATTCAACTTTGAACTGTCTATTCTCTTTATCAAATTTTCTTTTCTGTGAGACCGACACCTTCAATTATTCAAATGATCGCTTTGCTGCGGTGCGTTAAAGCAGGAGCAGGCGCACGTGATTTTATTTCGGCCCGTATTTTTTTTTTACACAAAAATACAAACAACTAAACTGTTGATGTACAAGGTTTATGCGTTTATAAATGAAGGAAATCCACAATTTGAATCCTTTACGCATGGTCTTGCAATACGAAATGGAATCGGGTCCGGATTGAATGCCCTTGCGGTCCAGATCCAGACCGGAGTCCAGACTTTGAGAAGCCCTGATAGGGCATTGATCTCCTTAGGCCACACCCTCCCTCGTTACACAAATACACATCACCTGATATGCATTAAATCCAATAAGCATTCAAGTTTATACAGCTTAGAGTTGGAAATTATGAATAAAATGATATGGTCAAAATAATCACTTGCCTAATAATTGTGCACACAGTGTATTGCGGACACACACATTGCGATATCGATGTTGAAACGATATATTGTGTAGCGGGTACCCTCATGTTTTATGCTGCGTTTCGTCTCGCGGTTTGAGAAGCAAAGACGCGTTGGATGTGAATGAGCTCTTAGTGTGCAAGCTTTGTTCTAAAAAGACAAATTTCTTAAAGCTCAACGTTTAAGCTACAGCAAAGGTATATGTTTGACAGTTTACCCACAATACCATCTGTTTCTTGTCATCTGAGCGACTCGAATTCTTTTGTTAAATCTGAAGCGTGACGTGCGGCGTTTGTTGTGAAGTTCTTCTGCTCTCCTCCGTTCTCCGCATCTGCTGTTGCTTTTGTTGAGCGTTTGCCGCTAATGCGCAGCCTGAAATGGGTTTTCAGAGGAGCGCGGAGCTTTGAAGCGCTGTGAGTCTGCTGTCTGATGGAATGAGGCAGTTCATCTTTGTTTGTAATGATGTTCATGTTTTGAGAGTGTGAGAGTTTGCTCCTGACAGCCGTTTTTGTTGTCACCGATAATGAGGACAGAAAACAGCCCTCTGTCACTGCGTCTTCTCTGTGTGTGTGTGTGTGTGTGTGTGTGTGTGTGTGTGTGTGTGTCAGACAGATGAAGAGAGTCTGGCCCCATTAACACAGAAGATCTCCTGCTATTCAGAGTGTGTGTGTGTGTGTGTGTGTGTGTGTGTGTGTGTGTGTGTGT
>CAIGQV010016645.1:26771238-26783062 GCA_903798115.1 Danio jaintianensis | reverse complement strand
GTGTGTGTGTGTGTGTGTGTGTGTGTGTGTGTGTGTGTGCGTGTGCGCGTGCGTGTGTGTGTGTGTTGGCAGCTGGACTCTGGGCTGGAGTCATTCATCACGCTCACGTGTGTGTGTGTGTGTGTGTGTATGTGTGTGTGTGTTGTGTGTGTGTGTCGTCTCTCTGTCTCTGTCGCTGTGGGATCTCATAGTGTCGACTTCACAGCTGCTGAGTTACACATAAAGAATCACTTCAGCTTTCACACACATCACAACACAGGCCGGACTCAAAGATAGAGTGTGTTTGTTTGTGTGTTTATGTTATGTGTGTGTTGTGTGTGTCTGTCACCAGGTTGTTTAAAATATGTATTTAAAACAATAATATGATGGGGGCGGTATGGTGGCTCAGTGGTTAGCACTGTCGCCTCACAGCACGAAGGTTGCTGTTTCGAGTCCCAGCTAAGGCAGTTGGCATATCTGTGTGGAGTTTGCATGTTCTCCCTGTGTTTGCGTGGGTTTCCTCCGGGTGCTCCGGTTTCCCCCACAGTCCAAGACGTGCGCTATAGGTGAATTGAATAAACTAAATTGGCCATAGTGTATGTGTGTGAATAAGTGTGTGTGGGTGTTTCCCAGTACTGGGTTGCAGCTGGAAGGGCATCCGCTGCGTAAAACATATGCTGTTATATAAGGTGATATATATGATGATATAACTACAGAAGAGTCAAGCTTTATTATTTATTAATTATATTTGAGAGAGATGCTAATGGTCTAATCCGATTCAATGATCTATGCTAAGCTAAAAGTGGTCCCGCCAGACCCAGAGATCGGCTGAATGGATTAAAAACACAGTAAAAATCAACTGTTTAACTGTAGGAGAGCTAATATTTTACTAGATATTTTTCAAGATGCTAGTATTCCGCTTAAGTGCAATTTAAATGCTTAACTAGGTTTATAAGGTTAAAGTTAGGGTAATTAGGCTGTTAATTAACACTGTTATTGTATAACAGTGGTTCGTTCTGTAGACCAGTGATCCCCAACCTTTTTATCATCACGGACCGGTCAACGCTTGATAATTTTACCACGGCCCAGGGGTGGGTGTACGTAGATTGCAAGTCGACCATCATCCGTTTTCTCAGAGGATGACAAGCTGATAAACATCGCTGCAACTCTGATACAAGTTTTGTTTTTGGGAGAAAATGAAAAGGCACTGCAGTGTTTGTGTGTTCTGTGCTGAATATTATATTGCCTGGATGGTGTGAGTGTGTTGCGCGCACCTCCAATGGAAATAACAAACTTGCACGCGGAAAAGACGCAAAATGTGTATGGCCCTTAAAGCCGCCGTCATTTGCGATCTCCAGCAGTTGATCTTTTTCCTGCACAGACATGCTGGATTCACCTGAATTGTTGACAAATGGGTTGCAGATCAATTCCTTGACAGTTCATGGGTCCTTCACTGGGCCTTTTCCCCTTCGTAAAGAAACATTCCAAAGATGTCTGTTTCTTACTTATATGGTGACCGAGATGTAAGCGAGAGAATACGTCATTTATCAAAATAAAATATCTTTCAAAATAAAAGATCATTCAGATTCGAATAATAATACAAAATAAAACAAAAATAATTAATGATTTCTTTTGCGGCCTGGTACCAATTGATCCACGGATCGGTACCCGTCCACAGCGTGGGGGTTGGGGAACACTGTTGTAGACAATTGAAAAAGAAATATTGTATAAGGGGGTTAATAATATTGACCTTAAAATGGTTTTTAAAAAAATTAAAAACTGCTTTTATTCTAGCTGAAATTAAACAAATATTATAGGAAATACTGTGAAAAATTCCTTGCTCTGTTAAACATCATTTGGGAAATATTTGAAAAAGAAAAAAAAAAATCACAGGAGGGCGAATAATTCTGACTTCAACTGTATATGTTAATAACAGTCTACTGTATTTTGTTGTTTTCAATAATTTACACTCATGTATAATAGGAACTTGATCTTTGCACAGCACTTGATGTTGAAAATGTAAGTCTCTAATTTAACAAAGTGACTTTGACATGTGCACAAATGTGCAGACTGGTGTTGTTGGCCGCAGTTCAACGATAGGTCCTCTGAAGTGCCTTGAAATGCACAGCTTTTTACGATGCGTGATGTAATTTCAACTGCAACATAAAGAGACTTCATTTTGAATGTCCTAGTTTCCTGTATGCTGACTGCTTACAATATATGCATGTGTAATGCATTTCCCATTCTGCTCTTGCCATAGAGAGGTGAGTGTCTTAGCTCAATCCCAGTCTTTTGGGGTTCCATCCCTCACTTTTATGACTATTATTTTATGCATTCATAATTCATACATTTGAAAGTGTTTAGGTGTGAACAATTGGTTATATCTGAATGAGTGACTGATTTTGGCTACGTCTTGCCGGGGACAGGACAGTTTTGAGGGCATTCGATTGGTCAGTAGATCTGATAAGAATCCTGGTTTAGTTCACAGTGGTTCAGGTGATAACAGAAGGGATGATACCAGTGAAGTCCATGTGGGAATAGGAAGATCATTCCACCAGCAAGGAACAGTGAATGAAAAGGTTTTGGAAAGTGACTTACATATAGCCTCTCTGTGATGGTACCACATAAACGATGTTGAATCCTTGTGGTGAAAGTAAAAACTGTACATTTTAAATGCCTATATCGTCAAAATGCAGCTTATAGATGACCTTATCACCCTATTGTCATCTTCATGTCTTTGTTTCTCATTTGTTAATAAACATTTTGGATTTTTTCTTTATAAATCTTAAAAATTATAAATCTTTAAACTTTACGAAACATTTCGAAGCAGACGAAACATTTCTTTTCAAGTGAAGATACACCTTAGTTGACTAGGGGGTGAGTAAATTACCAGGAGATATTAATTCTGGAAGTAAACGTAAATTCTTTAAATCTAACAAATTAATACTAACACCCAAAAAACTTGCATTTTGATTTTACTGAGACTTAAGCAGCCACCGGTGTTGCTAATAACAAGACTTTCTGTATTCTACATATCACCCCTTAGAGAGAACCGTGCCAGAACATTCCAGAGTTTTGAGAATACTCTTAGTTTTCTGGTGTGTGTGCGGATACGTGTGGATGTATTTAAACACATGAAAGTGTTCATTCCGGTGTGTGTCGAGTGTCTTATGGGATATCATCATCACATGCATTGCACTGGATCTATCAGTCTCGTGCACACACTGTATTGTTCTTTTGATTTTTGCTCCCCGGTGGCTCTCACTCTTAGAGGGGACATGCGTTAACACTGCGCTAAAAGAGCAGAGGCTTCTCATCTGTTTTCATCTGTGTGTCTGATGCTGATGTGAGGAATCTGCTCTAGCCAGTGTTTGTTGACAGCAGCCACTCTCAGTCAAAGTTTCTTCTCATCTCGCTCACTTTAAAGGGATGTTCTGGGCTCAGTGTACGCTAAGCTTTTACAACTGCGTCTGTGACTTGATGTATAAAAACAAACAAGGTTGGCTTGTGTACCCACATGAGAAAATGCTATAGTAACTACTACAGTGTTTTTGAAATGCAGTAGTAAAGTGTATTCTACTTTCTACATATTAGAGTATTTACAACTCTTTTTGTAACTTTGCTTCACGTCTGGCTGCCGATAAGCCTGTTGGGCTTTATTCTGCAAAAACAACCATCCTGGATGTACTTTATCCCGCTTACTACACAGAAACTTGCCACAAAACATAGCATTTAGACACAAAACACCATCATAGTTTATCAAATTTACTTTAAATAGATGCAAAGCTGACTGCTGAATGGAGTATACACTAACCTGCACATTATTCAGTCACAAGATGGCGGCAAACCGTCAAAAACGCAAAGCTAACAGAAATGAAAACAGCTAAATGGAGTATACACTAACCTGCGCATTATTCAGACACAAGATGGCGGCAAACAGTCAAAAACACAAAGCTGACAGAAACAAAAACAGCTGATAGAGTATACGCTAACATGCGCATTATTCAGTCACAAGATGGCACCAAACAGTCAAAAACGCAAAGCTGGCGAAAACAGCTGAATGGAGTATACATTAAACAGTGCATTATTCAGTCTCAAGAAGTCTCAAACAGTCAAAAACAAAAAATGGACAAAAAAACGAAAACAGCTGATGGAGTATACACTAACCTGCTGATTATTCAGTCTCAAGATGGTGCAATGCAGTCAAAAACACAAAGTTGACAGAAACGAAAACAGCTGAATGGAGTATAGATTAACCCGTGCATTATTCAGTCTCAAGATGGCGCTAAACAGTCAAAAACAGAAAGCTAACAGAAACGAAAAAAGCTGATGGAGTATACACTAACCCGTGCATTATTCAGTTTTAAGATGGTCCCAAACAGTCAAAAACGCAAAGTTAACAAAAACGAAATACTAACAGAAAGCAAATTCTAACCTACATATTATTAATTCACAAGACAGCGCCAAATAGTCCTGCGTTATTTAGTGTTTTATTATCTCAGGATAACATACCTTGGAATGCCCATGCCAATCAGAATCGAGTATTCCAGACAGTTAATACTAATAATGTAGTATAATATACACTGTTGCTGGAGAAAACTACATTATTATGTCATTTGTTTATATTACCATAGTTGTGTTACCATAGCAAATATAAAATCACCACAACAGATTAATACAAGTATTTTACTGTAGTATGGTTTGAAAACACTAGTATTTACTATGTTACTATCGTATTTTCCTTCCATATGGGTACATGTAATGGAAATATGTGAAGCAAGTCATATCTAAGGTTACCAAACTGAAGCTTTTATTTTAGACATGCACCAAAATGCACAGAATTTAGCAAGAGCTGTGATTCTCATGCACATCTTTTCAGGGAAACTTGGTTTTGTGATCACTAGCAAAATTCCCCCAAAACTGAAAATACTTTATAATAATTATTTTTTTTATTTTATAACTGATTTTATAACTGAATATAAAGGGACTAAGCCGAAAAGAAAAGGAATGGAATATATTTAAACCTGTAATATATTTGTGACTCAAAGCTAAATTTTCAGCATCATGACACCATTCTTCACTCTCACATGATCCTTCTAATGTTCATAAACATTTCAGATGATTCAATAAATAATACAACTTTTTTGTTTTAAACCAACTTATTTTGTTTCAGAATAAGCTAGTTTTACAGCTCCCCTATAGTTAAACGCTTGAGTTTTTTTAACATTTTTTTAATCCATTCAGCCAATCTCTGGGTCTGCTGAGAGCACTTTTAGTTTAGCTTAGCATAGATCATTGAATCAGATTAGACCATTAGCATCTCTCTCAAACATAACAGGTTCATAAATAATAAAGCTTGACTCTTCTGTGGTTATATAATGCACTAAGGTCAACAGAATATGATAAGACTTGACTATGATGGAGATTATGTTGTAGTTTTCATTCATATTTTACCTTTTTTTTTTTTTTTTTATTAAAACTATTTAAATATATATATATTTTAATAGTTGCTAAAACATAATCATTCCAATAATTTAATAAATTAAAGTAATAGTTTAAATATTTTATGTAAAATATCAGCCTTCACTCACATGATCCTTCTAATGTCCATAAACTTTGCATTCATTCATTCATTTATTCATTCATTCATTCATTCATTTATTCATTTTCCTATGGCTTAGTCTCTGATTTATCAGAGGTTGCCACAGCGGAATGAACCGCCAACTATTCCAGCATATGTTTTACACAGCGGATGCCTTTTCAGCCGCAACCCAGTACTGGGAAACACACATACACATTCTCTCACACACGCTCATACACTACGGCCAATTTAGTTAATCCAATTCACCTATAGCACATGTCTTTGGACTGTGAGGAAACCAGAGCACCCGGAGGAAATCCACACGAACATGGGGAGAACATGCAAACTCCACACAGAAATGCCAACTGGCCCAGTCAGGACTCGAACCAGTGACCTTCTTGCTGTGAGGCGACAGTGCTAAACACTGAGCCACCATACCACCCCATAAACATTTCAGATAATTAAAAAAATAACTTACTTTGTTTCAAACCAGCTAGTTTTTATTTATTTTTTGTTAAAACCTCTGAAGGCCGCAAAACTTCCAAAACCCAATACTCACTGGTCCGACTGATTGCATATCAAATACTAATCTGTCTCTCAACGTCTGTTGCATAACACGAGCGAGCATAAAAACGAAATAAAATGAGATTAGCGAATGAAAATAGACATTTGTGAATTATTTAGAGCGTGACTAAACAGGTGCGAGTCAGACTTAGCAGACATCTACAGGGCCAATAAATCATTCATGAAAAATTAAATAAGCCATCCATAATTTATCAATGTGTTGGTTGGCAATTAATCATTTATACTTGTTTGTAATGCCGATCATGTATCAGAGAGAAGAAAAAGCGATGCTTTTGAGAGATCTGCGAGGATTTCGGAGACTTCTCCACTGTTTTTTTTTTCTCCCAGAGAATCTGAAGGCAAATGAAAGAGGAACGAGGCTTTTTTTTATCGGGAAAGTTGTTTGAGAGTTTTCTCCACTACTGAACTGGGATTTCATCCACCATTAAAGCCAGAGACAAAATTTCTTCGGATGCACACACACATGCACTTTGTAGTGTGCACTTTTAACCTCTCTCCTTCAAGGTCACTCAGATCTCAGAAGTGGGATTTTTACAAGTTATCAGAGGTTATCGAGCTTGTCCTTAAATCCCTGTAGTGTCTCTGAAGTGTAACCTCCATTTCTCAGCAGCGGGAGAAGCTCCGAAAAAACCTTCTCCAATTCTGCAAGGCCACTGGAGCCCGACTCCTCTAAGCCTTCGCAATTCAGAAAAGCTTCGGCAGTCTCTCCATCAAAGCTCACCGGGTTTATTTTGTGCTTCACTCTCGCTTGACCCATATCCTGTATATAGCAAACTCATGATGACGACGATAACCCGAGTCTTGAACCCGCTGACAGAATTGGGAAAGTGGCCTGCAGAGATGATGAATGGATCGACGGCGGTAGAGTTTAGCGTCAAATTGTGAGATTTTTTATCGGGACGCCGCCTGTGTTGGTTTGTGCTGCTGACCTCCGTACGTGTGTATCTGATGGTATGAGTGAAATCTGAAACACTTGACCTGGTTCTAAAGGGGTCGCATCATGGAAACTGGGTTTCTCTGGCTCTATTGAGAGTAATATAAGAGTTCAGTGTGGTATAGATGTTTTTCTGCATGATATTTTAGCTTGGGTGTTGATCGAGGTTTGCTGTCCGAAGTGATTGAAATTGGATTACAAATGCACATCTGGGTGTCACGGTGGTGCAGTGGGTAGCATGATCGCCTCACAGCAAGAAGGTCGCTGGTTCGAGCCGCGGCTGGGTCAGTTGGCATTTCTGTGTGGAGTTTGCATGTTCTCCCTGTGTTCGTGTGGGTTTCCTCCGGGTGCTCCGCTTTCCCCCACAGTCCAAAGACATACGTTACAGGTGAATTGGGTAAGCTAAATTGTCCGTAGTGTATGAGTGTGAATGAGTGTGTATGGATGTTTCCCAGTGATGGGTTGCAGCTGGAAGGGCATCCGCTGCGTAAAACATATGCTGGATAAGTTGGCGGTTCATTCTGCTGTGGTGACCCCAGATTAATGAAGGGACTAAGCTGAAAAGAAAATGAATGAATGAATGAAAGAAAATGCACATCTATTTGGCACGTTCGATTGGCACGTCATCGCCACCTCAGGTCAGAATAACAGCAGTGAGGAGATTGTAAATAAAAAAAGGATGTAAGGATGTCGCCAGAGTGGCTTTTTGGTTTCTTTTCTTGTGCATCCCAGCCACTAGGTTAGGTTAGGTTACTTAATTTATACCCGAAGGTAGATTTGGTTTGCAGGCAAGTGTCCTCATTTCAGAACAGTGCCACAAAAACTCACATAGTAACAACAACAACAAATGGACATAAAGACATAAAACATAAACATACAAAACACTCTTTCAAAAAAAAAAAATAATAATAATAATTCATTCATTCATTTTCTTTCCGGCTTAGTCCCTTTATTAATCAGGGGTCACCACAGCGGAATGAACCGCCAACTTATCCAGCATATGTTTTACACAGCGGATGCCCTTCCAGCTGCAACCCTTCACTGGGAAACATCCATACACACTTATTCACACACATACACTATGGACAATTTAGCTTACCCAGTTCACCTATACCACATGTCTTTGGACTTGTGGGGGAAACCGGAGCACCCGGAGGAAACCCACGCGAACGGGGAGAACATGCAAACTCCACACAGAAACACCAACTGACCCAGCCGAGGCTCGAACCAGCAACCTTCTTGCTGTGAGGTGAACGTGCTACCCACTGTGCCACCGTGCAGCCAATAATAATAATAATAAAACAATAAAGGATAAATAAATAATCACTTCAAGTGTCCACCCTCCTCCCCAAATAAATGTTTAAAACAATCTCTAAAATGTAAAATATACAAGTAACAAAAATGCTTTAGTCAATGCCTTATTTAAATAAGGCTTTAAATAATGGCTGCAGGTATGAAATATGAAACTATTTTTGTATCGTTTAGTTCTACAGCTAGATACTAAAAACCTGCGACCAGAAGGAAGGAGCTGAAACTCTGAGTGTAGGGGATAAGCAGTGTCACTTAAAATGGAATTTGTAATTCTCTTTAGCTGCCTGGTGTACCCAGCCTCCAGATCGCCTCACAGCAAGAAGGTCGCTGGTTCGAGTCCCGGCTGGGTCAGTTGGCATTCCTGTGTGGAGTTTGCATGTTTTCTCTGTGTTGGCGTGGGTTTCCTCCGGGTGCTCCGGTTTCCCCCACAGTCCAAAGACATGCGCTATAGGTGAATTGAATAAACAAAATTGGCTGTAGTGTATGAGTGTGTGTGTGAATGTGAGAGTGTATGGGTGTTTCCCGGTACTGGGTTGCGGCTGGAAGGGCATCCGCTGTGTAAAACATATAATATAACAATAATTGTCAAAAATGATGTTGAATGATTTTGAACGCCTCAAACATTGATAAAATGAGTTGAAACCCAAATATAATATGAAATAATCAACGTTTCTTTTTTTCCCTGAATGCTGAATCTCATTGTTTATTCTTGAATTGAACTTTAGTCTGTATTAGTATGCGATTCGTGATTAATCCCACTCTGGCATATCATTCTACATAATTCAACAAAAAAATTATTGATAAATACTCAATGGTTGTTTCATATTTGCATTTGAACACACTTTGAACTGTTGTATAAGTGCAATAATACACTCATACCAACTATAATTGGCGCTATATCACCACTGTGATTAGAGGCATATTGCAGGCATATTGCAGAGCTACAAGTGTGACATTACTCATATATATTTAGAATGTGCGTTACATAATATATACAAGCTTCTATAATATAATATGCCATATATATATATATATATATATAATACATTTTCTTTCCGCAGAAGCAAGGACTCTCAGTCTTTCCAGGCATTTTTTTTTCTCTCTCTTCCTCTTTCTGAAAGATTGAGTGTCGTATGGAAACCCCAGCTGAACTCGGACTCAAATGAATAAGTCCTACATTTTTCCATCAATATTAGAGACTGAGAACATCCGCTGATACTCCCGTCTGCTTCAGCAAACACAACACAGCCAGGCACTATCAAATGATCACTTCTAAAAAAATAATTTGAATCCTGTTGTTTTTACTTTTTAGTTAATGTTAGTCAGGGTTTCTTGCACATCATTTTACATTCTTATTAAATTCTTTTGCTGATTTTTGATCTGATTTTTGGGTGGTTTAACAGGCTGCTTTTGTTACTTTACCTTCTATAATGTTATTTTTTACTGTTTGTTTCTCTGAATGACATTTTTTTCATTAATAATTTTTTTTAATTTAGATTAGTCATTTTTTGCAGTTTTAGATTTTAAAAAAATATTATTTAAGTTTTTAAAATTAAAATGTACTATTAAATTAATGTATTATTTAGTTTAATTATTTAATATTTTAAACTTTTTTTTTTTACAGATTTTTGCTCAGTGTGGTTTAACGGGCTGCATTTGTTACTGCACTGTACCTTTTTTTAAATTATAATAAAATTTTTCATGAATTCATTTTTTTCTTCATTTCACTAAGTCATTTTTTGCAGTTTTCAATTTTCAAAAATATTATTCAACTTGTATTGTACTTGTATTATTACATAAAAGTACTATTTAGTTTAATTATTTAATAATTTTTGTTTTTTATTTTTATATTTTTGCAGATTTTTAATCAGTGTGGTCCAGCCGGATGCTGTACTGAACCTTCTATAACGTTATTTTTAATTAATTACAGTTTAATTTTTCATTAATTAATTTTAGAATCATTTAAATAAGTAATGTTTTGCAGTTTTAGATTGTTATTATTATTTAATTCATTATTTATTATTCTTTATTACTATATTATTATTTATTATTAAATTAATGTATTATTTAATTTAATGACTTTATAATGTTTTTTGTTTTACATTTTTGCAGATTTTTGATCTGTGGTTTAACAGGCTGCTTTTGTTACTGTACTGTACCTTCTATAATGTTATTTTTTACTATTTATTTATGAATTTTTTTCATTAATTATTTTTTGCAGTTTTAGATTAAAAAAAAATACATTATTTACCTTTTTTAATTAAATTATTTCATATTTTTTAATTTTTATTATTTTTTTTGCAGATTTTTGCTCAGTGTGGTTTAACGGGCTGCTTTTGTTACTGCACTGTACCTTCCATAATGTTTTTTTGATCATTTATTTTTATTAATTACACTTTTATTTTTCATGAATTCATTTTTTTCTTCATTTCACTAAGTAATTTTTTGCAGTTTTCAATTTTCAAAAATATTATTCAACTTATTAATTTTAAATAAAATGTATTATTACATTAATATACTATTTAGTTTAATTATTTAATAATTTGGAGTTTGCATGTTCTCCCCGTGTTCGCATGGGTTCTTCTGGGTGCTCCGGTTTCCCCCACAGTCCAAAGACAGTATAGGTATAGGTAAATTGGGTAAGCTAAATTGTCCGTAGTGTATGAGTGTGAATGAGTGTGTATGGGTGTTTCCCAGTGATGGGTTGCAGCTGGAAGGGCATCCGCTGCGTAAAACATATGCTGGATAAGTTGGTGGTTCATTCCGCTGAGGCGACCCCTAATAAATAAAGGGACTAAGCCGAAAAGAAAATGAATGAATGAATGAATGTATTTAATAATTTTTGTTTTTTATTTTTATATTTTTGCTGAGTTTTGATCAGTGTGGTCCAACCGGCTGCTGTACTGAACCTTCTATAACGTTATTTTTTATTAATTAGTTAAATTTTTCATTAATTAATTTTAGAATCATTTAAATAAGTAATGTTTTGCAGTTTTAGATTGTTGTTATCATTTAATTCATTATTTATTATTGTTTATTACTATATTATTATTTATTATTAAATTAATGTATTTAATTATTTAATAATTTTATATATTTTTGCAGATTTTTGATCTATGTGGTTTAACAGGCTGCTTTTGTTATACTTTTCTGTAGCTTCTATAACATTTTTTTAACTTATTTGTTTTTTATTAATTACAATTTTATTTTCATTAATTAATATATTATTCATTTAAATAAGTCATTTTTTTACAGTTTTAGATTTTTATTATTATTTAATTCATTATTTATTATTGTTTATTACTATATTCTTATTTATTATTAAATTTATGTATTATTTAATTTAATTTTTTTTTTTTTTTGCAGATTTTTGATCTATGTGTTTTAACTGTCATGTTCACCAGCGATCAAGGACTTCAGAGATCGCTGGTGAA
>CAIGQV010016645.1:26741644-26755596 GCA_903798115.1 Danio jaintianensis | reverse complement strand
TATGCTTTATATCTCTACTTGTTGGGGAAAACTGCTTGTTAGTAAAAAAAAAAACAGTGTTGACTCTTTTGAAAACAGCTAAGTGACTTTCCCTGGCAGATGGAGCTCGCTGTGTTTCAGTTTCTCCTCGACAAAAATGTGCGAAACGGCTTCCGGCGACGTGTTTGATGCTTCTGTACAGTTAGCAGAATTAATATCTCCTTCATTAGCTCACAGCAAAAAAGCACTTTACTGTGTTTTATGCTAATGAAGATGGAGAGTGTTTACGGTAACAGACGTTTTACGGCCACGCGGTTAATTAAATGTGCTGATGTTCTGTATGTCGGTAATGTGTCAGCACATGTGTAAATTTCACAAATGCATTTGGAGGAGGAGTGAGTTATTGTGGGGACTTGCTTAATGCAGTACACATGCTGACATGCACATTTTGACATGCAGGTCAGAGGCATAAATTCATATGAGTGTGTGTGTGTCCATTGGTCAGTAGCTTTTAAATGTGTATCGAACCTGTGGTCATTTATGCATTCATTTGCATTCATTTGTTTACACTTACGTTATATATATATATATACGTTTCCAAACTGATTGGATAATGGCGTATTAAGAGTTTATTTATTTATTTATTTTATTTTATTTATTTAATTATTTATTTAATTATTATCGTTATTAATTTATTATTTTAATTTATTTAATTAAAAAAAAATCATTTTAAATTACATTTTTTTGTACAATTTTTTTATTTAATTTAATTTGTTCTATATTTATTTTATATATATTTTTTCTATTTATTTAATTTATTTAATTAATTTTATTTATTTATTTATTTATTTATTTATTTACAGGATGCATGTTTAATGCTAAGGGTGTTTTGTTGTAATTCACTGGCGTTTTTATTTATTTTTTAATTAAGTTAATAAATTATGGAGTACATTTAAAAGGGGTTTTATACGATCACAGAGTCTGCGTTAAATATTACTGCAGTAAAATATAATAGTATGAGTTTCTAATAACTATTTTTATATTTTAAAATGTGTTTTGTCCCTGTGATATCATTTTTTTTAGTCTTTAATGTCACATAATCATTCATAAATCACCATAATGTGTTAATTTACTCAGAATGATTAGTATCAATGTTGAAATGTTGCTATTTTTTTTTTTTTTACTGCTACGCTTATTAAAATGTATTTCACTGCCCTTTTTCTGTGTATTTTATTCATTCAGTAAATTAATACAAATATTTTTATATATCAATAAATTGTATTTAATATTTTATTTATTTATTGTTCTTTAATTTTTTTATTTACCTATTTATTTAAAATGATTAATATATTGTATCCTATTTTATTATGCTTGATGTATATCAAGTTGTATATTATAATATACACAATGTGATAATTTAATAATGAATATTCATTAATATTCTTAAACATTCATTCTTAAATATTTTTGCAGTGCAAGAATCTAAATAATTTAAGATTTATTATATTGTATCATATTTTATTGTGCTTGATGTAAATCAAGATGTATATTATAACATACACAATGTAATAAAAAGGTAATAATGAATATGTATCAATAAATATTATTAAACATTCATTCTTAAATTGATTTTGCTGTGCAAGAATATAATCTAAATGTATCTCTTTATTTTTTTCATCTACTTATTTAAAACATGTGTTTTAAAATGTATTATATTGTATCATATTTTATATTTATATTTATATTTTCCTTCGGCTTAGTCTCTACTTCAGAGGTCGCCACAGCGGAATGAACTGCCAACTATTCCAGCATATGTTTTATGCAGCGGATGCCCTTCCAGCACAACCCAGTACTGGGAAACACCCATACACTCTCACATTCTCACACATACACACTTATACACTACGGCCAATTTAGATCATTCAATTCACCTATAGTTCATGTCTTTGGACTGTGGGGGAAACCGGACCACCTGGAGGAAACCCACGCCAACACGGGGAGAACATGCAAACTCCACACAGAAACGACAACTGGCCCAACCGGGACTCGAACCAGCGACCTTCTTGCTGTGAGATGACAGTGCTGACCACTGAGCCACCGTGCCACCCTTTAGCCAAAACATTGATCTAATATTTTTATATTCTAATTTTATTTTATATTATAATATACTCATAATAAAACAAAAGTTGAATATTCTTTAATAAATTTTTCTAAACATTTTTTCATAACATTTTTTGGCAGTGCAAAAATAAAATGTATACAATGCTGAACCAATGCAAAAATATAAAAATATTTATATATTTACAGAAAAAAACAATATTATTTACATAATTTGATGCTTTTTAAA
This sequence comes from Danio jaintianensis, assembly GCA_903798115.1. Classification (NCBI taxonomy): domain Eukaryota; kingdom Metazoa; phylum Chordata; class Actinopteri; order Cypriniformes; family Danionidae; genus Danio; species Danio jaintianensis. The sequence goes on along the minus strand of CAIGQV010016645.1, from coordinate 26,753,270 downwards.
TGACATTTTTAATTCAGTTTTATTATATTCTTATTAATTGATTAATTAGTATCATCAATATCCCCCAGAAATATTTATATTTCAAAATATTTTACTTTTGTCAATTAAATAATAGAAAAAAAAAAAATGTTTTATTTAGATTTATGCTTATACATTCAAAAACCTATTTTTACTGCGTGTTCAAACTGCTTATTTAAAAATTAGCTGAATCAACAGTTCTTGACATTCTTTGGGGGGACAACTTAACACATTTAAGTTGATTGAACAAAACAATTAAGTTAACTTAACTGAATAGTGTGTTACCGTGATTTATTTTTACAATGTATTACTTATATTTTACCTAATTCATTATTTTCCTGAAGTTCACATATTAATCTTTTCTATAAATGTAAACATGCAATAAAATGTGCTACTGTACCTTTAAGAGTTTCATATATCAACTCTTATAAGTGACATTGCTGTAGATCCATAAAACATGCGCACATACTTTTACTTTTTTGTAATTATGTGTTCAAACTTACTGTACTGTATGGCTGTAGTCAGTGTATATTATAATATACTCATAATAAAAAAGTTGAATATTCTTTAATAAATAATCCTAAACATTCTTTCATAACATATTTTTTGGCAGTGCAAGAATAAAATCTAAACAATGCTAAACCAACGCACAAATAAACATTTGCAAATAACGTAAACACTAAAACAGAAACATTTGTTCCAATTAGAAATAATATTGATACTATATTAATACACTTGTGCTTCTCTGGTAAAACGTCTTGTTTTTAAGATATTTTCATTCTTTAAAACCTGATCTAAATCAAATTATTTAGACAACATTATAGTAAAAAAAAAAAAACTTTTATTATTGAACAGTTTATTATTCCCCCTCCTGTGAAATTTTAATTCTTTTTCAAATATTTCCCAAATGATGTTTAACAGAGCAAGGAACTTTTCACAGTATTTCCTATAATATTTTTTCTTCTGGAGAAGGTCTTATGTGTTTTATTTCGGCTAGAAAAAAAGCAGTTTTTAATTTTTGAAAAACCATTTTGTGGTCAATATTATTAGCCCCCTTAAGCAATATTTGTTTTTCGATTGTCTACAGAACAAACCATCGTTATACAATGACTTGCCTAATTACCCTAACTTGCCTTATTAACCTAGTTAAGCCTTTAAATGTCACTTTAAGCTGTATAGAAGTGTCTTGAAAAATATCTAGTAAAATATTATGTACTGTCATCATGGCAAAGATAAAAGAAATCAGTTATTAAAAGTAATATGTTTAGAAATGTGTTGAGAATCTTCTCTCTGTTAAACAGAAATTGGGGAAAACAATATACAGGGGGGCTAATAATTCAGAATTCAACTGTAAATACATTTCTTAAAGGGGCTAATAATATTGACCTTAAAAATAATTTTAAACAAACTTAAAAACTGCTTTTATTCCAGCAAAACTGAAAGAAATAAAAATAAAAGTGTGTGTGCGAGTGAGCGGCGCAGTCAGGAGAGCGTTTCAGTATTCAGTATGTACTAGTGTAGTGTTTTAACATGTGTCGGCCGTGGGGAAGGGTGTGTGTGTGTGTGTGTTTATTATGCAGCACTCCAGGGACGAATTGCACACGCTAAACACACCTGATCTCCATGATGACCCGTAACCGCAAATCTGACCCTCCTGTCTGCAGCTGTCATTTATCTCAACACACTTTCATCTCCCTCTCTCTTTCTCACTCGCTCCGTCTGTTTTTTAGCTTCTGTTCATTCATAAACACAACCAGACCATTATATCAGGCTATAGGAGGACATTTCAGAATTATTATTAGTCATCATTAGTCATAATCATAATTAGTGTTATATTATCATTTAAATTAGCATTGTACAGTGCTATTCTATTTTATTGAGATACTATTGTAGTTTTCGTTTAAATTAGTTATATTTTTCTCTAAACATTTAGACAATTATGTTTGTACTGTATGTCAAGTTTGTTTTTTTCTTTTAATAATATTTAGCTGTCTTATACATTTGAAGGCAAAATTATCAGTGTTAATAAGTGTTATTATGAATCTTTTATTTGTACTTTTGTCAATTAAATAAGTTCTTAATTAAAAAAAAAAAATTAAGAAATGTTTTATTTAGATTAATGCTTATATGCTCCAAAAATATGTTTTGCTGCTTGTTCAATCTACCCATTTAAAATGAGCTGAAAAAACACATCTTGAGATTTTACAATTCCTGAGATTTTTGGGGGACAACTTAATGGTTTTATGTTCAATCCACTTAAATGTATCAACTTAACTTTTTCGATTTGTGTGTGGAACCCTGCATTTTTTATAGTGTATTACATGTATTATATCTAATTAATTATTTTCCCAAGGTGCATGTAATATGAAATTTTTTCAATAAATGTAAACATGCAATTTAATGTGCTACTGTACCTTTAAGAGTTTCATACATCAACTTCTTATATGGGGGGGGGGCGCTTTAATTGTTTTGTTCAATCCACTTAAATTTAAATTTATGTATGGAACCCTGCATTTTTACCCTGCATTGTATTACATGTATTTAACCTAATAAATTTTTCCCCCCTGGATCGCATAATATTAAAAGTTTTGCAATAAAATGTGCTACTGTACCTTTAAGAGTTTCATATATCAACTCTTATAAGACACATTGCTATAGATCCATGAAACATGCGCACATACTTTTACTTTTGTTATGTTCTTTTTGTAATTATAGTAACAGTACGGCGTAGTCGGTGTTATGAACTTTCTCATTTGAAGACAACAAGGAAAATAGGATGAGGCCTTTAAGGTGTTCCTTCTTCAAAACAATAAATGTTTCCTATGGCTTTTGTTCTCCTTTTATATCTGCGATCATTTGCTTTAACAGATGTGAGTGCCTGCAGACAATTAATATAACAAATAACCATTGTGAGATCAGAGGGTACAAACCGAGCAGCAGTGTGTGTGTGTGTATCTCAGTGGAGTTTGTGATCTCTGGAGGTTTTCAGTGCATCTGTGTTGTGATTAATGACCGTCTCTCCCCTCAGAGAGAGCAGGACGCAGCACAATAACAGCTCAATACATCTCTCATCTCATTCCTCCTCTCTTCTCCTCTCTTTCTGCTCAAAAGTTGTTTTCGTATTGTACTGGAGCCATAATGGCATTCTTGGTTGCATTTCAGTTAAAGGGATAGTTCACCCAAAACTGAACATTTGATTTACTTACCCTCAGGCCATCCAAGACTATTTTTCCACTCCTACACTGAAAAAAATGATTCGTTGGATTTTTTTAAAAATTATTATTATTATTATTATTATTATTATTATTTTTTTTTTTTTTTTTTTTTAGGTAAGTGGTTGAAAACTATTTATATGGGCTGAATTTAATAATAGTAATGTTCAACTTATTTTTTCTGTTTAAATCCAGCCCGTATCAATTGTTTGCAACCACTTACCTTAAAAACATGGTGTAAATCCAACAAACCAGATTTTTCAGTGTATATACACTCACGGGCCACTTTATTAGGTACACCTTACTAGTACCAGGTTGGACCTCCTTTTGCCTTCAGAACTGCCTTAATCCTTCGTGGCATAGATTCAACAAGGTACTGGAAATATTCCTCAGAGATTTTGGTCCATATTGACATGATAGCATCACACAGTTGCTGCAGATTTGTCAGCTGCATATCCATGATGCAAACCTCCCGTTCCACCACATCCCAAGGGTGCTCTATTGGATTGAGATCTGGTGACTGTGGAGGCCATTTGAGTACAGTGAACTCATTGTCATGTTCAAGAAACCAGTCTGAGATGATTCGTAGCCATCAGAAGATGGGTACACTGTGGTCATATAGGGATGGACATGGTCAGGAACAAAACTCAGGTAGGCTGTATCGTTGACACGATACTCAATTGGTACTAATGGGCCCAAAGTGTGCCCAAAGAAAATATCCCCCACACCATTACACCACCACCACCACCAGCCTGAACCGTTGATACAAGGCTAGATGAATCCATGCTTTCATGTTGTTAACACCAAATTCTGACCCTACCATCTGAATGTCGCAGCAGAAATCGAGACTCATCAGACCAGGCAACGTTTTTCCAATCTTCTATTGTCCAATTTTGGTGAGCCTGTGTGAATTGTAGCCTCAGTTTCCTGTTCTTAGCTGACAGGAGTGTCACCCGGTGTGGTCTTCTGCTGCTGAAGCCCATCCAACTCAAGGTTGGACGTGTTGTGCGTTCAGAGATGCTCTTCTGTATACCTCGGTTGTAACGAGTGGTTATTTGAGTTACTGTTGCCGTTCTATCAGCTGGAACCAGTCTGGCCATTCTCCTCTGATCTCTGGCATCAACAAGGTATTTGCGCCCACAGAGCTGATGCTCACTGGATATTTTCTTCTTTTTTTTTTTTTTGGACCATTCTCTTTAAACCCTAGAGATAGTTGTGCGTGAAAATCCCAGTAGATCAGAGGTTTCTGAAATACACAGATCAGCCCGTCTGGCACCAACAACCATGCCACGTTCAAAGTCACTTAAATCACCTTTCTTCCCCATTCTGATGCTTGGTTTGAACTGCAGCAGATTGTCTTGACCATGTCTACATAGTTGTTGCCATGTGATTGGCTGATTAGAAATTTGCATTAACGAGCAGGTGGACAGGTGTACCTAATAAAGTGGCTGGTGAGTGCATAGTACACTGTAAAACGTGTTCATGATCAGTTTGCGTATTTTGTCAACTTTTGATGTTGAAAATTCAACTCGACCATTTAAAAAAAATAAAAAAAAATAAAAAATAACTTTTTGACATTTTAGTAATTTGAAATATTATGTATAAGAAATATGTAGAAATTTTGTAGTTTTTCATTTCGACTTGCTACGTTACAATTTTGAATTTTTAAAGGGAAACAATGAAAATGTTCTCACTATTTACCCACCTTTTCTTTCTGGCATCATTTCTTTCTTACATAGAACACAAAACAATATATATTTAAATAAAGCTTTCTTCAAAATATCTTTTTTTGTGTTCAACAGAAGAAAGAAACTTCTAAAGGTTTGAAACAAGTAAAGGGTGAGTAAATGATAGCATGAATTAAATTTTTTAGATGAACTATATCATATTTACAATTAATACAAAGTAATTATTGTTTAATTGCAGTCATGCAAAGAATATTACACCAATCAGTCAAGTGCATTGAGTAAATATGCATTAGTTTTGTGGTCCATGTCACATATTTCGTCTTATTTTGCATGGGCAATAATCCAAAATACATTCTACATTCAAAAAAACAGAAGATTTTTTGCTGCTTATTCAATTTAACTTATTTTAAAAGAGCTCAAAGAACACAATTATTGTGATTAAATAATTTAATTAATTGATTAATTTATAAATTTTTGGAACAACTTAATTGTTTTATGTTCATAAATTTGTAAAAACAAAGTCACTGAAGTTTTTACAGTGTATGGGTCAACATTATACACTTTTTAATGTCAAAAATCATTTGAATATTAGGTCAAGATAATTGTTTTGTTGTTGAATCCTGCATTATTACATAAAATGAGTTGATTCTGATTTCATGGTGACTTTAAGAGTTGACTTATTGCGTGAGTCAACCTGCAGTGTCCAGCATGTAGTTTAAGTGTGCGAGTATAAAAGGTGTATATATAGCTTTGGGCCTCAGTGACATGCTCCGATGGCCCAGTTCTGTCTGTTCAGTGGCCCCCAACCCTCTCTCAATCTGCGTGTGTGTGTGTGAGAGAGAGAAAGATATATTCCCCATCCGCCCAGCTACACCAAGGACTTCTTCCACTCACACACGCTTTTAAAAAAAAATTATTAAGTCACCTGTAGAGCTGACCAATATATAGTTTCCGCATCGATATCGCAATGTGAGCACCCACAATAGTCACATCACAAGATTTGGAATGTTGAGTCTGAATTGTAGTTGAACAGGAGCCACAGATTTGTTTTTAATTACTGTATTTATATGGAATATATATGATTTATGCAGAAAAAAAAGTTTTTGTTACCTTTGAATTTTTGTCTTGTTTCTAGTCCAAATATCTACATTTCAAAGCGAAAACAAGATTATTTTACTTACCCCATAGGCAGATAACGTTGCTTGTTTTAACCTACAGTGCATCCGGAAAGTATTCATAGCGCTTCACTTTTTCCACATTTTTTATGTTACAGCTTTATTCCAAAATGGATTAAATTCATTTATTTCCTCAACATTCTACACACAATACCCCATAATGACAATGTGAAAACAGATTTTTAGAAATTGTTGCAAATTTATTAAAAATAAAAAACCTGAAAAATCACATGTACATAAGTATTCACAGCCTTTGCTCAATACTTTGTTGATGCACCTTTGGCAACAATTACAACCTCAAGGCTTTTTGAATATGATGCCACAAGCTTGGCACACCTGTCTTTGGGAATTTTTGCCCATTCCTCTTTGCAGTACCTCTCAAGCTCTATCAGGTTGGATAAGAAGCGATGGTGTACAGCCATTTCAGATCTCTCCAGAGATGTTCAATAGGATTTAGGTCTGGGCTCTGGCTGGGCCACTCAAGGACATTCACTGAGTTGTTGTGAAGCCACTCCATTGATATTTTTGCGGTGTGCTTTGGGTCATTGTCCTGCTGGAAGATGAACCGTCGCCCCAGTCTGAGGTCAAGAGCACTCCAAAACAGGTTTTCATTCAGGATGTCTCTGTACATTGCTGCATTCATCTTTCTCTCTATCCTGACTAGTCTTCCAGTTGCTGCTGCTGAAAAACATCCCCACAGCATGATGCTGCCACCACCATGCTTCACTGTAGGGATGGTATTAGCCTGGTGATGAGCGGTGCCTGGTTTTCTCCAAACGTAACGCCTGGCATTCACTCCAAAGAGTTCAATTTTAGTCTCATCAGACCAGAGAATTTTGTTTCAGAGGCCTTTGGCAAATTCCAGGTGGGCTGCTATGTGCCCTTTACTAAGGAGTGGCTTACGTCTGGCCACTCTACCATACAGGCCTGATTGGTGGATTGCTGCACAGATGGTTGTCCTTCTGTAAGGTTCTCCTCTCTTCACAGAAGAACGGTGGAGCTCAGACAGAGTGACCATCGGGTTATTGATCACCTCCCTGACTAAGGCCCTTCTCCCCCGATCACTCAGCTTAGATGGGCAGCCAGCTCTAGGAAGAGTCCTGGTGGTTCCAAACATCTTCCACTTACGGATGATGGAGACCACTGTGCTCATTGGAACTTTCAGAGCAGCAGAAATTTTTCTGTAACCTTCCCCAGCCTTGTGCCTCGAGACAATCCTGTCTCAGAGGTCTACAGACAATTCCTTTGTCTTCAGGCTTGGTTTGTGCTTTGACATGCACTGTCAACCCTGGGACCTTATATAGACTGGTGTATGCCTTTTCAAATCATGTCCAATCAACTGAATTTACCACAGATGAACTTCAGTTAAGCTGCTGAAACATCTCAAGAATGATCAGTGGAAACAGAATGTACCTGAGCTCAATTTAAAGCTTCACGGCAAAGGCTGTGATAAAATGTGATAAATCAGGCTTTTCTTTATCTGAATTGCTTTTGAAAATGCTGTTGGTTGGGTTTAGGGAAGTGGGGGGGGGGGTCAATCAGTGCTTTTGAAAACACTATCGGTTGGGTTTAGGGTAGGAGGAGGGTGGGTCATTCGGTCGGTCAGTCAGTCGACAGCAGCCTCTGGTGGTTATGCGAGAAGAGCAGACATGAATGGCACTCGCGAGAGAAATTTGAGATCCCAAAAAGTGTACACAGCGGCCTCTGGTGGATTCGCGAAAACAAAATCTGCAAAAAAACCTACCTCCTGGGACGTATTTGCCGCTCTCCAGAAATGTATATTTCCAGTACTTTTCAGAATGAGTCTGGGTTGAGAAATACACTTACTATGTTCTGAGAGTTGAGCTGCTTATTTTTTATTTTCTCAAACATATCAAGGTAAGTGTGCAAAGGTCTTTTTCACACTCACTCACGTCCACACATACACACTACTCCATATAACCATATACATTTTATCCAGAAACTAAGATTTTTTTGCACTGCAACTATTGATCAACAGTAAAAATTTGTAAATTTTTACCTCTTCCCAACAGGGAAAATCAACAACAACAAAGAATGCATGATTATATGCTGTCATGGCTTTGTAATCCAAAAATTACATTATAATGGAAGTCAATGGGGCAAAAACAGCCACCAACATAACGAATGGGTAGTCAATTTTCCCAGACTGTAGTGTTGAATTATTATTTTTTTTATCAAAAGATTTGACACCAAAAATCATCCTATTTGCTATAACAAAAAGAAGGTTGTGGCCAAATTAGGCCTTAAAATCACCACAAGGGGATGAAAACATCCCAAACAGCACATAAGGGTTAAGGAAAAACTGTCAATTTTGACTTATTTCATCTCAAGTTAAAAACAAAACAATGTTTTATTTATTGTTAGATATTTGGACTAGAAACCAGACAAAGCAAAGTAAAAACAGCATTTATTGCATTGTGATTATTCAATTTCTGCACCAGAATACTGTTAGACTTTCCAGAAAACCATAAAATATTCAAACTATATTGTGAAACACTATTTATATCACAATATTTATCGCAGAAAATCGAAATATCGCTATATCAGATTTTTTCAGTATCATGCAGCCCTAGCAGAACTTTGATTCCAGCACAAAAGAAAGCGTCAGAGCAGTGTTATCTGCTGAAATATTCACACAGCCGTTTGCTCTTCAGAAACGGGCGCTCAGATCTCAAACACCTATCGACCCTGAGCCGGTGCACAGGACGGTGATCAGAGACGGAGTACAGGGATCAGAACATAAGGAGCTTTACATCAGGCAGGAGATATTATGAGGGCTGCATGTGTTTCTGTGGAAAACTACTGCGTTCTGCGCAGTGTGGAGTGCAGGAACTCCAAACCCCATTCATTCCCTCCATAGGAAGACAGAATTTGCAAGAGCTTATAAACCATTAAAGAGAGACTTAGTGTGAGGATGTTAATCAATAGTACAATATGCTTCTGTTCTGATGCCATTCATTTGTATTTTTTTTTTAAATAATTGTTTATTGTTTAACTGTTTTACCCACAATCAAGCAAAGCATATTACACCAACCAGTCAAGTGCATTGAGCAAATATATAAGAAATATGTGACCTGGACCACTAAACCTTATTTTTTTTAAACCATCTCATTTTGCACAGGTATGTTTTTGGAAATGGCCCAAAATTGGGTCAACTTTTTTTTAAAGCCAAATATCATTTGAATTTTAAGTTACCGTGACGATGTTTTGGGTACCACTTTAAAATAATGTAAGTTGTTAATGTATTTCGTAACATGACAAGACTATTATTAATACATTTATTACGGCATTTATTCATCCTTGGTAACATTAGTTTATGTTAGTTCATATCAACTCACTGTGCCTTAACTAATGTTAACAATCACATCTTTGGATTTTAATAATGCATTTGTTAATGTTGACTTACGATTAATAACTGATTTTCAAGATGCATTAAGTATATTAGTATTAAGTATATGATATTGAAGTATTTAGATTTTGGATAATGGACCATTATTCTAAAGTGTTACCATATTTTGTACATTTTCTAGTCTAAATGTATCAAAACTTAGTAATTTGATTTATTTGTAACATGCATTTTTGCTAAGAACTTAATTTGGACAAATTTAAAGATGATTTTCTTAGGGTGCTTTCACACTAGCACTTTTGATCCGCACCCGGGTTCGTTTAACGCCAGAGTATGGTACGTTTAGCTAGTGTGAATGTGTCTTCTGAATTCGGGTGCGCACCCGTGAACCGTACCCGAGTTCGCCTGAAAGAGGTGGTCTGGGGTACGGTTCATGCGAACTCTGGTCCGGTTCACTTCTGGTATAAATGCAATCGTACCAAATAACGGAAGTGAACCGCCAACAGTACAACAAACTATCGTTTTCATAACGTTCATTCATGTGTATCTGTGTGTCTGTGTATCACGTACTGTACCTTGGTGACTGAGCCAGGGCAAGCACAGTGATAATGTCTGCTTGTCTCCTCCAAAAACAGCTTCTGCAGACATCGCGTGATGTTCTGAACATTTATAATATTTTTTGCGTCAGATGGACGAGAGTCGCTTTCTGTGTGTCCAAAACCAAAAGATTCAGTAAAAGCAGAACAACCGCGATATGCGTACGTCTTTCCATTTTGGCACTTTGCTTTCATGTCTGTCACCTAGCAACAGCCGTACACAAAACAGCAGCTCGATGACGCAAGCGTACTGGAGGAGGAAAAAAGACAGTGTGAACACAAACCAACCGAGAAGGTGTTTAATAATGTATTGGAAAAAAAGATTGTCTTAAAGTCACTCTGTTACACAACACTTGGGAAATATATATATTTTAAATAATAAAAATTTCACAGGGCTAATCATTTAGACTTAAACTGTATATGTGCTCATTTCCGTTAGATTGAGATCATCTTAACATTTTTACATGGACATTTTTATTGTCCCGTCATCTTTCTGTCTTTTTCTGATTTTGTTGTTTGCGGTACATCACAGCATCATAGTTAATTAAAGCCGTTTAATTACACAGTCAAGTCTAATTACTTTTTTTTGCTGCAAATTAGAGACCGACATTGCAATATTTCGTTTTTCTGCAACAAAAATTGCAATATGGAAACAATTTCACCAGATGACTTGAATAGCTCTATTATTTTGAACGATTGGGGGGATTTTTGTTGAATCCAAACTAAATAAATCACATGAATGGATGAAAAGACAAAGGAAACAAAAAAACAAATTAAATAAACAGTGCGTTATGCTTCTCTGGGGAGTCTTACAGTCTTCAGGTGCAGAAATGGAACAATCAAATGTAAAATAACATTGCCTTGCCTTTCAATGTACAAATTAAATAGACAATTAATCTTCGTTACAGCTACAAACTATACCATGTCTTGGACCTGAATGCCTTAAATTCAGCAGCTTTTTGGTTTTCATGTCAGAAATATAATAATAATAATAGTTGAATCCAAATGTATATGATAATCACAATTATGGCATTGTTTTTAGTTTTTTTTTCCATCAAAAAATATTTTTACTTGTTCAAACCACTTATTTAAAATGAGCTGAATCAACACAATTCTTAATTTATAAAAAAATTTTTGGACAACTTAATTGTTTTATGTTCAGTCCACTTAAATTTGTAAATGTAATTAGGTTAACCTAATCAATTTGTGTCGATTTTGGGACGACATCAAGGAATTGTGCGGAACCCAGAATTTTTTTATTTTATTTAATTTTTTACGGTTTACAAATACAAGGTCAAATCAAACGCATTGCATTGTGGAATACAAATACAGCATGTGAATGTGTGGGCCTGTCAACTGGTAGTTTCTTAATTAGTGTAATTAACAACAGCAGTTATGCCAATTATGTTAATAAGTCTGCTAACACCAGACAGTGGGTACAATAACACAGGCTGCTTGTGTGTGTGTGTGTGTGTGTGTGTGTGTGTGTGTGTGTGTGTGTCCTAAAGGTGTGGATCTGATGGACACACAAACTATAATGCACACTTCTGCAGCATGAAACATACACACA
>CAIGQV010016645.1:26693214-26719837 GCA_903798115.1 Danio jaintianensis | reverse complement strand
GGCACCAACATATGTGCGTGTTTAAATGTGTGTATGCATGAATAAGTTTGTGTGTGTAGTCCAGGTATTAATAACATTGTGGGGACCAACAGAGTCCCTAAGTGCAGGTCCTTCGTACCGGTTTTAGTGGGTTTATTTAACAAGGGTTTACCTTAATTATCATCATTATTATAGTAATTACTGTGTTTTTTTGTATTGCTTTTGTTGTATGTTTTTATGTCTGCAGCAATATGGTGGTACCCATAACAAATTTCCTGTCAAAAGACAATAAAGTTTACTATTTACTACTTATATGTGCATGTGTGTGTTTAAACGTATATGAACAATGGCCAATGGTACCCTTTTGGTGTGTGTGGTGTACGACAAAGTTTCAGTCGACGTCATTCTCACTCGAGGAAATGTCAAAGTAAAGCTGTACGGGTCGTTCACATATCATATGAGAAGCACTTCCCACAAAACAGATGCTTTATTCACATTAATACTTGTGTATAAATGTTCTTTGCTAACCTTTCTATGAACATGATTTGATTATAACTGCAGATCAATGATAATGCGAAGTAGCCTACTGTAATGTCTGCGATTATATAAAATAAATAAATAAATGCAACATATATGAACACATACAGCCCACATACAGTCTCCGAAATGTTACCAATTACAGAAAAACTACACAGCATACATTTAGTCCTTGAGCTCAAAACAACACGCAACATACAGCCCACAGTCAGTGCAAACGTCTCATCTGCATCTTTAATCTTCACCAGCACATATAACCTCTTGTTAGAAAGTAATTCCGTCATTCCGAGTTATTTCAAATATAGAAGCACGGCGAGCGATCACGAGCTCTCTGGAGAAAGTGAAACCGCTCGCGCTTCAGACGGCCTTGTAAACAACAACAGGACAACAGGTTTACCTTCTTGGCAATAGTAATAAATAAACAATGCTAAAATAACCCTGATATTATGAAATTGAATACTAATACTACAAGCTGAAGATACTATACTATGTGTGTGTAATCTTGGTATTCATAACATTGTGGGGACCAAATGTCCCCACAAATTATGTACTGAATTACCAGTAATTCTCGAGGTTGTGTGGACATTTAGTTTGTTTTTGGTCTCGATCAGGAAAATGGCTCATAAATCATACAGAATTAAGTATTTTTAAAATGTAAAGGGTTAGGACAGAATATACAGTCTGTACAGTAGAAACACCATTACAGCTATGGGAAGACTCTATAAAACATGAAAACTCAAATGTGTGTATGCATGAATAAGTGTGTGTGTGCGTGCGTGCGTGCGTGCGTGCGTGCGTGCGTGCGTGCGTGCGTGCGTGTGTGTGTGTGTGTGTGTAAATGTGTCGCAGCGGTGAACCTGGAGGCTGCTGCGAGCTCGTCTCGAGGGAATCGGGTAAAAATATCACCCTCTCATTGGCTCAGCAGGGGGGAAAACTCAGCCAATCAGCTGCTTTCGCTCTCCAGCTGTGACAAAAACACTTCCCTATGCATTTTATCTCATTACATCTAGCAAAGGTAACCAGAGTCCCAGCTGTCAAACTCAGATTACTGTACTCGCTCGTATTGTCACCTTAACACACATCCTTCTGCAATGGCATGATAGGGAAATATGCGCCTTAAATATACACATGCTCGAAAAAATTTGGGATTATTTATTATATATATATATTTTTTCAATTAGTTTAAATTTATGTACTAAGATAACAAATACTAAAACGTAAAATAATAAAAAATAAAATTAAAAACCATGAAAAAATAACAAAAAAAAACAAACAAACAAAAAAAACACAAAAAAAACCCCCACAAAGACTAAAATATATGGAATGTTTAACAAAAATGAAAAAAAAAAATAATAAGTTATATTAATAATAAAATAAATTAATAAAATGTAAATAAATAAATCTCACTGATGCTAAAATACTATGATGAAATTAAATACTAATACAACAAGCTGAAGATACTATACTATAGTAAAACGTTTTTATTCATATATAATAAATATATATTAATAATTTTAAATATTTTAATTAGTTTTTGTTAAATAACACCATTCATTACTTTTCAATATTGAATGAAACAAGTGTATAACTTTTTTGACAGAGATCAATACAGATATATTGTTATACTGATCATACTTGGCAGTAAAGATATTTACATTGTTACATCTTAACAAGGCAGCACGGTGGCGCAGTGCGTAGCACAACACAGAAGAAGGTCGCTGGTTCGAGCCCCAGCTGGGTCAGTTGGCATTTCTGTGTGGAGTTTGCATGTTCTCCCCGTGTTCGCGTGTGTTTCCTCCGGGTGCTCCGGTTACCCCCAAAAGTCCAAAGACATGCGCTATAGGTGAATTGGGTGAACTAAATTGTCCTTAGTGTATGAGTGTGAATGAGTGTGTATGGATGTTTCCCAGTGATGGGTTGCAGCTGGAAGGGCATCCGCTGCGTAAAACATATGCTGGATAAGTTGGCGGTTCATTCTGCTGTGGCGACCCCAGATTAATAAAGGGACTAAGCCGAAAAGAAAATGAATGAATGAACATCTTAACAAAAAATATGAATGTTTTCAACATTAACAAAAAAAAATGTAAAAATGGGCCACAATTTATTTTAAGGGTGACATGGTGGCTCAGTGGTTAGCACTGTCGACTCACAGCAAGAAGGTCGCTGGTTCGAGTCCCGGCTGGGCCAGATAGCATTTCTGTGTGGAGTTTGCATGTTCTTCCTGTGTTGGCGTGGGTTTCCTCCGGGTGCTCCGGTTTCCACCACAGTCCAAAGATGTGCTATAGGTGAATTGAATGAGCTAAATTGTCCGTAGTGTATGAGTGTGTGTGTGTGTAAGAATGAGTGTGTATGGGTGTTTCCCAGTACTGGGTTGCAGCTGAAAGGGCATCCGCTGTGTAAAACATATGCTGGAATAGTTTGCGGCTCATTCCACTGTGGATTATGGATGTAGAATAAGATCATGCATAAAATGTACTTTATAAGTAATAAGAAACAGCAAATAACTTAATAATTGACAGTAAATAAGCCACAAGTTAATAATCCTGATACTATTAAATTATCTAATACTTTGAATAGAAATGCAAGCTGAAGGAACTATACTATGGTATAAAAGTTTGTGTTAATATTTAATACATACATTAATTAGTTTTAACAATACTATTAATTAATATTCAATATTGAATAAATAAAAGAAAATCACGTAACACCAGTTAAGCACTGTGAACGTTAACATGGACATTAACTACTATTAATAGAGATTAACAAATTGTAAATTAATATTTCTGTTTTCAGTTCATGTTGATTAATGCATTAATAAATCTTAACAGTGTTAGTTAAATAATACAATAATCTATATAAATAAAAAAATCTATATAATAAAAAAAGCATATATTTAAAAAAACATTTTATTTTAGCTAGTTGCCAAGGAAGTAATTCTCATGTTCAGTAAGTTTAACTTTATATACTAAAAGTAATGTGTACAAAAATATATTAAAGGCTGTATATAAGCTTTTGACTCTTTTAAAGCATAAAATACCATAATATGTTTGCAGATATGTAAGAAACATGCCAAGTGAACATTCTTGTTTATCTGAAAAACAATGCTGAAGTCAGATATTCTGCTTTGGAAATGTCTTTTTCCGTGCTGGAACGGCTGTCTTTGTTTTGGTTCTTTTAACCCACCCAATGCCAGTTTAGCCAATTATATTCCAGCACCCTGGGTTGCCTGGCTGGAAAACCGCATAGTTGATTCAGAGTTCCACATGAGGTTAATAATTAGCAAATAATATAAATATTACGATGGTAAACATTAGGTGAGCAGGTTACATTGTAACCCTGTGTCCTCTAACAACATGCTACGTGACGAGATTTGCAGTGATAAGCAATTTGGCTGTTCGCACCAGACGAAACACGACTGCACTTCAACAAAATGGTAAGGTTTATAATCTAATTAATACATATTAAACCTCTTTAACATTATAAAATGTAGATGCTGAATCACTCATATGTGTTGGCTTGCACGGAGTCACAGTTCTGAAGTTCAATTTCAAACGGTTTATTTTATTTTCAAGATCTGAGGTGAACTATCTGCTGCTGCTTTCAGTAGTATGGCAATAAATGTCAAGTAAAATGGCATTCAAACTCCCATTACAAGCATTTAACACTGAATAAAGCACATGAGGTGTACCTGAGGTGAACATTGTCAGTTTTCTGTTGTTCATCTGCAAGAAATAGAAGCCGTTTCTAAAATATAGATTTCAGGTGTTGGTTAGGACAAAAACTCCTTTTAATATGGAAAATATTCCTTCTATCGTGTGCCGTTGCTTGTACATAAAACACTTTTTAAATCAGCCTTTAGGCTCAATAGTCACACACATTCTTGTAGGTGTCGTCAATCTGGCAACCTGCGCTTGCGTTTGTTTTGATCCAGGAATGCAATACCTAGTTCAACCACTGGGTGTCAAACTTACATACCGCACCTTTAAATAAAAAAAACTATAAGAATTGGTACAAAGTCACCAAATAGTTTTCTTAAGCAGTAAATATTACAGTACATATATTATTTCTAATCCTCATATTACACTGATTTCTGAAAGATCACATGACACTGAATAACTTTCAAAGGAATAGTGTACATTTTGTAATATATTTAAATTGAAAGTAAAATGCCACCCTGTCATTGGCTCAGCAGGAGGGAAACTCAGCCAATCAGCTGTTCTCGCACTCCAGAGACGCACACTTCTCCATTCTATCTCATTATATCTAGAAAAAGAAACCCAAATCCCAATTGTCAAACAAAGTAAAGCCTCACATTACTGTATTCCTCCTATTGTCACCTCAACACAACGGCATTATAGGAAAAAGAGCGGTTTGACAGTCCCGCAGGTTCAGGCTTGTAGAAACACACACACACTCTCCTGAATGTGAGAGTTGTTCTCCGTGTGCTGGTATTGTCCTCCCGCTGTGCTTGTTAGAGAGTGTATTGTTGAAGAAAACACCTGTTTCAAAGATTCATCTACAACTCGCCTGAGCAGAGCTTGCAAAACAGCAGTTTCGATGTAAAACATGAGGGAGAAGTGGAAATAACACACAGGGAAACGTTTATGAGTGAAATACTTTAGATTCTCCACTATATATGGATCACTATTAGAATGGAAGTGAATAACTGTCATTTATCAGAAGGTGTGGTAACTACAATATGGGACATCCATTTATAAGGGACCTAATAGGCCCCTTTTTACAAGATGCAAGCGTCTGATGTCCCTACAGTGTGTATGTGAAGTATCAAAATACTCCAAAAAATATGTTTTATAACTCTTTGAAACTTTGAAGCCATTTTGGTGACTGTCGCTTTAAATTCAAATGAGTTTGTGCTCATTTCAAAAGAGGGTGGAGCTACAAATGCTTGTGCGTCAGCATAGCATAGTTTATAAAGATAATATAAATTAAGTGGACAGTTTTTGCACGAGTTTAGATTTTTAGTTTACTGATAACTCAGACAAAAAAACACTTCAATACTAGAAAAACCTCACAACTTAAAGATCAATCCTTTACTATTATTTAAATTTTTTCTTTATTTATCATTTTTGAACCAAGCATGAACAAATCCTAAAACAATTTTAGTCAGATCAACAAAAAAAAGAAAACACCTAAATCATATCTTGAAAAACAGCAAGTACTGCACAAGCAAACACCACTTTTATTTTCTCCAAAAGACTTTTACTTTCTTTTGATGACTTCACCGCTATTTCTAAAATGTGTAAATGAAGAAAAACGCAAACGTTGAGTCCAAACTTCTGATAAGTACAGCAGGAGCGCAGCTGAATTTTGTATAAGCAGTGTGTGTTTGTCAATTTTGTTGCTTTTATTTTATTATGATTGATTAATTGCGAAAATGAAAAAGAAAAACTGCCAACAAGATCAAATAAACTGGAAGACTTTTGCACGAGTTCAGATTTTTAGTTTACTGATAATTCAGATTAAAAACTTCTTCAATACTAGATAATCATCACATCATAAACATCAGCTAGCTAGCATAGCTAACATTAAACTAACTAGTTTAAAGATGTTAAAACTCTTCTTCTTAAGATTGCATTTTTAGATTCCTGATCATTCTAATGTGTTTATATTTGATCATTTTTCTATGTTGAATCCTTGTATTTTATTGCATGTTTAATTGTCTCTGTTGTAGCGCTTTGGGTTTTAGAAAAGCACATTATGAATAAAATGTATTGTCATTATCAATCCTTAACTATTATTTGAATTATTTTTTCTATATAATTTTTGAAAAACAGCAAGTTTTGCACAAGCAAACACCACTTTTATTTTCCACAGAAGATGTAAGAATGCTGTTTTGACCACTTCACCGCTATTTCTAAAACGTTGAGTTTGAAGAATCTAAGGATCTGAGATTCCTTGTAGCAAACTTACGTGTGTTGTTTTAAGAAAACCACCATTCATTTGTGTTGTGTTTTATTTTCATTTGCTTTTATTCATTTATTCTTCATTTAATTATTTTATTTAATCATATGATCATTAGTCATTTATATAATGATCATAATATCATTTTTTTGATCATTAGTAAATGATTTGATTATGATTCATTATTTTTTGTCATTTTATTATATTTTTATTATTACCATTTTCCTATAATTAATGCATTATTATTTCACTTTTCCGTATTGTTATAATCTTAAGACTGTGTGGATTCAAGCAACACTTGTTTTCATGATCAAGAGATAAGAGAATGTCTCTATTTCAAGGTCTGTATTGTCACTGGACAATGTTGTGAAGCAGTAATTTTCCATTGCTGTTGCTTGTGGTATAATAACACTTGTTGGATTTATCCTGGTCAGACGAAGTCTGAGCACTGAATCATACGCAACTAAGATTATTCAATAAACTCTGCTCTTTCTTTATCATCATTACTTCGTCTCCTGTTTCTGCTACTCTCTGGCTTTCTCAGTCAACTGCTATATTGATAGGAGACTTAATTCAGTTGAATACTGGTAAACAGGTTTGGGTATTGGGCAGCTCCGCTGGCTTGTTGTCTGGAAACCCAGAGAAACAGACATTTTCTGACAGGAACTGGCGTCCGGGGCTGGATCTTATTTATCTGGCATGGAGAGTGTGATCTAACAAGTTTCAACTTACTGATAAGTATGGCAGAAACACAGCTGACTCTTGTATAAGCAGTGTGTGTTTGTCAGTTTTAGTGCTTTATTTAAATATGATTAATTATGAAAAATTAAAATGAAGAAAAACAAAGAATATAAATTAAGTGGACAATTTTTGCAAGAGTTTAGATATTTAGTTTACTGATAATTCAGATGAAAAACAACCTCAATACTAGCAGATAAACATCACATCTTAAGGATCAATCCTTTACTATTATATGAATTCTTCTTTTCTAAATAATTTGAGCCAAGCATGAACGAATCCTCAACTATTTTAGTCAGATGAACAAAAAAAAGTCAACAGAAGATAAGACCTGAATCATATCTTAAAAAGCAGCAAATATTGCACAAACAAACACCACTTTTATTTTCTCCTGATGACTTCACCGCTATTTCTAAAATGTGTAAATGAAGAAAACTCAAACGTTGAGTCCAAACTTCTGATAAGTATGGCAGGAGCGCAGCTGACTCTTGTATAAGCAGTGTGTGTTTGTAGGCCCGGGTTTGAGCGTGACTGACATTTGGTCTTATCTCTGGCAGCCGTGTCTCTGTGAAGCTCACAGTGTTTCTGGACGGCCTGATTTCTCTCTGCGGGGACTCGTCTGCTGATCAGGATGAAAGACTCTCTTCACGCACCTGCTCATTTCTCCTGGTGCTGTTTACTGGCAGAACAGAGTTCCTGTGCCCGGCGGGCAAAACGCAGAATCAACAAGCAAACACACAAACACACCGGCTCAAAGCAAAGCCAATGAGAAGTTTTCGGAAATATTGAAATATCTCGCAGATAATTGCTTCTTCGTCGTGCCAGAAGACAGCATGTGTTTGTGCGTCCACGCGGGGAAGTGATGGATGTTTAATTTTTGAAAATAAACATTCTGCCTGTCGAGAGATTTTATTTACAGCGGAATATATTGATCTGAAACCCCACTGTAAAAAAAAAAAAAAAGGATGTGTTCATTTAGGGGTCACCAAACTTGTTCCTGGAGGGCCGGTGTCCTGCAGATTTTAGCTCCAACCCTAATCAAACACTCCTGAACAAGCTAATCAAGGTCTTACTAGGTATACTTGAAACACCCAGGCAGGTGTGTTGAGGCAAGTTGGAGCTAAACCCTGCAGGGACCCCTGATTTAGGGTATATTTGAACAAAAATAGCCAAATAAAATAAAAGTTCTGAAAACACTGGATGCACTTGGCTGAAAACCCAAACCCAAATAAAAATAAATAAATATATTTATTATCTGTTTTTTGTCCTGTCTCTGTAATTCTGTTGCACTGTAGAAGCTCTGTCACGAAAACAAATTCCTCATATGTGTGAACATACCTGGCAATAAAGCTCTTTCTGATTCTGATTCTGAAAAATGCATTGTAATAATTATTAACTATTTTATTAAATTATATGAAGTCATTTTGTAAAACTTAGTATATTTAACTTAACAGCCTAAACTATACTGATTTGAAAAAAACAAACAACAACACACACACACACACACACACACACACACACACACACACACACACATTTATGATGAGAGCTTGTATCATTGTATATATAAGTCCATAAAATAACCACATCTTATTTTGGGAAAATGATGACTCTCCAGAGCTCGAAATTAACCTTTTTGCTTGGTAGCACTGGTGCTCCTAACATCAAAAATTTTGGCACACCAGCCAAAATTTAGGTGTACCATTACTACAAATTTTATATGAATTATTAATCAATATATTTATTGCATTTGAAATCAACACTAATCAAAACTAACAAACAAACACACACGAGAAGTGACATGGAAATAACGCGGGGGTCACGTAGTATATCTTTTGTTATTAACTACATAATGAGAGACGCCTTTAGTGGGGTAGAAAATGTACTTATTTTGCTCACCTGGCCTTTGAAGGGAATTAGCATTTTCTCTCAACTTTTTTTCCTTTTTGGACCCGCTTGTGGTATTGCTCAGATGACACGTCAAACAGACACGGGTGCTCCTGCCAAATTTACACTAGTTTTTCCTCCATTTCTTGGGTCAAAATAAACTGAAAATGACGCTTTTAACTTCTCCCCCAACCTCCCGCTGGCCTGCAGATACCCATGTGGATGCTGCTCTCTCATTGGCTGTAGGTGATCGCAGATGTTATTTTCAATCAGAACACATTTCAGAACATGCCAAATTTATCACGAGCGTCAGCGACTCTCAGATCGCGTCGTTGATAGTTCACACTGTGTGATTGTTCATGCAGTCTGAACTCGGCATTAGTGAATGCATGCTCTCTTGCGATGGTGTGCGCACTGCCACATAGCTGACAGCATCCTGACGATTAAATGAAGGATTAAATAATGTTATGCTAAGGTCAGACTGCATGATTTTAGCCCGATTTTGGACTCGCCGACAGGTTTTGAGAAATCACAGACAAATGCCTGAAATCACAGGCAAATCGGTGCTCGTTCACGTGAGTAACAATCCCACAGTGTGAACTATCAAAGACGTGATCTGAGAGAATCGCCGATGAGTCGCCGACGCCTGTGAGATATTTGGCATGCTAAATATCTGGAGCTGTCGGTGATTCAAATCATGCCGTGTGAAATATGTTCTGATTGAAAATAACATCTGCGATCACCTACAGCCAATGAGAGAGCAGCATCCACTAGTATGGGTATCTGCAGGCCAGCGGGAGGTTGGAGAAGTTAAAAGGGCTTTTTTCGGTCTATTTGGACCCAAGAAATGGAGGAAAAACTAGTGTAAATTTGTCAGGAACACTCATGTCTGTTTGACGTGTCATCTGAGCAATACCACAACCTGGTCGAAAAATAAAAAATGTTGAGAGAAATTGCTAATTCCCTTCAAAGGACAGATAAGCCAAATAAGTACATTTTCTAGCCCACTAAAGGCGTCTCTCATTATGTAGTTAATAACTAAAGATATACTACGTGACCTTGCGTTATTTCCATGTCACTTCTCATGTGTGTTTGGTTGTAAGACGTAGTTTGCAGACCGAGACAAAGTTGTCGGCGATTCTTCCTATTGTAAAGTCATTCAGTGTGAAACCCCCTGTCGCCGATCCATCCTACAGTGTAAACAAAGCAACGACGAAACACTACCCCAGATAGTCACGCAGTGTGAAAACGTCTGTGACACGACTACATTGAAAATCGTGTGGTCTGAACTCAGCATGAACATCTCGGGCTTAAAATGTGTAGATGTGGCAAACACTGTTACCTGAAAACTCCGTCCCAAGGACGGTGAATTGCTTTAGTCATTTTCCTAACAGACTTTAACCCACTGGAAGTCTTTTATCCACTCTTCGAAAAGTGTAAATTCTGGATTAACATTCACCACATGATCACTAATAAAATATGCCATTATTTGTAACTTTTGGTGGTTTCTAAAACAAAATCTGTAAGTGTTGTTTTCATTCTCTCGTATCCAGCCCTATACATTTTCGCGGTTGTAGCTCCCTGTCATCTGAAAGAAGGCATTGACTGAGTGATTGGCAGCTGATATTAACCAATCCATTCACGTTTAGTTCAAGAGCAGTGGGCTTGAATGCGGGGCAAGCATTGCGGGTTTTGTTTACTGCAGCAAAACTGTTTTAATTGGCGTTTGTAGGTGCAAAGATGTGTTCTGCGTGAATATCTCCAAAATATGCGCATGTGGTGAACATTTTGCAGTAAAAACTGGTCGTACGGCAACAATTTTATACACTCGCACAAATGCTCCCAAATATATTTTGAGGTCGCATAGATAATATTTGGGGCTCATACGAGACCAAAACGATCGCAATTTGGAGGCCTGCTCTCAACTAATTTAACAGTGTTGTTGTACTGTAAATAAAATCTGGTCCTTTTATTTACAGTACAAGAAAATTATACTGTAAATAAAATAACTACATTTTATTTACAGTACAACAAAATTGCACTGTACATAAATTTCACACTGTACATAATAGATTTACACATTTGATTTACGGTACAGTTTTGTTGACGTTGAATGAATTGAGAGGCATCATTTTACCAGTGTTGCCATGACAGCAGTAGTGCAATTGCAAGCAGCAGGAACAAGTATACTACAAAGAAATGTCCTGTTGCCATGTCATTTGAGCGGACTTTGCTTTTAGTTCATGCATTTGCTTTTGCATGTGCAGTTCATGCATAGATAAGTATACGTGTGAGCGTAATATTGAGCTATTGAACTTTGATTGTGGTGTGTGTGTGCACGAGCTACTTTTGCATTTTGGCCAGTGCAGCAACAAATTGCCTTTGCAAGGTGCAAGCCATTGAAATAAATGGGTTTCATAGTGCAGAGATTTCAGTGTCCAGCGAGAAAAGCCTTTTTTTGTGCACAATACACACTTACTACAGTTGGAGTGAGAACAGATTTTTTTTGTTGGCTCATTTTTGTTTATTTCTTTAAGCTGAAAACCAAAAATGTACAAAACACCACTTTTTCCTGTGCATCCATATAAATTGTCCTCATACTAGTTCATGATTCATGTTTTCCTCTATTTATTTGGATTAATATGCTTTAACATGGATTAAAGTCCTTGATCCCTGTTCAACAATTTTAAGTTGAAAATTTAACTCTGCATTTTGAAAACGTGACTTAGCAACATTATAGTAGTTTAAAACAATATTTTCAACTATTTTTCAACGTTTTCCTCATGAAGACTAAAAAAGGTTAAATTAACTGGTATTGCTATATTTGTGGGGACATAAGGGTCCTCACAATGTAAGGAATTCAAATTCAATTCAATTCAATTCATCTTTATTTCTATAGCGCTTTTACAATGTAGATTGTGTCAAAGCAGCTTCACATAGAAGATTATAGTGAATTGGAATGGTGTCCGTTCAGTTTTTAGAGTTTAAGTTCAGTTCAGTGTGGTTTAATTTTCACTGCTGAGAGTCCAAACACTGAAGAGCAAATCCATCGATGCGCAGCTCTACAGGTCCCGAACCATGCAAGCCAGTGGCGACAGCGGCGAGGAACGAACTTCACCAATTTGCGAAAGTGAAGGAAAAAAAAAAAAAAAAAAACCTCGAGAGAAACCAGGCTCAGTAGGGCACGACCATTTCTCCTATGGCCAAGCGTCTTGTGCAGAGCTGCAGTCTAGGCGCCGGAGGCTGGTGAACGCTGGTCAAAGTACACACACACACAGCCGGTAATGCATAAAGCTTATTTAAATATTTACTAAGGTTCTTAGCAGATCTCCAGATGTAAAGCTCAGGAACACAATAAGACCTCTATAATTTTAAAGCCTCTGAAACCTTTTTTCCACATATCTTCAGAAAAGAAACCCGAATCCTTTCATGAGCTCTGAAGGTTCAACTAAACGCCACTGAGCGCTCGCAATCAAAGAACACTCCATAGGGGGAATGAAGTGGGCAGCTGTAATATATATGAAGGTACATGAGAACTCACCAGAGCCGCTCAAGTGCACTACATCTGTTGAAAGTGGACTGGTGTGAATAATGCAGTGTGTTCAGCTACTGTAATCTCACACACCTGAACTGCTTTATTCAGCAAAGCCCGGGATGTCTTCATGCAGAGGAATGAAGAAACTGATGGACAGTTCAGGCTTATGGGTGCCAAAGAACGACAATCTGGATATACCTACAGTACGGCATAGCTGAATAATAAGAGTTGGTTCCTCGCTCTCATTTAAATCCCATAAGTCCCGTACTCTGATGTTTCTCACGCTATAATTAAATTCTGCATGAAAAAGAGAGTCCTAGAAAAATGGAATATTAAATGAGAAAACAGTGGGTGTGGCTTGTTTTTTCTACTGCGAGCTGATTGGATGTAGTAAAGTAGGCATTTCATTCACAAAGATTGGGAAAAGAGTTTTGGGAGAGTTATTACAACCTAACACACACCTCCTCTTCACAATGTCTGTTTGCTGTCATAGCGCTGACAAAACTGACAGTTGGAGGGACGTGGTTAAGTATGTTAGCCACGCCCAATACCTCAGACAAACGTAACACGCACAGAGGAATTGTTCACCAGAAAACTAGCAACATGAGCTAACAAAATCAATATGTTAGTTTTGACTTCATGTGTACTTTAATATGCATCCCCTTGAGTGGCCACAATGTTTCCTACTGAGATTACAACAATTATACACATATTCCTTTATTCTTCTATATTTCTTAGTTTTACACAACTTACTATATGGGACTTGTATTTTGAAAATGACACATGCTTTAGTTCTGTCAATGCAACAGTATATTTTTCTGTTTATAGCTTGTCAGAAGGCAAAATTCAGGAAAAATTGATTTTAAGCTTATTCAGTGTCACCCCGAAGAGGCCGTTTTTGTCAGTTTAACATGTTGTGAGATTGTCCATGTATGTTTGTAATGTGGCAATTGACATTCTCATGGGATCATAAATACGCATTAATGCATGTTGGGTTTGAGTGGCCACAATGTTTTATTTTGTAACAATTACACACTTATTCCTTTATTTTCTAAGTTTTACACAACTTACTACACACTCTCAGAAATAAAGGTACAAGAGCTGTCACTGGGGTGGTATCTTTTCAAAAGGTTTGTAACTAAAAAGGTCCTTATTAATACCTCAAGGGTACATATCAGTTCCTAAATAGTACAAAAGTAACTCACTACAGTTTGACAAATATCACAGCTGTTGGACAACATAATGTACTTTTGAGGCTTTTTTAGGTGAGGATGTAGTTATTTAGACTGCAACTATGCAGTTTATTTGTAAGGATAGTGCCTATTTAAAAACATTTATAATTTTGGAGATTCAGCACATCGGTGGCCATCAGCATGCAGGGCAAAGAAATTGACAGTTGACAGCCACAAGATGGTGACAGAGAGCATAATAAGTCCTTAGGGGATAAAAACTCAGCGTTTTCTTTTCGTATTTCAAACTACAGCTGATCAAATCATTATAGAAAAGGTAAGTGACATTCTATGTCAATCTCTCTCTTTTGTATTTTGTAGTGCTGTGTTTATACCACAGTAATAGTGTCTGCTTTGCTGCAATCGGGATATCACAATAATTAACCCCGAAAAAGCCAGAGAAATCCCTGTAGACTGATGGCATTTCATGCCGTTCAGCCTTTTAATTTTAAAATGTGAGCAAAATCTCCTGTTTTGTCTTCACTTTAGACATTACGCTAGAGAATCTTTCAAACACTAGCTCTAAAGTGACGTTTGTGAAGTAGCAACAGTTTCTGCTGTTTCTTTCTGATACAGAAAGATTTTTGAGACTCTCCGTGTGTGATTTTTTTAAATACACAATTATGCCGTCGAACTGTTGTATAAACGCAATACCACACTCGTAGCAGTGTGGCACTCGGCCTGGAGCCAACGCACATCTCCCACCAGTGCCGATATACAGCCATAATCGCACTGCTACGAGTGTGATATTGGTCATGTATTAATTTCTTTAAAAAAAAAACCAATGCACTGAGGAAGGTATTGTGCGGAAACATCTATGTTTTGTATCCCATAAGAATGTAAAATAAAGCTATACAAAGTAATTATTTAATGAGTGCGAATCATGACCTTCTGAATAATATTGCTAACTAGATTAACGCACCAAAAAATTTAAAACAGAGAGCGCGCAGTGCAAACTCCATTATTAAAAAACAAAACAAAAAAAACAACACCTAAAATTTGAAACAAACATCGGCATCCTATATATACACCAATATTCAGACTCTTTTCCAATATAATGTGCAAATAACTGCAAATAGATGTGGAGGATATGAAGTATGGATCGACAATGTTATTACAAATACCTGGAATTTACGCTCACCTTGAGTTCAAACAATCCAGCAGATGAAACGTGCACACACACACACACACACACCCACCCCTTCTGTTTTCACAAAAGAAAGAAAGTCATACTCATCTGTAATGACATGAAGCGAATAAACGATCTGATTTTCGTTTTAGTGAAAGCGTATCTTTTATTTCTCCACCTGTATGCCGCTCTTAGTTTGATCTACTATCTTATCTGAATTCATCAGCATAAATCTTATTGGATCGTGTGGAAATAACGTGTTTCTAACAATCATGCCAGGCCACATTGGGCTGACTCCTTTTGTATCTACAGAGGAAAAGATAGTAAATGTAGAATCAGTTTATGACTCTTTCATCTTTCCGTGATCAGACGGCACGGCTGACAGTCTCCTCCAGCGGTGTGTGTGTGACACAGATATTTGAGGAACGCTGTGAAGAGATTTTTCTATTTTCACAGAGAACAGACAGAAAGAGCCGCCCTGGAATTCTCTCAGCTGGATGAACTCTTTTCATGAACTTCTTTGAGAAACAAAACATTCATTCAAACATCACTGGGAAATGAAGACTACAATTAATACAAATGTTGGAAATATATGAAAGGAAAATTATTCAAAACCAAGTACAAGTAGTTTTTTTTTTAAACAACCATGAAATATGAATATTATGGAAAGATGAAATGTCACAAAATAAATTATTTAAAGTTAAAAAAAAAATTCAAAGCCTGACTGCTACCAGTAATGAACCAGGTCAACTTTATATCATCTAACTGGTAGACTAGTAAGTTGTCAACCTAAACCAGGACTTCACAAGATTTTTCTAGTCAGAAGCCTTGAAAAAGCAACGAAGACCCTACATATATACAAATATAACCCAACACTGGCTTTTATAAGTGGCTATTTGTATTTAATGTCTATTTTTAGACCTATTATGATCCTTTTTACAAGATGTAAAATAAGTGTCTGACATCCCCAGAGTATAAGTTTTAGCTCAAAATACCACACTGACCACATTGAAACTGACCCTTTTAGGCTTTGATACTAATTGTGTCATTTTGGTGACTGTCGCTTTAAATTCAAATGAGATTGTACTCTTTTCAAAAGAGGGCGGCGCTACAAATGCCTACGTGTCAGCATAGTGGCAGATTCCCAAACAAGACTAACGTCCTATGCTAATGAGGGAGAAATCGTCACTAGTAGGCGGGGTTTTCTCCTTCTGATGACTCGTACAAATGGAGAATGTCAATCAAAGTACTATTAATTAATTTTTACCATTAGAAGCTGTTTATAAATCACAGACAGTTGACAGTTGTGTTACACCACTTATAAAAGTGACTTTTGCATATTAGGTCCCCTTTAAAGCTCTAAAATGGGATCAAACACTAAATAAATTAGAAAGAAAATGATAAAAAATTTACATCAAGAAAACCAGTTCAATTTAATGCAAAATAAATAAACAAACAAATAAATAAATTAATAAATAAATAAATAAATACAAATTAGATTTAAAAATAGAGTTAAAATTAGAGCGTAAAAACCATCAGTCAAACACACTAAACTGACAGAATAACGTCACAAATACAACACACACACACACACACACACACACACACACACACACACACACACACACACACACACACACACACACAGAGATGTAGTAAGTTAATAGCAGCAGAGGGAGTGACACAGTTTAAGAGTTTAAGAGCTTCTCTGTCATTTTCCGGAAGAGCATCAACTTTGTATGTGTGCGTGTGCGTGTGCGTGCGTGTGCACGTGTGGATGTGTGTGTGTGCTATTGTGTGTGTGCACAAGTGTGGATGTGTGTGATTGTGCTTGTGTGTGTGCATGTGCTAGTGTGTGAGCTCTTGTATGCATTATTGTGTGTGCTTGTTTATGTGCATGTTGTCCTAGTGTGTGTGTGCGCTCTTGTGTGTGCTAGTGCATGTGTGCATGCTCTTGTGTGCTGTGCGTGTGTATGTCTGTGCTAGTCTGTGTGTGTGCACGTGTGCTAGTGTGTGTGCTGTTGTGTGCATGTTTGTGTGCTTGTTTGTGTGTGTGTGTGGATGTGTGTGAGTGTGCTATTGTGTGTGTGTGGGCTAGTGTGTATGCACAAGTGTGGATGTGTGTGAGTGCTTGTGTGTGTGCTAGTGTGCGTGCTAGTGTGTGTGTGTGAGCTCTCGTATGCATTATTGTGTGTGCTTGTTTGTGTGCATGTCCTTGTGTGTGTGTGTGTGTGTGCATGCGCGCTCTTGTATGCATGTTTGTGTGTGCTAGTGCATGTGTGCACGCTCTTGTGTGCTGTGCGAGTGTCTGTACTAGTCTGTGTGTGTGCGCTCTTGTGTGCATTTGTGTGTGTGTGTTTGTGTCTGTGTGCTTATGTGCGTGCGCTCTTGTGTGTATGTTTGTGTGTGCATGTTTGTGTGCTTGTTTGTGTGTGTGTGTGTGTGTGCGTGCATGTGTTTGTGCTCGTGTCTGTATGTGTATGTGTGTAGTTGTGTTTGCGTGTGTGCGCTCTTGTGTGCATGTCTGTGTGTGTGCATGTCTGAGCTTGTGTGTGTGTGTGTGTGTGTGCGCGCATGTGTGTGTGTGAAGGTAAAAGGATCCATCTGCTGGAATACAGACTCTCACATAGCAAACACAGCTGCTTGTAGCCCACACACTGCATTAAAATATGTTCTTCCTTTTTGCTTGTTTTCCAGCATTAATATCCAAATGTTTTAAATACAGAAATTTGATTGAGATGGAGAATTACTTTAAATGATTAAGTTTTTGTTTTCTAAGAAATGTTAAGGTCAAGTTTAGGTGGGGAGTCAAAGTTTGTACTTAAAACAAGAAAATTATGTGGATCAGAACAATAAAATTACTACAAATGGAAACACATTATATCTCACTGCATTGGTGGTTTATTTCATTCATTCATTTTCCTTTGGCTTAGCCCCTTTATTAATCAGGGGTCGCCACAGTGGAATGAACCACTAATTTATCCAGCATATGTTTTACGCAGCGGATGCCCTTCCGGCTGCAACCCATCACTGGGAAACACCCATACACACTCATTCACACTCATACATTACGGACAATTTAGCTTACCCAATTCACCTATAGCACATGTCTTTGGACTGTGGGGGAAACCAGAGCAACTGGAGGAAACCCACGCGAACACAGGGAGAACATGCAAACTCCACACAGAAATGCCAACTGATCCAGCTGGGACTTGAACCAGCGACCTTCTTGCTGTTAGGCGACAGCGCTACCCACTGTGCCACCGCACCGCCCTGGTGGTTTATTTATTTATTTTTATTATTTATTTATTTTATTATTACTTTTTACTATAATTTATTTGTAGTTGGGCAGCATGGTGGCTCACTTTCAAATCACTGCAAGAAGGTCGCTGGTTCGAGTCCCGGCTGGGCCTCCGGTTTCCCCCACAGTCCAAACACATCGCTATAGGTGAATTGAATGAACTAAATTGGCCGTAGTGTATGAGTGTGTGTGTGAATGTGAGAGTGTATAGGTGTTTCCTTGTACTGGGTACTAGTCCAGAATACCGTACTAGTCCGGAATGTGGCAACCCCTAAATAAGGGACTAAGCGGAAAGAGAATGAATGAATGAATGAATGAATGAATGAATGAATGAATGAATGAATGAATGAATGAATGAAAACATTATAAATTGTAAAAATATTTCAGTGTAAAAGTTTGTTTTAATTTAGTTTACCATCAAATAAATGTCGACTTACCAACCAAAAAGCTAAAAACTTGAAAAATTGTATACTGACCCTAACCAAAAGGCTAGTGATTGCATAAATGTAGTTGTATTTGTCATTTGTCTTTGATTATCTCATAAATATTCTGCTGTTTATGCTAAGTGTAGATTTGGTCTCTGCATCATTTCCGAGGAACCACTTCTTTTGCTTTCTCCAGATCGCTCTGCAGTGTGTGAGAAATGAGAAATCTTCCCTCAGCCATCATACAGAAAGTTTTTAATGCATTTATATTTATTCATTTAGCAGACGCTTTTCAAGGTGACCCAGAAAATATGCAAAATTCTGTGATAAATCATATGGGGTCAACCATATTACCAGCACAGTAATACCACAAACAACTGCAAAACTGCGCAGAGTAACTTTATTTTAAACAGCAGAAAGTGGCTTTGAGTTTAGAAGAACACAGATAATCCTCGGTTTTATTTTGAAAAATGAAATTAAACTTTTTAAAATGAGCAGTAAACAGGGTAAATTACCTATGGTTTGTGACTGTATATGAGGAAAAGATCATGTACAGCTATGCTTTCATTATTGCTAAATAATGGGTTTCTATTGCAGTGCAATATCACTGTGTGCAGAACACAGATCAAATAAAGCAGTAAATAGACTTGAAATATTGATTTGGGTTGAAGTCAGTGCATGAAAGGAAAGCGAGAGTGCAGTGATATGAGATATGACTTACAGTTGAAGTCAAAGTTATTCGTCCTCCACTGAATTTTTTTTCCAAATGTTTCCCAAATGATGTTTAACAGAGCAAGGAAATTTTCACAGTATTTCCTATAATATTTTTTCTTCTGGAGAAAGTCTGATTTGTTTTATTTCGGCTAGAATAAAAGCAGTTTTAATTTTTTTTTAACTATTTTAAGGTCAATATTATTAGCCCCCTTAGGCAATATTTTTCTACCACTGTTATACAATGACTTGCCTAATAACTCTAACTTGCCTAATTAACCTAATTAACCTAATCAAGCCTTTAAATGTCACTTTAAGCTGAATAATCTTGAAAAATATCTAGTAAAATATTATGTACTGTCATCATGGCAAAGATAAGAGAAATCATTAATCTGCATGATTTCGTATGGATGTTTGAAATTGACAGTGGAAAAACAATGATTTTTTAAAAATCTTTTTTTTAAAGTTTTTTAAGGTGTAATGAAGGCTTGTTTACTGAAATTATGCGACTTTGGCAATTGGATACATGCTCCAAACCACTTTAAATAAAGGATTCAAAAGCAACCATCTTTCGCCCATAAGAAACAGCTATTATAGACTGTTGCTGAATAAGTCAGATGAGCTTCAGGGTTAAACCAAAATGTATAGGCCTTTTTTTTTATAAAAAAGGAGGAGCTACTTGATATGTCCCACTTCTCTTCATATTACAATTTAAAAGTACATCACATCTTGCAAATCAGTGTATTATTGCCGCCCTTTTTTTTTTTTTTTTTTTGAATCAAATGATCTTTTCTAGTCATCTCAACTTACATCAGTCAAACTGACTAAAAATATTAAGTTAAACTTTGTATAACTTAAGTTTAGTTGAAACCTGACTAACTTACTAAAATAAGTTTAAGCAACATAAAAATGTGTTTACTTTGTCATAAAATTTTTTACAGTGTATAATTGTGTCTGTGTTTGTTTTGGTAGTGAACGGAGGCTGGTCAACGTGGACTGAGTGGTCACCGTGTAACAGTCGCTGTGGGCGGGGCCTTCAGAAACGGACACGGAGCTGCACTAATCCCGCACCACTGAACGGGGGCTCGCCATGTGATGGACAGGCCATCCAGAAAATCGCCTGCACCTCCGTTTGCACAGGTAAAACTCTGAAGAGCTTGAGCAGAGTAAATGGCAAGTTTGTGGGACAGTGTGTCATTCAAATAATAGAAAAAGTGGCAAGCGTTCTTAATGATTAAACAAGTATTTAAAAAATGTATTTTATTTACATAAAATATTCATTCATTCATTCATTTTCTTTTCGGCTTAGTCCCTTTATTAATCAGGGATCGCTACAGCAGAATGAACCACCAACTTATCCAGCATATGTTTTATGCAGTAGATGCCCTTTTATCTGCAACCCATCACTGGGAAACATCCATACACACTCATTCATTCACACACATACACTACGGACAATTTAGCTTACCCAATTCACCTAAAGCGCATGTCTTTGGACTGTGGGGTAAACCGGAGCACCCGGAGGAAACCCACGCGAACACGGGGAGAACATGCAAACTTCACACAGAAATGCCAACTGACCCAGCAGAGGCTCGAACCAGGCGCCAACGTGACGCCTTAAAATATAATATTATAATTTTAATTGGATGGAAAAAAATTATATATATTCATTTGTACATACAATTATGCATTTGCATATATATATATATGTGTATAATTTTTTTCCATCCAATTAAAATTATGATGTTATATTTTTTATATACATACATGCATACATACACGCTGGAATTTATTTTTTTATTTACTTTATTTATTTATTTTAAATTTATGTATTTATTTTTATTTATTTATTATTATTTTATTTATTTATTATTTTATTATTTTATTTCTTTCTGTCTTTATTTTAAGTTTATGCATTTTTTTTTTTTAAGATGCTATTTGCTTAGTAAATACTTAAATGACTAAATCGTAATATTTCTTTATCGTAAAAAAAACAATAAACAGCTAAAAATGTACTCCAGATATAGTGACAAAAAAAGTATTAAAAAAAATCTATAAATGGTTATCACAACAGTGTTAATTTAGGGTTATGCTATTAATACATTTGTTTTAAATAAATAGCACAGCATAAGTACTACAACTGAAATGGAAATAAAAAAAAAATATATATATTTTTTTCAAATATTTTCCTTTTAATTTTAGTTCTTGTAATTATGCCGTCTTATTTTTACATTTCTCTAGCTTTAATTTTTTATGTTTCAGGTTTATTTTCAGCAGTTTTAGCACAACATTTACATTTTCATTCAAATTAAAAGTTTCTTCTAATATTCATTTTAATTTATTTTCAACATTCAGTTAACAAAGCTATTTTAATGCCATGTACATACCAAAAGCAACATTCCTTAGCAAGTGTATGTTTTCATCAAGCTTGTAATCTGAAATATTTCCATCATGGCATAAACACACACAGCGAGGTCAGATCATAAACCTGAAACACGAATTTACTTTTTTTTTTGTTGACATTTTCATTTTGCAGTCGCCTTTATCCAAAGTGACTTCCAAATGAAGAATTCCTTCCATAGACAGAAGGTTGGAAAAACTGACTGTGAGACTATTGAATTACAAGGGAGGCATTCCTTTCATAAAAACTTCATTCTTTTCTGGTCCGGTTTGAGTTCTTCGCCTCTTGATAGCATCAGACAAATGCATCTTTTTCCAGGCCCATCAGTTCAGCTTTCAAGCTAGACACTTCCCCTATTCTGTGGCCCCTAGGGGCCCCCAAGGCCGAGCACATTTCCATTCCTCCTGCTGCTGCTGAGAGTCAGTTCACTGTGAAGAAGGTGAGATTAAAGCTTGTGCACCCAGCAGGAGAGATGCAGCAGTCAGACGCTAATGACTGACCCACATACTGCAGGATAGATTCAGGCATGCTCAACTATTCAAGATCCTTCATAGCAAGTTTTTTTTCCTTTTAAAGCTATACTGTAATACAGTAGCAACATTTCTAAATTTACTGTTAATTACCGTATTTCATTAACTCAGTGCTAATGCACCAACCAACTGAAGTACTACACAGCAAAAATGCATTTTCTATTTAGAGTTTTTGTTTTGTTTCTTGTGCAAATATCTAAATGTTCTTAAATCAAGAAAATAATCACAATAATAATCAAAAAAAGAGTCAAAATTAAGTGAGTTTTTCCTTAAAGGGGACCTATTATGCCCCTTTTTACAAGATCTAAAGTAATACGTCTCTGATGTCCCTAGAGTGTGTATGTGAAGTTTCAGCTTAAAATACCACATAAATAATGTGTTATAACTCTTTGAAATTGCCCAGTTTAGGCTTTGATCCTAATTGTGTCATTTTGGTGACTGTCGCTTTAAATTCAAATGAGATTGTGCTCTTTTCAAAAGAGGGCGGAGCTACAAATGCCTATGTGTCAGCATAGTGGCAGATTCAAAAACAAGACTAACGTCCTATGCTAATGAGGGAGAGGTGGTCACTAAAGGGTGGGACTTTCCAACTCTGACACGTACAAAGGGAGAATGTCAATCAAAGTGTTTCTGCGTTATAAAAAATGAAATGAATAAAGTTTTTACTATTATAAGCTGCTTATATTCACAGACTGTTGCCACACAACTGTTTAAACTCTTTGTAAAGTGATTTTTTTGCATAATAGTTCCCCTTTAAAACAAGCTAAATTAATTGCTGGTGGTTTAAGTAAAATAATCTTGTTTTCAGTTTAAAACAAGATTACTTTGCTTACCTCACTGGCAAATTATTTAGTTCATTTTAATAAAAAAAATATTTATTTTTGACTTATTATTTCTAATAACTAAATATTTTGTTTTTACTAGTCTAGAAAATGCTTCTTGATTTTCATTCATTCATTTTTCTTCTACTTAGTCCCTTTATTCATCAGGGGTCGCCACAGCGGAATGAACCGCCAACTTATCCAGCATATGTTTTACACAGCGGATGCCCTTCCAGCTGCAACCCAGTACTGACATCCATACATAGTCATCCACACACATACACTACAGCCAATTTAGTTTATTCAATTCACCTATAGCGCATGTCTTTGGACTGTAGGGGAAACCGGAGCACCCGGAGGAAACCCACGCCAACACGGGGAGAACATGCAAACTCCACACAGAAACGCAGACTGACCCAGCCAGGGCTCGAATCAGCAACCTTCTTGCTGTGAGGCAACACTGCTAACCACTGAGCAACCGTGTCGCTCTTCTTGATTTTAGAACTTTTAAATATTTAAACAAGAAACACGACGAAACTCGTTTTTTTTATTTAATTTTTAATTTTTTGTATTGTTCATACAGACACAAAGCTGGTGTTGGGGATGTAATGATTCACAGTGAACCGGCTGAAAATTAATTCCAATCTGTGATGATTCAAATCGATTGGGGTGGTTTTTAAAATCGTTTGGGGTTGTTACGACCCTTGATGGAAATTTGTCTAGGAATTAAAAAAGGAGTAACATTGAGATGACCATAAGAGTAAGTGTAGCAAATTAAGCTCATAAAATTATTAATATTAATAATTAATAATAACAAGTTATTATTTAATTATGAATATTTGGGTTGACTTTATTGTTAATGGTAACTGCTCGTCTGTTGGAGCCTACAATTTATTTGTCTATTAATCCAAAGATCAATTAATTTCCTGGCCTGGAAGAATAATTAATCTTACTACATTAACGGATTAGTACAACCTGTTGCTTTATCTTTGAGTTCAAGTAACTTGTTCTGTGTTTAAAAAGCAAGCAATCCGCGTGGGCTCAAACATTTAATAATGGTAACAAAAAGGTATAGACAACACATCGATTAACAAGCATGCATATATAATAGAGAGAGAGAGAGAGAGAGAGAGAGAGTTGCAAATTCAACATCAATAACCTAAAACCAATCATCAAAGAAAACTGAATCACCTTGTTTTAACAAAGGACATGATGAACTAGCATATCTGATAACTAAATCAAACTCTCATAGTTCTTTGTCTGTGCCTTACGCAGTGTGTGTGCTGGCCTGGAAGTTTCTTGAGTCGTTGCTGGTCCTTCTTCTTTCTGATCAGCTGATCAGCATTCCAGCAAGGTTATGAGTTGAAATTGTCCAGAATAGAGACTTGGCTTGATGCTGAAAGTCTTTGAAGAGTTAGAAAGGCCGAAGCCTGGCCTCAGCTTCAGTGAGGCCTAAAGCCTGGTTCACATTTTGGCTGGTGACCGAGTGAAGAAGAGGGTTCAGAATGTAAAGAGGCAAGAGAGAGAGCGTAAAAGAGGTTCAGTTCCTTAAATAGGTTTGCTGATGTCATGAACTCAGGGGTTGAGTTAGCCAATGGGATGTTGCCTTCTAACCAGTTGTATGACTATGTGTGTAAGGCTTGTGATTTACATATGCTTGGTGAGTAGTTTTCATAGAGAAGTGTTAAAGATTTTATAATCTCAACATGTTACAAGTACCAAAATACAATGCATACGGTTGTTCTCTAAACCACATTAGCTGTGTGTACATATCAAACACTTATGTGACGGTTTTTGAGTCTACTTTATTAAGCAATACTTCTAAGGGTTTTAATACCAAGAAGCTTGACATACTTCCAGTAAATCATCAGTAAACACTATTTAGAACAGACATAGCAGCAGTGGTGGAAAGAGTACTGAAAAATCATACTCAAGTAAAAGTACCATTACTTGCCTAAAAATGTAATGCAAGTAGATTAAAAGTATCTGTTGTAAATATTACTCAAAGTATGAGTAAAAGGTAGACATTTCAAAAGTACTCAAGAGTAGTGAGAAGTGAGTATCTCGCTGAAAAAACCTGATGCATTTACATGTAATTTGTGCATGTGTGTGTAAACGTAACATTCTGTAGTGCATCTAGTTATTGCCCAGCAGGCACACAACGTCATAAGACGTTAATATTAGGTTAGATTTAGGTTGTGATGTCAGGTGACCAAAATTCAATGTCTAGCCAGCGTCTAAGGACAACGTTATTTTGATGTCCAATATCGAAGGCAAATGACGATTTTAGGTTGTGTTGGAAAGTGACCAAAATCCAGCGTCGAGCCAACATCTTAAACCAGCGTCATATTTACATCAAATACTGACATTTATTCATCAGTTACGGCAACCAAAATCCAACGTCTGATAGATGTCATACTGGTAACATCCACACAACATTAAGCTGTAACATCATTAGACATTGATATTTGGTTGGTTTTAGGTTGGACGTTGGACATTGACGTCAACCCGATTTTCATTTCCAAACAAAATGCAACTTCCCCACGACAACGTCAATCTGACGTCATGTTGATGTCTTGTGCCTGCTGGCCATTTTGGTCATCATACAGTTACCAACCGTCATCTTCTCATCAGTGACATGCATGTAAACAGTCTCTGGGTCAATACGTGTAAAGATTTCGGACATCTTCTTGGACACTTTTAATGCTTCCAAACAGTTTGCTGCAATTATAAATCACCCATGTCTTGAGGTAGTTCATTATGAGGCGATTTACCTTCTATGTGTGATTTAATTGGACAGAAATCACAGGACTGATTTTTCTAATCCCCATAGACAAGAAAAAATAAAGTAGTGACTGCAGATTGAAGGAAAGTAGAGGAGAAAAAGTACCGATACAGCACTACAAATGTACTCAAGTGAGAGTAAAAGTACACATTTATAAAACTACTTAGTAAATTACAATTCCTGAGAAAAACTACTTAATTACAGTAATTTGAGTATTTGTAATTAGTTACTTTACACCACTGCATAGCAGTCTACCTAGGTTACAAAGAAAACATGAACATACACACACAAAAACATTACATACATTCTAGGATGTAGTAATGGCTATTACAAAAAGATCAGTTCTTGTTCACATGTGAGTGTAAAAAGCTTTGAAGCTCGCCTATCAAGATTGTTACCATGGTAACTCGGTGCTTAGGTTTGTGACATGTGACCTCCCGGTGGGGTGGGTTTCTGGGGGCTGCTTAAAAAGTTTGTTATAATGAAATACGTCTGTTTGATCTTCCTCCGTTCGTTACATAAGCTAAAGGTAAAAAGTGGAAAGAGAAACACAGGACAACAAATTAGCAATAAAAATAAATCTCTTTTAACATATTTTAGCATATGACATATTAACATATTATTTTATTAACATATGACATATTAACATATATATATATATATATATATATATATATATATATATATATATAT
>CAIGQV010016645.1:26665355-26692705 GCA_903798115.1 Danio jaintianensis | reverse complement strand
CACACACACACACACACACACACACACACACACACACACACACACACGTTGGGTTTTATGGGGACTTCCCATAGATATAATGATTTTATGCTGTACAAACTGTATATTCTGCCCTCATACCAACCCTCACAGAGAACATTCTGCACTTTTACATTTTCAACATACTTCATTCTGGATGACTTATGATGACCCCCGTTTTCCTCACGGGGACCAAAAAAATGTCCTCCCAAGGTCAAACATTCTCTGGCATTGCTATACTTGTGGGGACATTTGGTCAGGCTCACACTACAGTGCTCGAAATGCATTGATGGACTCACATGTACACACACACACAAACTTGTGTATGTGGTTTACAGGGACTCTCCATAGATGTAAAATAGCATTTACTTATCAAAGCAGCATGTATAAGCAAACACAATCTCAGTTTCAATTATTGTGACACAATTAACCTCAATATGCAAACATATTTCCACTAAATATTAATGTTTTAGTATTGATATACTATTATCAAATGTCAACTTTTAAATGAGCTTTTATTTTCATATTTTCAATAGGGATTTACATTTTATTTATGATTTTGTTATTTATTTAGTCATTTTGCTGTGTCCTTTTGTCAGTTGTATTTGTGTTTGTAACTTTAAATATTCATATTTAACTTTCAGTCAAATTTATTTTAGTTTTACTTACAGTAACTTCGCATTTGAGAACAATAGTCATTTTATAGTAAATAGTGTAGTGTTTTTGAACCATACTATAGTAAAGTACTTAATCTGTTGTGGTTATTCTACAGTTGCTATAATAACACGGCAACTATATATATAAAGAAATGACCCAATATTGTAGTTTCGTACAAATATAGGGTGTATTATACTGCAATAAACCACAGTTTACTGTAGTACAAACTAAAGCATACTACAGTATTTATTAGTTTATTGGTCCAATATAGTTAATACTGCAATGTGCTGTACCTATTATACTATACAGTAATACACTTAACTGTAGCATGGTTCACATAAAAAGAAAACTACAGTACTTTAAATTACTATAGTATTTTTCATCTGTGTTATTTAAGTGTTATTTTATTTAATACAACAAAAAAATCACATCTATAGTATGTAATTATCAAACACTTTTTAATATTTGTTTTAATTAACAATAAGAACACTTGTGAATGATTCGTAACTGCATGTTATTCCAAATAGATCCCCTCCGAAACATCATTAGATTAGATTAGATTCAACTTCATTGTCATTGTGCAAATTACAAAACAGAGCAAATGAAATGCAGTTAGCATCTAACCAGAAGTGCAAATAACTAGTGTGTGTATAATATAAATGTACAAATGTGTATCCAACTTTGAGATATAGTGCAAGGTACAAAAGTAATTGGGGGGCTAATAATTCTGACAAGACAAGCTGAATACAACTATTGAGAATACAATACAAGGTGCAGGAATATACATCTGCCAACTAAAGTATACTACAGTATCCATTACAGTTTATTGGCCCACTATAGTTAATACTGCAATATGCTGTACCTACTATACAGAAATACACTTTACTATATGGTTCAAATTTAAACACTACAGCACTTACTAGAAATTACTATAGTATTGTTTGAAAACTGGGTGAAACTTTTTAGAATCTAAAAGTTACAGTAAATGGCATTTTAATAGATTCTTCAAGGAGGATGTAAACATTCAAGCACAACTGAAGTGGCAAGATTTTATATTGAAGATTTCAATATATATATATATATTTTTTTTTCCATGACCGTGTGGCTTACTTGTCAATGTAAGCTTGTTTATTCATAGTTTTAAACTGTTTACAGACTGTAGTTAACACAGTGATTTAGTACTTTTTTATCACACTGCAAAAAAAAAATGCTTTTCTTACTTAGATTGCTTGTCTTGTTTCTAATCCGAATATATAAAAATGCTTATATTAAGAAGCAATTTCCAGACAAGCAATAAATACTGTCTTGTTTTAAGAAATAATATGTCAAAATTAAGTGAGTTGGTCCTTAAAACAAGCAAAAAAGTCTGCCTATGGGGTAAGCAAAATAATCTAGTTTTTCCTTTTGACATACGATTACTTTGCTTACCCCATTGGCAGACTATTTTGCTCATTTTAAGGACAAACTCACTTAATTGTGACATTATTTCTTAAAACAATACAATGGGCTTTATTTTAATGACCTAAAGGGCAAAGTCTAAAGCGCAGGCGCAAAAGCATTAAAGTCTGAATCCACTTTTGCTATTTTAAGGACTGAAAAATACAGTCTGTGCCCCAGCGCATGGTCTAACAGGGTTGTGCTTATTCTCTTGATGAGTTATGGGTGTGTTTTGAGTATGACATGCATTAAACCAATCAGAGTCTCATCTCCCATTCCCTTTATGAGTCAGTTGCGTCGCGCCATGGCGCATTTGCTATTTACATGGCGGACTTTGTAAGTGGAAAAACTGAACACTTCACTAGCGAGAAAACAGTTAAACAGACCATCTGCAGCGCGAGGATAGAGAACGAGCCTCCTCCATTCAGCCTCTTTACTTTTTCTTTACTTTACTTTTACTCTTTACTTTACTCCTTTACATTTATGGAGTAAGGAAACAGTGGAAACTCACTTCACTAAAGACATCCATTAGCCTACATATTTAATTTCATATTTTAAGCGCAAAGATTTGTTTCACAACTATTTCTAAATTCAGTTCTAATTTCCAGCAAACGAATAAATGATATATATAAATGAATCAATAATAATGAAGTGTGGTCAAAAAACTGAGTTATATCCAAACACACGTCCTATTCTTATGCCCCATATGGTGATGCAGACATCTCCAAAACCCGACAGATGGATTTATCTAAACTTAATTTTATTAAAGCAAATATAAATATGCATATAATAAATAATACTACTACTAATAATAACATTATACAAATGCATATTGTCATGAATAAACTGAAAAAGCCCCCCGAGGTGAAGGCATGGAGGAAAATACAAATTTTTGTAACATTTTAATCTTTAATTTTTTTCATATGTAAAGATATTTGTGTATTGCTGTACATCCTGTTTTTTTTATATGTAAAGATATTTGTGTATTGCTGTACAGTCGTGGCCAAAAGTTTTGAGAATTACATAAATATTGGAAATTGGAAAAGTTGCTGCTTAAGTTTTTATAATAGCAATTTGCATATACTCCAGAATGTTATGAAGAGTGATCAGATGACTTGCATAGTCCTTCTTTGCCATGAAAATTAACTTAATCCTGAAAAAAACTTTCCACTGCATTTCATTGCTGTCATTAAAGGACCTGCTGAGATCATTTCAGTAATCGTCTTGTTAACTCAGGTGAGAATGTTGACGAGCACAAGGCTGGAGATCATTATGTCAGGCTGATTGGGTTAGAATGGCAGACTTGACATGTTAAAAGGAGGGTGATGCTTGAAATCATTGTTCTTCCATTGTTAACCATGGTGACCTGCAAAGAAACACGTGCAGCCATCATTGCATTGCATAAAAATGGCTTCACAGGCAAGGATATTGTAGCTACTAAGATTGCACCGAAATCAACAATTTATAGGATCAGCAAGAACTTCAAGGAAAGAGGTTCAATTCTTGTTAAGAAGGCTTCAGGGCGTCCAAGAAAGTACAGCAAGCGCCAGGATCGTCTCCTAAAGAGGATTCAGCTGCGGGATCGGAATGCCACCAGTGCAGAGCTTGCTCAGGAATGGCAGCAGGCAGGTGTGAGCACATCTGCACGCACAGTGAGGCGAAGACTTTTGGAAGATGGCCTGGTGTCAAGAAGGGCAGCAAAGAAGCCACTTCTCTCCAAAAAAAACATCAGGGACAGATTGATCTTCTGCAAAAAGTATGGCGAATGGACTGCTGAGGACTGGGGCAAAGTCATA
This sequence comes from Danio jaintianensis, assembly GCA_903798115.1. Lineage (NCBI taxonomy): Eukaryota > Metazoa > Chordata > Actinopteri > Cypriniformes > Danionidae > Danio > Danio jaintianensis. The sequence continues at coordinate 26,688,797 of CAIGQV010016645.1, read as the reverse complement.
TTCTCAGATAAAGCCCCTTTCTGATTGTTTGGGGCATCTGGAAAAAGGCTTGTCCAGAGAAGAAAAGGTGAGCGCTACCATCAGTCCTGTGTCATGCCAACAGTAAAGCATCCTGAGACCATTCATGTGTGGGGTTGCTTCTCATCCAAGGGAGTGGGCTCACTCACAATTTTGCCCAAAAACACAGCCATGAATATAGAATGGTACCAAAACACCCTCCAACAGCAACTTCTTCCAACAATCCAACAACAGTTTGGTGAAGAACAATGCATTGTTCAGCACGATGGAGCACCGTTCCATAAGGCAAAAGTGATATCTAAGTGGCTCGGGGACCAAAACGTTGAAATTGTGAGTCCAAGGCCTGGAAACTCCCCAGATCTTAATCCCATTGAGAACTTGTGGTCAATCCTCAAGAGGCGGGTGGACAAACAAAAACCCACTAATTCTGACAAACTCCAAGAAGTGATTATGAAAGAATGGGTTGCTATCAGTCCAGATTTGGCCCAGAAGTTGACTGAGAGCATGCCCAGTCGAATTGCAGAGGTCCTGAAAAAGAAGGACCAACACTGCAAACACTGACTCTTTGCATAAATGTCATGTAATTGTCGATAAAAGCCTTTGAAACGTATGAAGTGCTTGTAATTATATTTCAGTACATCACAGAAATAACTGAAACAAAGATCTAAAAGCAGTTTAGCAGCAAACTTTGTGAAAACTAATATTTGTGTCATTCTCAAAACTTCCTGTGTGTATTAAGCAATGTGTTCGGACCTGCATAGGTGCATAACTAGTGTGCTCTGCGCTGGACTTTAGACCAGCTTTTAGTTGGTCAATGGCGCGGTCTATTTCAGTTCTTCAAAATAGCAACGTGTCAACAATGCGCACACCCATGAGTCCACAAAGCGGCGTAAATGGATTTGCTATTTAAACAGCGTGACGCAAAATGTGAAAATTACAGTTGCGCTGGTCTGAAAGTAACAACAAATTGCGCGTTTGATAGGGCCCAATGTGTTTTGCTTGTCTATAAAATATACAAATTTTTTGATATTTGGACTAGAAAGAAGATGAAAAAATGTAAGTAAGAAAAGCATTTTTCACAGTGTACACGGCAACTCAAGTGAAATAATTTGTAAATATAGTTTCTTGTTTACTTTAATGGCTTTAGTTGGTGTATTTATTTCTGTGGCATTTTATAAAGCACATAAACATGGCCTTTCATTTGTTTCACTCACTGTCATGATAGCGGCTCGTCTGTATTTTGATGCTCTCTGACGGCTGACATCAGTGTATGAAACGTGGAATCTTCAGTGTGGCAGTTTAATTTGTTTGCTGGTGTTTAAAGCAGTGCGCAGACAGACAGAGAGACAGGCCGCGGATGTGAATCTCCTCTGTTTTTGTGTTGTGTAATGGATCTGGTGTCTCCCCTCAGGCACTTCCTCACTTCAGTTTAAACTTTAAAAGTTCTTCTCTTTTTAAAGTTGAACAGGCACAATCCATTTAACCCTACTCAACTCTCTCAGCTCTCTCTCTAACTCTTTAACTCTGTTTCACAACCTAGTGCACTACTTAGTGATGTAGGAGTTGCTCACGACATGAAGAATAAAGGGTGAAAATAGATTGAAACAACTGTACATCTGTCCCATGTAGGGGTGTGTGGTGTTTATTGTCTGCAATAATCTAATAATTGTTTTATTACCAATATTTAAGCTAGTGTTACATTCTCTACAGAATAAAAAGTCTACACTGCAAAAAATATTTTAATCCTTAGAGTTTGTCTTGTTTCTAGTCCAAATATCTACAAATTCCTAAATCAAGAAGCATTTTCTAGACGAGCAATAAAATATTGTCTTGTTTTCAGAAATTAGCAGTCAAAATTAGGTGAGTCATTCCTTAAAACAAGCAAAATATTCTGCCAATGGGGTAAACAAAATATACTTATTTCAAACAAGGTTATTTTGCTTGTTTTAAAGAAAAACTCGCTTAATTTTGACTTGTTATTTCTGAAAACAAGACAATAGTTTTTGCTTGTCTAGAAAATGCTTCTTGATTTAAGAATTTTTAGATATTTGGACTAGAAACAAGACAAAAATATAAGAAACATTTTTTTGCAGGTCATAGTTTAAGATATGAAAGCAAAACAAATCCCCAAAATATGTTTTATTATTATTATTATTATTATTGTTATTATTATTTCATTCATTTATTTCATTCATTTATTGGTCACACTTTACAATGTGAAGTTTATTTATAAACTAATTTCGAGAGGATCACGTGCTTATGATTGACACGGCTGATCCCGCATTAGCTAACGTATGATTCCCCAATCAGACAATGCCTAATTTAGTATAAATAACCAAAGTGTCTTACCTTAGTCATCTTCGTCTTGAAGAATCCCCCCTTCCACCCCTTCTCCCCCTCTTTTTTCCCTTATAGGGCAGCACGGCGGCCCAGTGGCTAGCACTGTTGCCTCACAGCAAGAATGTCCCTGGTTCGACTCATTACCCGGCCAGTTGACATTTCTGTGCGGAGTTCATGTTCTCCCTGTGCTTGCGTGGGTTTCCCTCGGGTTCTCCGGTTTCCTCCCACAGCCCAAACATGAGACATAAGTAAATTGATTAAACCAAATCACCACCATATACGAATTCCTACCAGCACCATATCCTCATAGCAATTCTTAATCAGCGGAGAGGGGTTCTCGAGATCTACCTGAGCTCAAACTCCCCTCTCGCCCCGCAAACGGAAGGGAGCCCCGGGCTCGAGGATCTTATGAGCTCAGGGCTCGCTCCCGGGACAGCATGCCAAACAAGCTTTATTACCAATCATTAGTTAAGTGTGAACTCTTGAAATGGTTGCATTAATGTATTTACTAACATGAACTACGAATGAATCATATTACATTACAAACATTTATTATTCATTGTTTAATATTTACTAATGCATTTTTAAAATCCAAAGTTTTGCTTGTTTGCATTAGCTAATGCACTGTGACTTAACATGAGCAACTTTATTTCCTGTAACTGACTAACATTAACAAACAGGAATAAATATTCATGAATAAATGTAAATGTGGGGTGACACGGTGGCTCAGTGGTTAGCACTGTCGCCTCACAGCAAGAAAGTCGCTGGTTCGAGTCCCGGCTGGGTCAGTTGGCATGTTCTCCCCATGTTGGCATGGGTTTCCTCCGGGTGCTCCGGTTTTCCCTCACAGTTCAAAGACATGCGCTATAGGTTAATTGAATAAACTAAATTGACCATAGTATATGTGTGTGAATGAGTGTGTATGGGTGTTTCCAAATACTAGGTTGCAGCTGGAAGAGCATCCGCTGTGTAAAACATATGCTGGATAAGTTGGTTCATTCCGCTGTGGTAACCCCTGATGAATAAAGAGACTAAGCCGAAGGAAAATGAATGAATGAATTATTAAAATCTAAAGTTTTGCTTGTTCACATTAGGTAATGCACTGTGACTTAACATGAGCAACTTTATTTCCATTAAATGATTAACATTAACAAACAGGAATAAATATTCATGAATAAATATAAATGTTCATGTTAGTAAATAACATAACTAATCAGGTAATCTAACTTATAACTAATGTAACCTTATTGTAAAGTGTTACCCATTTAACTATGTTGTAGTTAATTAATGTTACTAAATATTTGACTAAAGATCAGTTTGAATGTAAATGTGATGTTGATTGTGTTGTTCAGCAAATATTAAATTAATATTGAGTGAGTTACATTTTTGAATCAGTATTGTTGCTTTGTTTTTGTTTTTTTGTTTTGCCAGAAAAATAGTTTGAATCCAAGCTGGAGCCAAGTATTTGTGCATCTCATAGTAGCCACAAATTTCTCTAAATATTGAGGTTTTTGTTTTTATTAAATATTGCACACCCCTAATCCCATGTATTTCCCAGTGCTCTGTTCGGCTGGAAGGGCATCCGCTGCGTAAAACATATGCTGGATAAGTTGGCGGGTTATTCCAGTGTGGCGAGATACTGATAAATAAGGGACTAAGCCGTAGGAGAATGAATGAATAAATGAATGAATGAATGAATGAAAGAATGAATCCCATGTAAATTTGAGCACAATTTGGGGTTTATTGAATTTTAGAGCTCATTTAAACAAATCGCTCTGTTTGGATTGTTCTTTTTTTTTTCTTTTTATTGATATGTTCGAAAGAGGTCTAATGCTGAACAAGGCTTGACTTTTTATTTAATGAAAAACCTTAATATTATGAAATTACAATTTAATATTGCAATTTTAAATATTTTAAATTTTAATTAAATATGATAAATTAAATGTTTAATAAGTTTTTTTTATTTATTTATTAAATAAATTTTAATCCTGTCATGAATCTTTTGCATCTTTAATCCATAGTCAGATGATCCTTCAGAAATCATTATAATGTGACAAATTGTTTTTCAATTCTCTAATATTTAATTTAAGCTAATCACTTTGTTTGGATGCACTGTAAAAAATCTTATGTGCTATTTACTTAAAAAAAAATAGTGGTAACACTATTGCACGTATTTTTTTTAAGTAGTTTTCAAGATTTGATTTTTTTAGCAAAAACTACTTGAATAAATCATGTGAAAATTACTACTTTTTTTGAGTGATAGATGATGTTTTTAATATTATTAGTGGAATGTGCTTTTATAATTTAAGCAAATCAATCACCATTTACTCATTTTTTTTTTTTTTTTGCAAAAACTACTTGAATAAATCATGTGAAAATTACTAGGTTTTTTTGAGTGATAGATGATGTTTTTAATATAATTAGTGGAATGTGCTTTTATAATTTAAGCAAATCATTTACTCATATTTATTAATGAAAATTACTCATTCATAAAATTTTAAAAACGTAATTTATAATGAAATACATACACAATGCATTTTTGCCAAATATCATTTTATTACATGTTCCACTAATAACAAAATAGCACACACAATTTGTTGAACAAATCTATTTAAAATGTACAGCAATGTTAAACTCTGAAAAAAGTTCTTCATCCATGTCATGGAAAAAAATGTTCTGTCAACAGGAATATTCACATTTTAGACAAAATCTGACAGAATTTGTGTATTGCGTAACATATAAAACCAGTACATTTATAAAAGCTGTATCTCAAAATATTCAATTCAATTCAATTCATCTTTATTTCTATAGCGCTTTTACAATGTAGATTGTGTCAAAGCAGCTTCACATAGAAGATTATAGTGAATTGAAATGGTGTCCACTCAACAAGTCCCGAACCATGCAAGCCAGTGGCGACAGCGGCGAGGAACGAACTTCACCAATTTGCGAAAGTGAAGGAAAAAAAACCTAGAGAGAAACCAGGCTCAGTTGGGCACGACCATTTCTCCTATGGCCAAACGTCTTGTGCAGAGCTGCAGTCTAGGCACCGGAGGCTGGTGAAAGCTGGACGTCAGCGAAGACTCGTCCGTCACTGGGGTCTCACAGGAATCAGTCTCATGCTCTCCACTCCTCCATGACCACCACAGCAGCTGCTCAGGATACGGCCTGGTCCGGGATTATGGAAACCTTGGGGTCATCTCTTCACAGGTCTTGGTTTGCATTAGTGGCACTGCATAGTCTCTGGGGGCCTCGGGATGAGTATCCCCAGGTGGAAATAGAGAATTAAGAGAATAATTAGCGTAGCTGCTGTTTATAGTGTATATAAACGAGATGCAAAAACCTGCGTGGAGCACATTCATGCATCATACCATTATGCAATGGATTGAGTGTATGCTTTACTAAAAAGATAGGTCTTTAATCTAGTTTTAAACAGAGAGAGTGTGTCTGAGCCTCGGACATTATCAGGAAGGCTATTCCAGAGTTTAGGAGCCATAAATGAGAAGGCTCGACCACCTTTACTCGACTTTCCTATTCTAGGTACTACCAGCAGCCCTGAGTTTTGAGATCTTAAAGAGCGGGTTGGATTGTAGCGAGACAGAAGGTTGGTTAGATAAACAGGAGCTAGATTATTTAAAGCTTTATAGGTAAGAAGCAATATTTTATAATCAATACGGAACTTTACAGGCAGCCAGTGTAAGGAGGATAAAATTGGGGTGATATGATCATATTTTCTAGACCTGGTAAGAACTCTGGCAGCTGCATTTTGTACTAACTGAAGTTTATTAATAGAGGATGCTGGGCAACCAGCGAACAGAGCATTACAGTAATCCAGCCTAGAAGTCATGAAAGCATGAACTAGTTTTTCTGCATCTGAGATGGATAGCATACTTCGTAGCTTAGCGATATTTCTCAGATGAAAGAAGGCGGTTTTTGTGACATGGCAGATATGATTTTCAAAAGTTAAATATTAGCAACACAATCAATCAATCAATGCAGTGAAATTTCACCAAAAGGTTGTAGCAGTGAATTTGTCAGAAACTTAATATAAGTTTGTTTTTGAGTGATTTTAATTTGGGGAATATTTGTATAAATCCAGTTCAGCAGTTCTAGATTTTCCAAGCCAGCCATGACTCGCTCATCCTCCAGGACAATGCAGAAGTCCCCACGGTTGGTCATCCCTCTGGCAGACAGCAATTCTCTGTGCATTCTCACACTGTAAAATAAACGTTAAGTTTATTATTATGAAATTATGCAATTGTAAATTTCAAATGTTTAAGGTTTACTAAAACACATTAAGTAAATGCATTAAGGAAATAAACCATTTCTTTGTATCTCTGTGAACAGTAATTCTCCAAAATGTTTGAGTAGATGTTGCTGACTGACATTATAACACAAGTACACAAAAATTTTAATTTATAATGAACAAGGTGTTTTCAAAATGTATACTAGTGTACAAAGAAATAAGTTTATAAAAAACAAACCATGTTTATACAAGGAATAGTGCATTAAACAATGTAGTGTTTGAGCTATATTTCTGTTTTTTGTAAAAATGCAAAAATATAAAATGCAGTTTTCTGAAAACTATCTGAAATGGATTTAGACACTTACTTTGTACTCCTGGATGAGCTCTTTCTCTTTTTTCATACAAATAGACCAGCAACAGAGGACGACATCTCTTGTCTCGTCCCTGATTTGATGTGAGGTCAGATGCAACAAAAGTGTAGAAATTAGTAATATTGCCTAATAATAATAATAATAATAATAATAATAATACACAAATAACATTATAAAAAATACCTGCTGCATGGCACCCATTCTCTTGATCAAAATCTGCCTGAGTAAACTGCTCCTCTTTTGTGGGAAAATATTGTGAACATTTACTTCAGTAATCTGAAATTATTAAGCAAACAAATATCAAATTAAGCAAACAAATATTAGTATTTATATACAGTATTATATATAAACAGTTAATTAATGTAGGCTTTTAATTACTAATTTTAATTATTAATTACATTACATCATCAATGCTGTAAAAGGAACCTTATGAAATGGAAAAACACTAGCTGAGCATATACCCCATTTAATAGCTAATAGCTATAGCTAACATACTAGCTTATGCTTACTACTTAACAAGATCTCTGTTGTTCGTCCACCCCGCTTAAATGTTGCCTGATCATTGCTGTTAAATATTACAGTGCAAATAATTTGTTCAATTTCAATATATAATTCAGAATGAACATAGAAGCTAATTTCAAATAGGAATGGGTGGTTAAAAATACACGTGTATCCCCATATACATCGAATGGCAAAAACTAAGCTCCTGAACAAGCTTGAACATCATGTGTCTTTCCTGAAAGAGCTTATTTAAGACAATTAAAATTATAAACTGTTAATGCTTACCTCTTAACATGCTCACTGTTGATCAGCTCCTTCAAAATGTCGTCTGATCACTGCCGTTGTTGAGATTCAAATGCAAACATCTCAATCAAATCCACATAATTGAGTCAATTTTCTTAAAATAAACATGAAGCCATCTTTCCTCAATTTTATTAGCTTAATTGGTTTCTTAAATTAAGCCTAATTATTGCACTGGTTTGCTTAAAAAAATAACTGAAATTTATCTGTTGATTTTATTAGCCAAATGTTCTCAATATTTTATAATAAATCCAGAATATAATTTTTTTTTTTTTAAATATGCACATTATTTTTAATGACCACATCAATTTTTTTTAATGAAAATTACAAGCCTCAAGATTCATTTTTTACAGAGTGGTTCTTTTTTCAGATATACTAGCTTTCAAAAGTTTGAGTTCAGAAATGTGTTAATATGTTTGAAAGAAGTCTCTAATGCTGAACAACTTAATTTTTTGTATGTAATAAAAACCTTCATTCATTAATTTTCCTTCGGCTTAGTCCCTTTATTCATCAGGGGTCGCCACAGCGGAATGAACCGCCAACTTATCCAGCATATGTTTTACACAGCGGATGCCCTTCTAGCTGCAACCCAGTACTTGGAAACACCCATACACTTTCACATTCACACACACACTCATACACTATGCCCAATTTAGTTTATTCAATTCCCCTAAAGTGCATGTGTTTGGACTGTGGGGGAAACCAGAGCACCCGGAGGAAACCCACGCCAACACGGGGAGAACATGCAAACTCCACACACAAATGCCAACTGACCCAGCCGGGACTCGAACCAGCGACCTTCTTGCTGTGAGGCGACAGTGCTAACCACTGAGCCTTAATAAAATATAAAAACCTTAATATTATAAAATTGCTTTTTAATATTGCAATTTTAAAAAATTTCTGTTTTTTTTTTTTTATTATTAAATCAATTTTAGTCCTGTTTTCTGCATCTCTAGTCCATAGTCAGATGATCCTTTAGAAATCATCATAATGTGCTGAATTAGTTTTCAGTTCTCTAATATTATCAATTATTGCATATTTTTTGAGAGTGTTTTATATACTACTTCTGATCAATTTAAGGCATATACTTAATGTTCTTGAACTTTTGTATTAAAGCACACCTATGGGTAAATAGTCAAAATAATTAGCCCTCCTAATTCTTTTTCAAATATTTCCCAAGTGACTTTTAACAGAATTTTTTTCAATATTTCTAAACATAATCATTTAATGACTGATTCCTAATAACTAATTTCTTTTGTCTTTGCCATGATGACAGTATAAAATATTTGACTAGTTATTTTGCAATATACTAGTATTGAGTGCTATTTAAAGGTTTAACTAGGTTAAATAGGTTAACTGGTCAAGTTAGGTTAAATATGCAAGTCATTGGAGAACAGTGGTTTGTTCTTTAGTCGATTGAAAAAATATTTGGTAAGGGGGCTAATAATATTAACCTTAAAATTAGCTTTAAAAAAATTCCAGCCAAACTAAAATTAATTGACACTTTCTCCAGAAGAAAAAAATAGTATAGGAAATACTCTGAAAATTGCTTTGCTTTGTTGAACATCACTTGGGAAATATTTGAAAAAGCAAAAATTAACATGAGGGCTATTAAATTTGACCTCAACTTTATGTAATGTATGTATATCAATAAAATATAGATAGAAACAGAGTCAGACTAGTTTCTACAATAGACACGTCATGCCATGTCATAACTAAATATTTACCTGATTACCATCTCATCTGGGGTGCCCGATTGTTAGATGTTTCCACCTGATACATGTGTTTTTATGTTATTGTTCTCCCTTTCACTTTGCATGTGCAGTATCCCTCTCTCTCTCACCGTCAGTTCTGTTGATGCATTTCAGTCCCACATCACCAAATCACATCTCACACCGTTTCTGTTCTACATTCCTATTGTTTTGTCTAATAGCCCATTCCTCTCTCTGAAGGTTCAGTATATCAGCTCTCCGTTCAGCCTAAAGTGACAGGAGAGGAGGGGTTTACATGTGAGTGTCTATTTTGTCTTTCATTTCCTTTGCTTTGGTTTTTTCCGGTCTGTATCTGTTGTCTAGCAGCATCTTTGGCTTTATTTTTTCTTTTCTAGCGCTCTATTTCTCTGTCTATGAGAGTGAAAGCATGCCGTCTGTTTGCCAGAGACCTTTGATTTTGTGTTTTGCTAGGTGTTGTGCAACATTTTACGCTCTTTCTTGACTCGCATCCATACAGACACGCTTTTGTCCCCTTTTTTCTCTCTCTCCTACACACATTCAGACACAGAGTGGAATAGAAACCTAAACATCTCTGGAGTAAAGCCAGTTTGTGCTGTTTGAAAACGGAGATTCTCTCTGGTCTTGCAGTTTGACCTACTGTATAGCATCTAAGTAATTCTCAATGAAAATTGATTCTACAGTTGAAGTCAGAATTATTATCCCACCGTACATTTTTTTCCCCAATTTCTATTTAAGGAAGAGACAATTTTTTCAGCACATTTCTGAACATAATAGTTTTAATAACTTATTTCTAATAACTGATTACTTTTATCTTTGCCATGATGACAGCACATAATATTTTACTAGATATTTTTCAAGACTCTAGTATTCAGCATAAAGTGACATTTAAAGGCTTAACTAGGTTAATTATGCAAGTTAGGGTAATTAGGCAAGTCATTGTGTAACGGTTTGTTCTGTTGAGAATCAAAAATATATATATTGCTTAAAGGGGCTAATAATATTGAACTTAAAATGGTTTTTAAAAAAATTATAAACTGCTTTTATTCTAGCCAAAATAAAACAAATAAGACTTTCTCCAGAAGAAAAAATATTATAGGAAATACTGTGAAAAATTCCTTGCTCTGTTAAACATCATTTGGGAAATATTTGAAAAATAAATAAAAAATAAACAGGAGGGCTCATAATTTTGACTTCAACTCTATATCAATTTTAACGGCAAGTGTAATCAAACATACACAACAATAGAGTACATATAGTATTGTTGTTGGTCAAGAGTTTTCTAAGCACTCGAGAGATTGTGCTATTTGTGTCTTTCTTTTATTGTGCTATGTTAATTTATACAAATATCATAAGATCGCATTACCAAAACGTGGCCCATTTTAGCTGACTTCAAAAATTTGTAAAAAAAAACAAAACAATTAAACTACACTGTAAAAAATTGTATGATCAATTATTCATGACAGCATATGTTTTTAGTTCATTGTAACTTATTAAACTAAGTTAATCATGTTCTAACTTAATTGTATAAGTTACACCAGCTGTTTTAAGTGAGTTTAACATAAGTTCAATGGACTCATAAGGTTAATTTGATTCAGCTTAAAAAATTTAAGGCAACCAGGATTTTTTTACAGTGTACTTTTTTTTAATTATTATAATTTATTTTTTTATTACATGCTATACTAAATTGAAACCAAAATGTCCAATGGGTGGCGCCAATTCTCTATTTTTGTCACTGAATTGTTCATTCGGATTTGTTCAAAACGTCTCATTTCTAAATGATTTAAGTGACTCACTATGAATGACTTGCTCAAAGATTTCTTGTTAAATCATAACGGCAACACATTTAAATCTTTGATTTAAATAGTAACAACACAAGAGGTGTAAGAAAGTCTATTGTTGTAAATAAAGGACAGGGAAAGCCACTTGATGAGTTTTTGACAATGTTTGTTTTATGTTACCCGAAACTGAAAGCAGCCTCTCCCATACTATAAAGCTGAACATCCTTTCTGCGTCGTGCACGAGGCCACTCGGAGAGTTAATGTGTTTATAGCTTTCATCTTCAAGCCAGCGATCGTTAAGCAACAGCGTCCACGCATTTTGCTTTAAAATGGCCGAGGATAGTACACCCCGCGCATGTCACGCAACAGACTACAGCAGACTTTACATTATATGCAAAAGCAAAAATATTTTTTTTACATAACAATTTGAAAGGATAAATATATATAATTATTATGAAAGCAAAATAATTACTTTTTTTAATCAGTTTTACACACTTTATCCAGAATCTAAGCACCTTTCAAACCTTTAGATTAAAAAAGATTAAAATTCAAGCATTTTTGATGACCCTGCAGACATGTGATTCTCCAAGAAAGCCTATTCTAATATCTATAAAATGGCAAATTTTTTCAAAAGTTAATTTCATTGTCATTCTTGCACCAATAAATGTATCATAAAAAGATCGTGCTGTTAACTTCCATCTGCGATTTATAGGCGTCTATTAAAGCAGATGTGAGTTTAATTTTACATTAGGCTATATGTAGATAAAAACACATATTTTGTTCAAGAAAAGTCCCTTTCGAACACTTAAGGTGTCTATCTGTAGGCTAGATCTGCTGGTGTTCAGATTCTAGATTGACCGCCGACTGAATATTTTCCTGCATAATGAGGCTGCTGGGAGCGATCATGCATTCACAGTGGTATGAACCATTATAGGGGTGGTAAAATGTATATTTATATTATATTTATTTCTTTATTTTTATTGTTAATGTTATTATTTAAGACACAGATCAGTGCGAGCTATTTTCCACAGTTTAAAGAGTTGACCCTCCCCTCACACATGTTGTTTTGGTGTTCGAGGGTTAATTAGGGGAGTCAATGTAAACGAGTCAAGGTAAACGAGTCAAGGTCGTTCTAAGGTAAACGAGCAGGCTAAACGCATAAAGTTTCCTATTTTTGCCTGAAACTGTTGTCATGTAAACAGCCCCTAAGCCAAGACAAACAATTCTGAAACAAGACCCTCAATCCATAATATTTACAAGCTAAAGTGTCATAAAACGGATACAGATTTTTTTTTTTTTTTAAGTGACTCCTGAGGTTGCAGTAGCATGCAGTCGAAGTCTGACACAGCAGGGTTGTGATGAAATCAGGCAGTGAGCTGATATTACCAATGTACAAGGCAGACCTTGGACTTCAAATGAACTCCCAAAAGCTTACTGCAAGCTTCTGGAAGATAAATTCTTCAAACGGTGGTACAGGGGCAGATACTTCTGGTTCCTCCATCCCCTACTCGGAGAGGTTAATTCTTGAGATGGCACTGGAGATTAAAGGCTCCCTGATAGTTTAATTCATGCTTTCACGCCTAATTCTTCACCTTCGTTCTTAAAGTCTTTTTCAGTTAGTATCTTTTCTTCTCAACCATTTTTTTTTAAATCCTGCTTCCCCAGTGAGCTTTTTTTGTCCAATGGTTATGCCCTAAAGGTGCCATATAATGAAAATCTATACATAGGCATAGCTGGATAATAAGAGTTCAGTACTTGGAAATGTCATACCATACTCAAACACCATTGTTTCCTCGTTCTCAAGTAAATCCTGTGAGTGTAAAATTCCAGTGAAAATCTGAACAAAAGACAGACTTTTACATAGCACACGGGATTATTAGATTATTATAAGAAGTTTAAAAGACCACACAACATGGCACATCTCGTCTGGTGTGGATGAGCTTTAATACATAAGGAGGTGGTTATCAGACTCTTTACTGTCATCAGAACACAAAATGCAGGATATACGGATTATAACTGTATTCTGCATATTTGTGTATGCATTTCGGAAGTAATTTAATCCTAGCTTTAAACATAAATTGTGCCGTTTAAAATTTAACCAAATCATTAAACTTTAGTATCTTATTGTGCATAAGGATTGTAGTCCCCTGAATTTCAACACAATAACTCATATATGGCAACATAAGTGTGTTATATAAAACAGACTTTTAAATTGCACACGGGATTATTAATATGCAATGTTTCATTGGTCACAGTGTTTCCTTGTGAGATTACAACAATGATCTTTTTTTCCCCTTATTTTTAAATTTATCTAAGCTTACGTTAAGCTTACTTTGAATGTAGGACTCTTATTTTGAAACCAAGAGAGGCAGTGAATCTAACATCAGTCTTTACATTGTTTTTCCATATGTTGGCAAGCGACACAGGTATTTGGAAAGCAGGCGTATGGCGGCACTCATAGAAAACTGTTGTATTTAATTGTATTATATTTGCAACACAATAGTTACCATTGCCCATATTTCATCCAAAATTGGGTTAAAACAATTTAGCATGATTAAAAGTTTAAAAGACCACACAACATGGCACATCTTGTCTGGTGTGGATGAGCTTTAATAAATAAGGAGGTGGTTATCAGACCCTTTACAGTCATCAGAACACAAAATGCAGGATATACGGATTATAAATGTATACCCAGAAGAGGCATAAGGTCTGTTTAAATGCATCTTTTGTTAGTTTAGCATGTATATTGTGAAATTTTCCGTGTATGTTTCTGTGACGAGGCAACAAACACATGTATACTGATGAATATAGGTGTTTAATGCATGTTTATGCATCGTGTCATATCACTCAGCTCTTACTGTCATTTTTCTGAAGTGAAAGAACATCAATAAATGTTAAGAAGTCCTCTGTTTATGCAGAGGCTGATGTTAATTCCTGCCTGTGTTTTCATATACATACAAAAAAAGTTCAAAATACAACTTAATATACATATGTCAAGTCAAGATTATTTATATAGCGCTTTTCACAATGTAGATTGTCAAAGCATCTTAACATAGTTCTAGTAAAGTCCAGATTTCAGAGTTGAAGTTCAGTGTAGTTTAGTTCAGTGTGGTCTAAGTTTCACTGCTGAAAGTTCAAACACCGCAGAGCAAATCCACCGAAGCACAGTTCCACAAGTCCCGATCCGAGCAAGCCAGTGGCGAGGAAAAAAAACTTCACCAATTGACGAAGTGAAGGGAAAAAAAAACCTCGAGAGAAACTACGCTCTGTTAGGCATGACCATTTTTCATCTGGCCAAACTTCCTGTTCAGAGCTGCAGTCTAGGCACTGGAGGCTGAAGAAGCTGGACGTCCATCATGGAGAAGCTGCAGGTGTGAGTAGGGCACCAGCGGGCAGTCAGGTTGGCCCGCAGGATCAATGTGGGGACTCGTTTATCACAGTGGTCATTCAGGAATCAGTCTCATGCACTCCATTTCTCCATGATGACCACAGCATCAGCTCTGGATACGACCTGGTCCAGGATTATGGATACCTTGGGATCGTCTCTTCACAGGTCTTGGATCGCATCAATGGCGCTGCATAGTCTCTAGGGACCTCGGAATGAGTATCCCCAGGTGGAAGTAGAGAATACAGAAAATAATTAGCGTAGCTGCTGTTCATAGTGCATTTAAATGAGATGTAAAAATGGAGTATTATAGATGAAAATAGCAGTTAAATAAACAAACATAGAAACAAACATGTAAAGCATATGAGAGTTTCGAACACAATGTCTGGTGTATTGAGGAGTGTGTCCTACAGGTGGTTGTCAAGCCAGCTCACCTGCGTGGAGCACATTCATGCATCATACCGTTATGCGATGCATTGAGTGTATGCTTTACTAAAAAGATAGTTCTTTAATCTAGTTTTGAACTGAGAGAGTGTGTCTGAGCCTCGGACATTATCAGGAAGGCTATTCCAGAGTTTAGGAGCCATAAATGAGAAGACTCGACCACCTTTACTCGACTTTGCTATTCTAGGTACTACCAGAAGCCCTGAGTTTTGAGATCTTAAAGAGCGGGTTGGATTGTAGCGAGACAGAAGGTTGGTTAGATAAACAGGAGCTAGATTATTTAAAGCTTTATAGGTAAGAAGCAATATTTTATAATCAATACGGAACTTAACAGGCAGCCAGTGTAAGGAGGATAAAATTGGGGTGATATGATCATATTTTCTAGACCTGGTAAGAACTCTGGCAGCTGCATTTTGTACTAGCTGAAGTTTATTAATAGAGGATGCTATATAAATATATATATATAAAAGTATACGCAAGATATGTCAGTTCCTTTTGACGAGTATAATTGTAATTTAGCCTATGTTTCATCTACAACACAACTCATGAGCAAAGTAGGTTACTCTGGTGGTAATAATATAAAATATTTTTTGACAAATTAAGTATGATTATTTTGCATGTGTAATTCAGAGTACATCATGGTGTGTGTGTGTGTGCGCGCGCGCATGTTTGCGTGTCCGTGCATGTGAACTCATGTGTGTGATAATTTTTAGTGTAATTTTTTACTTTTCAGTAGCTTTTTTTCATTTTCATTAAAAAAAAATCAACCCATCATTGGGTTTGTCCATATTTGACAACGTAGATTTACAATAAAAATCCATGTTTTAGAGGTAGCGCTCTAAAATTGATTTTTAAAAGCATTTTCTCCAACAGTTCTCTCCAATAAATTACATTTCAACCCCACGATGGGTCAAATATGGACAAATCCAATGTTGTGTTAATGCTTTTAATTCAATTTAAATGACATTGTTCAACCCAATGGTTTGCTTTGTCTACATTTGACCCAATGTTGGGTTTGGGTTAGTATAACCTGGCATGTATTCAATTTTGTTACATTTGCAACCCAATAATTGTCTTTGCCCATATTTGATCCAAAATTTGGCCAACATTTTTCACAGTGAAGACGTTTTTCACTTCCAGTTTTAAAAGTCTTTAGAATTATGCATCAATTAAAATATGTGATGGCGATATTGACTTTCATAATGCACTAATCACAGATGCACTGTATTTTCCATTCAGTGTTGATCACTATGCAACATACAGTAATGTGACGCAGCAGTAAACCACGTCTGCACCCCGCTGGCTTCAATCCTCCAGGAAGCACTCTAAAAAATGCTTTTTTCAAATTTCAACCCAACGATGGGTCAAGTATGGACAAACTCAATGTTGGGTTGTTGTTTTTTTTAATGGTAACACTTTACAATAAGGTTGTATTAGTTAATGTTAGTTAATGCATTTACTAACTTGAGCAAACAATGAACAATACATTTATTACAGTATTTGTTCATGTTAATTAACGTTAATTAATGAAAATACAGTTGTTCATTGTTACTTAATGTTAACTCGCGGTGCATTAACTAATGTTAACAGGCATGAATTTGGATGTTAATAATGCAATAGTAAACATTGATTTGATTAATAAATGCTGTACAAGAATTGTTCATACGTAGTTCATGTTAGTAAATGCATTAACTAATGAACCTTATTGTAAAGTGTGACCTTTTAAATATTAAATTTAAAAGACCCAATGTTTGGTTTGAGTTACAATAACCTGGCATTTTTAGTGTTGTATTTAATTGTATTATATTTGCAACACAATAATTGGCATTGCCCATATTTGATCCAAAATTGGGCCAAAACAACCCAACATTTTTCACAGTGAAGACGTTTTTCCACTTCCACTCTTAAAAGTCTATAAAATTTATACATCAGTTAAAATATATGATGGCGATATTGACTTGCATGATACACTAATCACAGATGCACTGTATTTTCCATTCAGTGTTGATCACTATGCAACATACAGTAATGTGATGCAGCAGTAAACCACATCTACACCTCGCTGGATTCAATCCTCCAGATAATACATTGATGAAGACTGTGGTTCGTCCCTCACGCCACTCGCCTGTTTGACTACGAGCTCAGGGTTATTGTAGAAATCCTTCAAACTGGATTAAAACCCAAATGTTTGTTATGAACATGAAAACCCTGAGAGATGAACGAAGGCGAATATCAAACAACACGATTCAGGCTTTCATTACAGGCCACCGCTGCGCTCTGTTCTGCAGAAAAACAGCTCATCAGTCATAACATCAGTCAGCAGGCTTCTTGTTTGTGGTTTTTGTACTATATTGTACCCTGCTTTTATCTCTTTTGTTTTTATGTTGTCTTTCTGCTCTTTATGATGCACTCACTTTTGAGAAAATGAAAGGCACTTTCCGTTTTAAGGATAAACAGAGTCGAGTCATGGCTGCTGGCCCGGTGGTTATTAAACTAGGCTGCAATCTAGTGGTTGCAGGTTCATTTTTCAATCAGAGAGTAAAAAGTCATGGTAACAACCGAGTAATAACCAATCAGCAGGTGTAGTCCAATGCAAATCACATAAAGGCTGTGCTGGTTCATCGAGAAAAATGGGAAAAGGCAAATTTTTATTTATTCATTCAATTTATACACACTTTATTTCAAGGTACTGTTCTCACTATTAACAAACTGTTAACTAAGATCTTTAGCTAAATAAACTACTATTTTGCTGCGTATTAATAGTATTAGAGTAGTAGTTACTGTAGGTTTAGGTATTGGGTCGAAATAGGGATGTAAAATAAGATCATACGTAGATATAAGTACTAAAGAACAGCATGTATATTTTTAATAGGCAGGTAATAGCCCAGTAGTTAATAGTGAGAATTGGTACTTAAACTGAAGTCTTACAAAATGTTTTATTATTACTTATTTATTTTTTGTTATAGTTTTTTCTTTTTCTTTTCTATTTATTCATTATTTTTATATTATTCATTGATTTATATTATTATAGAATTCTTTATTTTATTTAAAAAAAGTAGTATTTTTATTTTGAAATATTTCAAATAAAATATGATTTTATTTTAAATGTTTTTCCAGAATTCTTTTATTTTTTATTATTACTAATAGTATGTGGTTTCTATTAGTGTTGTATTAGTGTTTTATATTTATTATTGCAAGTAAGTATTGTTACTAATTGATTTTTACATGGCAAAGATATGTTTCTTTATTGTTCATTTCTTTATTTGCAAAATAGAAAAAAAAATGTTTTTAAATAGTAGATGGGTCTTGTATATCTTTACAAGATATATTTTTAAATAGTCTTTTTTTAAATAGTAGGATTTGCTCTTCCCCCATTGACGATTGGGTTTCGGGGTGGGGTTTGGTGCCCCACCTCCTTTTAAAATTTGTACGACTGAACTTGTATGAATTCATACAAATTAGCCTTGTGAAATCAGGCTGGACAGGTCATGTAGTAACAAAAATAGGTACAATAGGACGGTATTAATGCACAAACCAGCGGACCGAACATCTGAGAATGTTTTTTTTGGTCATCCTAAAATCAAAGTCTTTTCGATAATTTTGCATTAGTTTATCAGGAAGTGACTATTTCGGGGTTTTTTTTATTAATTGGATGGAAATGCTGTTTTATGCAATATTTCAACACTATCTCACAGTAATTCATAACTTTTTGATTTAGTGGCTAATTCATATGAATTGGTACAATTTAGTACGATTTGCTAATCCCCCAATGACGGTTGGGTTTGGTGGTGGGGTTTGGTGCCAAGCCTCCTTTTAAAAATCATACATTTTTGTACGACTGAAGTTGTATGAATTCACATGAATTAGCAACTAAACTGACAAAATGTAAAATAGTTATGTTTCTTTGTGAGATCAGGCACAGTGGGACGGCATTAATGGACAAACCAGTGGACCGAACACATTCCTTGTGAGATCAGGCTGCATATTCCAGTTTTGCTAAAAACTAATTCGCATCTTTGGGTAGAAACATAGCTACTGGTAATATTTGCATAAAAGACCTGAGCAAGTATGCAAGTACTTTGCATGAACCTGAACACTTTTAGCAACACAATGTGTATGCATTGTTGTGCAACTGGAACACAAAACTTCTTTTAAGTATATACAATGCGCCACATGTGCACAATGCATTGGCTAAGCTCCGGTTTGCATGCATAGAGGATATTTCAGCCTTTTTTTAAGCTCCGTATACTTATGTTGAACTATCAGTGATACTTCAGTGCTGTTAACTGTGTCTGGAATGACTTTATACATTGTGTGTGCGCGCGCATGTGTGTGTTTGAGGGGACAATGTTATCTCTCCTCTCCTGAAGCTGTATTATTTATTAAAGCCGCATCTCGCTCTCCCTCCTCTTTGACTCGCGCTCATGTTCAAAGAAAACGTTTAATCTTGCAGATACATTTTAATGGCTGCGTTTAGTAGCTCGCCACTTTTATCATCAAAGCTGGTGTTGGAGCTTGTACGAGTGTTTCTCGGGTGAAATGAGTTAAATGACTCAAGGCGTGCAAGATGGCGAGAGTTAAAGAGGGCCAGAATGCAGAAGAGATCCAGTCGATAAAACGCCGGCGCACTTCACTTCCAGGCCAACAGGAAACACTGAGATACAAAGAACATTGATTTAGCTGTTAAAACGAGTCTGGATCGTTTCTGTAGCTTTCCCGATGTAGCGTGCATGAGGTTTGGGCACTGGTTATACATTTAAAATCAGCTAGTCAGCTACCTGTATAGACAGCCTTTCAGAACATCAGATGAGCTTCTCTCCAGTGATATTCTAATAGTATTGAGGAACTTTTGTAGTTGTTCATTCATTCATTAATTCTTCGGCTTAGCCTCTTTATTCATCAGGGGTTGCCACAGCGGAATAAACCGCCAACTTATCCAGCATATGTTTTACACAGCGGATGCCCTTCCAGCTGCAACCAAGTACTGGGAAACATCCATGCACTCTTTCACACTCATACAATTTAGCTTACCCAATTCACCTATACCGCATGTCTTTGGACTTGTGGGGGAAACCGGAGCACCCGGAGGAAACCCACGCCAACATGGGGAGAACATGCAAACTCCACACAGAAATGACAACTGACCCAGCCGAGGCTCGAACCAGCAACCTTCTTGCTGAGACGATCGTGCTACCCACTGCGCCACCGTGATGCCCTGTAATTGAATAGTTTAAATTAAATTACATTTTGTTTTTTAGCATTTTTATTTTAGAAAGGGGGCGACATGGTGGCTCAGTGGTTAGCACTGTCACCTCACAGCAAGAAGGTCGCTGGTTCGAGCCTTTTATTATTTTTCATCCTTTAACAATCCCAGAATGCATTGTGACAAACTCCATCTAAAATGCCATAAAATGTAAGAGAAATGCCAATTATACATAATTTCAGAAAATTATTATATTTGATCAGGTTCTGTGAAATATGTGTGTGCTGTACATTTTTATGCTTTTTAGATATGTTATTGCATGCTAGAATCAAGTCTTCTGAGCACTAATTGTATTGATTGTATTCAGCCTTAGAAGAAATTTTGACAAAACACTAAGGCAATAACACACTAGTACCATGTTGGTTGATCATGCACCACACAAAATGTCATACAATCTTCAAAACACACTTCTTACTTTATGGTGCACTTGACTGTCTATCTAGTGTTTTGTGTTTCTGCCAAAGACTTGTTTTACTCTGGTATTTGTGAAAATGTTTTAAAGTTGCTTATATAATTCTCATTTTTAAGTCACTTTGAATAAAAGCGTCTGCTAACTGAAAGTATGTTAATCTAAATTATTGATATGATGATATTAACCCGGAGTTTCTCAAATAAGAGCACACATCAAATGAGCGTATCAATAATTGAATGTGTATTAGCATTGTTGAATTGTTTTTACCATTCATTTTTAAAACATCTATGTATAATTGAACGTTTTCAGTCATATTTGCGCATAACCAACTGAGCATTAATACTGTCTTTTATTTCTAATTATTATGTTTGTCAGAACTTTGGGTTCTTGTCTGATTTTGTAATGTTTTAAAATAAGTGTCTTGTGCCCAACAAAGCTGTATTTTTAAAAATTTTTTATCAAAAATACAGTAAAAACTTTAAATAGTATTATTAAATATATTACTAAAATGTCTAAATGTACACTACCTGATAAAAGTCTTGTCGCCTATCCAAGTTTTAGGATCAACAAATAATAACTTGACTTCTAGTTATCATTTGGTATCAGAAGTGGCTTATAATAAAGGCAAAGGCCTCTAGATTACACTTATTTTACCAAAATAAAATATGATCATGCCTTGATTTTTAATGATTTAATTAGGACAGTAAGGTCTGACTTTGCTTAGACAAAAGTCTTGTCACTTAACAGAAATAATGTACAGTATAGAATATAAAGTCATGGTGCAGTGGAAAAAGAATGAATAGTGTGTATGACTCCCATGAGCTTGAAGGACTGCATCCATACATCTCTGCAATGACTCAAATCACTTATTAATAAAGTCATCTGGAATGGCAAAGAAAGCGTTCTTGCAGGACTCCCAGAGTTCATCAAGATTCTTTGGATTCATCTTCAATGCCTCCTCCATCTTATCCCAGACATGCTCAATAATGTTCATGTCTGGTGACTAGGCTGGCCAATCCTGGAGCACTTTGACCTTCTTTGCTTTGATGAACTTTGATGTGGAGGCTGAAGTATGAGAAGGAGCGCTATCCTGCTGAAGAATTTGCCCTCTCCTGTGGTTTGTAATGTAATGGGCAGCACAAATGTCTTGATACCTCAGGCTGTTGATGTTGCCATCCACTCTGCAGATCTCTCGCACGCCCCCATACTGAATGTAACCCATGATTATTCCTTCACCAAACTTGACTGATTTCTGTGAGAATCTTGGCTCCATGTGGGTTCCAATAGGTCTTCTGCAGTATTTGTGATGATTGTTAGGCAGTTCAACAGATGATTCATGGGAAAAAAACGACCTTCTGACACTTTTTTCCAAATGATCAACTAAAAGTCAAGTTATTATTTGTTGCTTTTACAACGGAGACTAGACTTTTGTCAGGTAGTGTATTTTAAATGGTCTTCTAATATGCTGATTTCCTGTTCTAGGCACCTTTATAATTATCAATGTTAAAAACAGGTGTGCTCTATATTATTGTGGAAATCATGATGCATGTTTGTTTTCAGAGTTAACCAAAAGCATTTATTTGAAATGTCAATGATTTGCAACATTACACATGCTTTTATTGTCACATTTGATGAGTTTAATGCGCCTTTGAATACAAGTTTCTGTGTGTGTGTGTGTGTGTGTGTGTGTGTGTGTGTGTGTGTGTGTGTGTGTGTGTGTGTGTGTGTGTGTGTGTGTGTGTGTGTGTGTGTGTGCATGCATGCGTGTGTGTGTGTGTGTGTGTGTGTGTGTGTGTGTGTGTGTGTGTGTGTGTGTGTGTGTGTGTGTGTGTGTGTGTGTGTGTGTGTGTGTGTGTGTGTGTGTGTGTGTGTGTGTGGGTGTGTGTGTGTGTGTGTGTGTGTGTGTGTGTGTGTGTGTGTGTGTGTGTGTGTGTGTGTGTGTGTGTGTGTGTGTGTGCGTGTGTGCGCACATGTTGGCGTGTGTGAGAGAGAAAGAGAGACTGTGTGTGTGTGTGTGTGTGTGTGTGTGTGTGTGTGTGTGTGTGTGTGTGTGTGTGTGTGTGTGTGTGTGTGTGCGTGTGTGTGCACATATTTGCATATGTTTGTGTGTGTGAGTGTCTGTGTGTGAATGGGTGTGCGTGCATGTTTGTGCGAGTGTGTGTGCATGTGCATGTGCATGCTTGTGTTTGTATATGTTTGTGTGTGTGTGCAGATGTATTTATGTGCATGTCTTTGCATATGTGTCTGTGTAAAAAGCATGCGTGTGTGTGTGCTTGCTTTTGTATATGTTTGTTTGCGTATGTCTTTGTGTGTGCGTGTGAGTCTGCGTGTGTGTATGCACGTGTGTGTATGTTTGTGTCTGCATGCGAGTGTGTTCATGTGCATGTCTTTGTATATGTGTCTGTGTGTAAGCATACACGGGTGTATGTTTGTCTGTATGTGTGTGTGAGTCTCTGCGTGTGTGTGTGTGTGTGTGTGTGCGTGTGCCTGTGTGTATATATGCTTGAGTGCGAGTCTACTTGTGTGTGTGTGTGCATGTGTGTGAGTCTTTGCTTGTGTGTGTGTGTACACTTTGTTGTGTGTGCGTGTGCATGTGCGTGTGTGTGTGCGAACCTCTGTGTGTGTGTCTCTGGTTGCGTGCATGTGTGTATATA
>CAIGQV010016645.1:26610661-26629313 GCA_903798115.1 Danio jaintianensis | reverse complement strand
CCATCCATTTATCCATTTATCCATCCATTTATCCATTTATCCATCCATTTATCCATTTATCCATCCATCTATCCATTTATCCATCCATACATACATCTATCCATCCATTTATCCATCCGTCCATCTATCTATCCATTTATTCATCTATCCATCCATCTATTCATCCGTCCATCAATCCATTTAACATCCATCCATCCATCTATCTATACATCTAGCCATCCATCCATTTATCCATCCATCTATCCATCCATCCATCTATTCATCCATCCCTACATCTAGCCATCCATTTATCCATCTGTCCATCCATTTATCTATACATCCATCCGTCCATCTATCCAACCATCCATCCACTTATCCATCCATACATACATCTAGCCATCCATTTATCCAACTGTCCATCCATCCATCCATTTATCCATCCATCTATCCATCCATCCGTACATCTAGCCATCCATCTGTCCATCCATCCATCTATCCATTTATCCATCCATCCATCCATTTATCTATACTTCTAGCCTTCCATTTATCCATCTGTCCATCGATCCGTCCATCCATTTATCCATCCATCTATCCATCCATGCATCCATCCATACATACATCTAGCCATCCATTTATCCATCCATCATCTGTCTATCCCTTTTTCTGTCCATCTAACCATTTATCCATCCATCCATCCGTTTATCTATACATCTAGCCATCCATCCATCCATCCATCTGTCCATCCATTTATCCATCCATTTATTTATACATCCATCTATCCATCCATCTATCCATTTATCCGTCCATCCATCCATCCATCCATGATTATTGGCTTTTATTTCTTCCATCACTACCTCTATTTTTTCCCATTTCTTAAAAAAAATAAACTAGTAGCTTTCCCAATTAACGCAAGTATGAATATTTTATTTTTTCTGACTGTTTTGCATGGTGTTATAGGATTGGCTGTTTATCTTAGCAGCTCACTCATCTCCGCTCTTCAGTCTGTGTGTTTGAGTCTCTGGAGCAGCAGTGTGTAATCCATCTGAAGCTCCGCACTCATCTGTCTACACATCACAGACTTTTCAGTGTCCTTCTCTCCGCTCTGCACTTAAATCATTGTGTGTAATTAAGAACAGCACAGATTCATTAACATTACAGATGAATTCTGTCTTCAGAACTTGCTCAAGAAATTAGATTTGTGCAACACTTTACCAACTACACTACACTGTAAGAAATATCTGTTAATTGGTTTCCATATTTTGTGATTGACAGGTGTTTTCCGTTTATTTATGGTTGTGAATTGCATTATGGGATGTTGATCTCTGCTCTGTCGACTTTTGATGTTGAAAAATCAACTCTACAATTGAACAAAGGGAACACCGTTTGTGATGTAATGTATAATAGCTAATATATAGAGAAATAAATCTGTAAAAGAACAGAAAATGTACTGGCAGTTTATTAGAGGGTTTTTGTAGCGCAATATATCACTTTAAACTATTAAAAATGTTCATAAAAGTCACTTTATGCTTGAAAAGTTCGAAAAAGGTTGTTCAAAGCAAGATCAAGGTGCCATAATGCAATTTAAAAGCATAAATAAATAGGGGAAAATATGGAAAACTGCTAATTTATGGATAGTTTTTACAGTGTACAGTACATAACCATAAAACCCCTTGCTGTTTTAGTCCATTTATGAAACGCTTCTTCATAAAGCTTAAAATCCTTTGCTAGACTTGGGTCACAAATAAATGTTACGCCTGTTTAGCTTTGCTGACATTGATGGGAATTTGTTTGCATTTTTTTTTGTCCGATGCAACAACGACTGTATTTGTTTCACATCCTCAGCGTTCATCCTGATAGAAGCAGTAAATCTGAAACATATATTCAGTGCTGTTGCTTTTATGTATAATATCAGGAAAGAGTCTCATTTAATTAAAGTTCACACACACCCACACGCACACACTCATGCACACAATGCAGGAGTTTAATGCTTGCGAAATGTCAGTGAATATTGTTTCTGAGAAGTGAAGTCTGTTTCCAGCAGTGAAGCTCATTTATAAATAGCAGAAGAGCAGCAGATTTCTGCGCTCAGTTCAGTTTTGAAGACAGAAGAAAGATGTATTTATTTATAAGGCACATTTTAAAACAGCCGTCGTTGACCAAAGTTATTCACGCTTCAAGAAAAATAAATCAAATTAAATTAAATAAAAAGGGAATTTCACAAAGTTTGCCTTATTCTTATTATTAACATGCGTTCACGTTTTAAAAGCATTTTCTAGATGAAGAATACTTAGCTTAAAACAATTTAGTAAATCCAATGAATTTTTTTTTTTTCAGTGCAGTGGTTGCAAAAACAAATTAAGATGAGGCGGCGCGGTGGTGTAGTGGCTAGCGCTGTCGCCTCACAGCAAGAAGGTTGCTGGTTCCAGCCAGCTGGGTCAGTTTGCATTTCTGTGTGGAGTTTGCATGTTTTGCCCGTGTTCGCGTGGATTTCCTCTGGGTGCTCCGGTTTCCCCCACAAGTCCAAAGACATGCACTATAGGTGAATTAAATAATCTAAATTGGCCGTAGCGTATGAGTGTGAATGCAAGAGTGTATGGGTGTTTCTCAGTGTTTGGTTGCAGCTGGAAGGGCATCCACTGCGTAAAACATATGGTGGATAAGTTGGCGGTTCATTCCGCTGTGGCGACCCCTGATTAATAAAGGGACTAAGCCGAAAAGACAATGAATGAATGAATGAATGAAATTAAGATGAACATTACTACATTTAACTTGTTTATTTAAATGCAGCCCATATAAATTGTAATGAATTATTTTTTTCAGTGTGTGATGTTCAAGGTGGTTGCCGGGATTTGCAACCTTACCTAAAGATGGTTTTCAGAAACGTGCCCCTGATCGATCAAGATGTTTACATGAAATTTTTGAATCCGATTGCAAACAGATTATTTGGGAGCATGTGAATGTAACAAATGTGGTACAATATAATTTCTTGTTGTCATAACAAAAACTCGAACCCTAAATCTAACATGAATATAACTGCTCAGATAATGTGAACACAATGTATATACAGCAGGGGAAATAAGTATTGAACACGTCACCGTTTTTCTCAGAAAACATTTCTAAAGGTGCTGTTGACTTGAAATTGTCACCGGTTGTTGATCGCAACTAAAGAAATCCATATATGTAAAGAAAACAAATCTAATTCGTTTACAAATGAAGTTATGCATAATAAAATGAAATGACGCAGGGAAAGAGTATTAAACCCATGAAGAAAGGGAGGTGTAGAAAAGCAGTGAAAGCCCAGACAGCAGCTGAAATCTCTCAGTAGTTCTTCAGCAACCCTCTGCTCTTCCTCATTGTAAATGAATAACAGCTGCTTCAGTCCAACATCTACATTAGCAGGAGGATGAAGATGAAACCAGGGTGGACATTTCAGTAAGACAATGATCCACAACACAAGCCAAGGAAACTCTCAAATGCTTTCAGAGAAAGAAAATCAAGCTGTAGAATGGCCCAGCCAATCACCTGACCGAATCCAATATAAAATACAAAATAAAGATCAGATTTGATAGACGAGACCCACAGAACCATCAAGATTTTTACACTCTGTTGAAGTCTGTGAAAAACTCACACCTGAGCAATGCATGTGCCTTAATTCTCCATATGAGAGGCGTCTTTAAGCACCATAAAAAAGCATTTTATATCAAGTATTAATTTAATTTCAGTAGTTCAGTACTTTCTCCTTGTGTCATTACAAAAAATTAATTTTGGCATGTGAGAACATTTCAAAGGTCCTTGATTTTTTAAAATGTGTATACATTATGTGTGTGTCTCCTGGTTTTCATCACATTGTGAGGACCAAATATCACCACAAGTATAGCAATACCTGTAATTGTTGACCTTGCGGGAACATTTTTTGGTCCCATGAGGAAAAACGGCTCATAAATGATCCAGACTGAAGTGTTTTGAAAGTGTAAAAGTGTTTTCTGTAATGCTGGGTTTAGGGGTGGAGTTGGCAGAAGATGACAGAATAAACAGTATAAACATCATTATTTCTATGAGAAGACCTCATAAAACTTGGAAACCCAACATGTGTGTGTGTGATTTTTACAGGACGTCCAGAGCATTGACACGTCTCTGATGGACCCAGGCAGCAGCATCACAGTTCTGTCGGGTCCGAGCGCCTTCAGGATCCCAGTGAGCATCAGAAACAAACTGTGCAGCAGTCTGGACGCGCCACACACACGCGGAAACGACTGGAGGAAATTGGCACACAAACTACAGCTCGACAGGTCATTTTACACATTATTATTTTTTTTTTAAGAGGTCTCGTTTGATCAAACATACAGTAGTATTGTTGTTGCAGTACAAAATGGCACTTCACATACATTGAACTACAAAAAAAATTATAATAATGAATAAATATAAAATATATCATTGAATTATTAGCCCTCCTGAATTATTAGCCAATTTTCTTCCAAGTTCTGTTTAACGTAAACACATCTCATAACATAATACTTTTAATAACTCATTTCTAATAACTGATTTCTTTTATCTTTGCCAAGATGACAGTAAATAATATTTGACTAGATATTTTTCAAGACACTAGTATTCAGCTTAAAGTGACATTTAAAGGCTTAACTAGGTTAAAGTTAGGGTAATTAGGCAAGTCATTGTATAACAGTAGTTTGTTCTGTAGACAATCGACAAACAAATATTGCTTAAGGGGGCTAATAATATTGACCTTAAAATGGTTTAAAAAAAGAATAAAAAAATTCAAATTTTTTGTTTGTATAAAATAGGTTTTAAATCCAAAAACAAAATGGCGGACAGGAAGTTTAGTTGATTTCTGCATATTTGGTATTATTGGTCTTGGCATCATCCAAGGAATATAACAAGACAAGTCTAATGACAATGAGAAAAGATTAGCAAAAGTTATTAGCATTTTTACAGATATAACGTTTGACCAAAAGGTGGCGTTGTGACAAAGCTCTTTTTTAGCACCTTCAGGGTCTTGAAGACACATACCGAGTTTCACAACAATCCGCCAATGTGTCCAAAAAATATAGCAATTTTTGAAAAAAATCTAAATGGCCGATGGCCAAAATGGCTGACCTGGGTAAAGTTTAGATAGGATACAGCTGCGGATATGCACATCAATATAGCATAATTTTTGTGACACTGTATAACAATAATTAATATTTTTACAATATTGTGACGGTTGGGTTTATGGTTGGGGTAGGGGTAGGGGTAGACGTAAAAAAAAAAATACAATTTATTGGGTAATTTAATAAATAACATAAATAGTACTCAGCACAACTACTGTTTTTACATTACTGTGACGGTTGGGTTTAGGGTTGGGGTAGGGGTAGACGTTAATAAAATACAATTAATGGGAAATTTTAGAAATAACATAATTCTAATTAACTTCTGGCCGCCGTATCTGATCTAGCAACAACCGCTGACCTGGGAAAATCGGACATCATTCGACTCGGCATGCTCCGCTGGATGTAAAGAGACCAGTTTTATGAGATTTGGACAAAGAGTAAAAGAGAAGTTATAAGCAAAAAAGCTATTTTTTTTGTATCTGCCAACCACTAGGGGGCAGTGCGCCGAAATAACCTCAGACTGGTTGTCATAACACACACCAAGTTTGGTGTGAATACGTCAATGCGTTACGGAGATATTGCCTCAAGTCATTTTTCGCCAGCTCTACGTTAAATTTGTTTGCAAGTTAAAAGAAAACGGGTCATCTTATCAACTTGAATTCCATTGGTCAGCGTGGTCTGTAGATCATGAAAACTGCTTTTTTGTTTTAAAAATATATAGACTTAGTTTAACAGTTTAAAATTATTATTATTAATAATTATTTTTCAAATATTAGATATAATACTAATAGTGCTGGTAAACAAAGACAATACTTTTTCAACATGTTTAAATAATATTCTTTATAACTAATTTCTAATAACTAATTTCTTTAGTGGTTGTCATGACGACAGTACATAATATTTTACTAGTTATTTTGTAAATTTTTTTAAGGTTTACCTAACTAATTTAATTAGGTTAACTAGGCAAGTCATCAGACAACAGTGGTTTGTTCTGTAACCAATAGAAAAAAAAAATTTATGATAATATTAATAATGATAATAATGATAATATGGACCGTAGCAATTTTTACATTAACATACACAAAAAAAACGCCACTCAAACTAAAAAAAAAAAAAAAAAAAAGACTCAATTTCATCATTTCAGATTTTTAGAGGTATATGAAAAACCTCTGAAATTTTATTTTCTTTGTCAAATATTTCCCAAGTGACGTCTAACACAGTATCAACCGTATACTCCTCTAAAACTCTTAGAATAAGCTGCTCCTAAAATAAATGAAAACATTTTTAGCGCTTGTCCTTTCAGCGTTTGTTTCTTCATCAGCGTGCTGAAACCGCAGTGTAGTTTTTTTTATTTTAAAAGTGCTGGAAGACAAAGGAAGCTGCAGTAAAAGTCTCTCAGAGGAGCGTTTGAGGAACATTAACAGCAGGAGAGCAGAAGAGAAATTTCCTTCCGTTCCGCCTGGAGAATCTGAAGAGTTACGCTCACTCTCT
Source organism: Danio jaintianensis (assembly GCA_903798115.1). Classification (NCBI taxonomy): domain Eukaryota; kingdom Metazoa; phylum Chordata; class Actinopteri; order Cypriniformes; family Danionidae; genus Danio; species Danio jaintianensis. Next base: position 26,622,738 of record CAIGQV010016645.1, on the reverse strand, counting down.
CGCTGACATCGACTCTTCAATGAGCCGCGTTTCCATCATTCAGCCAATTAGAGGAGCAGACAGAAGCGGCGCAGGACCCCTATGGTTTCAGCTTTTTCCTGCAGGACGCCTGAAGAACCAGAGATCAGCTTTCAAACGCACTAGACTTTAGTTTGGAGAGCAGCACGTTCACCTTGAGGAGCTCACCGGGGACTGAGATGAAGAACAAAAATAAGATGTTGAAAGTGAAAGACGAGCTTTCCAGAGTTCTGCTTTTCTTCATGCTTTGATAGAGACACTTTCTGCTGGTGGAGATCTGTCATCCTGATGAACTCTGGCTGTAATATTTAAAGACCATGGGAGTCAATTTCCACAAATTCCCTTGATTTGTCATCGTTTAAATGAACAAGCAGTTGATCTGTTAACCTTAATAGGGTTGTTCCGATAGTGATACTAGGATCAGAAATACTTGCCCATACTGTTAAATTTTTGGCATCGGTATCGGCAAGTATGTGAAACCATAAACCGATCAGACACCATCTTTTTAAGTGAAACATATGCCCGCTAGCTTTTACGGTGTGTTTACGGTGTTTGATTTGTGGCTGAATTTGTTTCAGTAAAGTATTGTAAATAATATTACTGTTGAATGTCTGATAATAAAAATGTCATAAAAAATACTCTAGTTCACTGTGTGTATTTGTTCATGTTTTATTAATGGATGTCTGAAGCACACCATACAGTAAATTAATTCTGTCAGTTTGTACAGGGCTAGTAGTAGTAGACACAACTGCTTCTACAGGTACACACTCTGGTATCGGTTTAGTACTTGGTATCGGGACAGGAAAAATGATATCGGAACATCTCTAAACCTTAATAATGCACTCCAAACTTAAAACGCAAAGATAATGATCAAATGTAGACTAATATGCAGTCAAGCCTGAAATTATTCATACCTCTGGTAGAATTTACTTCAGTTCAGTAAGACTTGTTCAAGTCAACTCAAGTAAGTTTTTGTTCAAGCATTTAAAAAATTATTATAGCTGCTTGTTCAAAGTACTTATTTAAATTGTGCTGAATCAACACAATTCCTGAGGTTTTTTTTTTTAGACAACTTAATTGTTTTGTGTTCAATCCACTTAAATTTGTAATAACAATTAAGTTCATTGATTTGTGTTGGGACAACATTAAGGAATTGTGTGAAACCCAGCTTTTATTTTTATTTATTTGTTTTTTACAGTAAAATGTTTTTTTTTTGTTTTTTTTTATGCTTCTTTTACATTGTCTTATCTTTAAGGAGAAGCCAGTATCTTTTCCGGTAAAAAATAAATAAATAAATAACTTTAACCCTTATGTACTGTTGGGGATGTTTGGGGTGATTTTGAGTCTTAATTTGGCCATAACTTTTTCTGTGTTTCAGCTAGCAGAATGAGTTTTGGTGACAAGTCTTATTTTGACACATATTTTGGGAAAATGCTTTGAATTTTATTATTTACTTTTTCTTTTTTTTTTAACTCAACGATACACTCTGGGCAAATTTACTACCCTTTTGTTATGTGCGGGATGAAACCATCCACTGAATGAAACTACTGTAAAAATGCATCAGATAATTTTTATTTTTTTTTCAGTTTTTTTACATAAATCTGTTAATCAACCTCAGTCCTGATCAAAACTGAAAACTGATCAAAAATGTTTAGAAAAATTACAGGGTTTTAACTCTTTAATTGCCGAATTCATACATGATGTCACTGATATGGTGAAAAAAACCACAAAATAACGTATTTTCAATATAAAAGTAACTGTGGACTGGATTTGTTTTTACCTTTTATCAAAGTCTTGGACATGTGAAACAACATTGCCTTTGATGCATTGTTTTTGATTAATTTGTATTTTCTTTCTTCCTAATTTTTCACTGTTGGTGGTTGTTTTTGCCCCCATTGACTTCCATTATAACCACATTTTTTTGATTGCAAAACCATGACACCATATAATCATAGATTTTTGATTGTTGGTGGTTTTCCCTGTTGGGAAGAGGTAATATTTGTCATTTTTACTGTTGATCATCAGTTGGCACCATTAACCCTTTAGTGCAAAAAAAAAAAAAAGCTTAGTTTCTGGATTTTATATAGAGTATAACAGCAAATTAATGTGTATGTATGTGTGTGTGAGTGTGTGAGAGTGTGAGAGTGACCTTTACACACTTACCTTGATGTGTCTGAGAAAATCTAGATATGCATCTCAGCTCTCAGAACTACATGGAGTAAACAAAAACAAAGACTGTGTATTTACGCACCATCAAATGTGGTAATAATGGAAAAAACTGCCACCGACAGTAAATTAGGGAGAAAAAATTAAAATCTAACAATGCATCAAAGCCAATGTTGTTAATAATCGTTCACATGTCCAAGACTGTGATATAAGGTTAAAAAAAATCCAGTCCACAACTACTTTTTATATTGAAAATACGTCATTTTGTGTTTTTTTCACCAAATCAGTGACATCATATATGAATTTGGCAATTAAAGAGTTTAAATCCTTCAATTTTTCAAAACATTTAGTAGTTTTGATCAGGACTGAGGTTGATTAACAGATTTATGGCCCAAAAATTGAAACAAATATTTATTTGATGCATTTATACAGCAGTTTAATTCAGTGGATGTTTTCATCCCTAACATAACAAAAGGGTAGTGAATTTGAACAGTGCACAAGGGTTAAGTCCGAATTTGCCAGGGGTATGAATAATTTCAGGCTTAACGGTACATGTAGATATTACAGTCTCAGATGTAATCAGCTGTTGTTTTCTTCCCCAATGTGCATTGTAAGGAAATCTGAAGAATTTGCACAAATTCCATTGAATTATCGTCATGTAAACCAACAAACAATTCATCAGATAACTGTTTACCTTAAAGCAGGGGGTTCTCAATCTCAGTCTAATCAAGCTCTATAGGCTTTCTAGAAACGTCCTTGCAGGTGTGTTGAGGTAAGTTGGAGCTAAAACCTGCAGGACACCGGACCTGTTTCCATAACTTGTTTCTCATGTGATACTTCAAAATGCATGTTAACACAGGGTCTATACCACAGATAAATATTGTGCCATACCATGCACACTTCTAAGCGTCTCCCTCCCCTCTGCTCTACAGGTATCTGAACTATTTTGCGACTAAGACGAGTCCGACCGGTGTGATTCTGGATTTGTGGGAGGCTCAACATTTTCCACACGGAAACCTGAACCAGCTCGCTACTGTCCTGGAGGAGATGGGCCGACATGACCACAGCATTACCACCATGGCCAAAGAACAGTGACCCAAACACTGCTTTATATACTATACCGAGCCCAAACCCAAGACAAAGTCAAAGCATTTTGAGGTTTTACAAGGGAAACGATGTTCATGTAAACCAATCTGCAGTCAAAGGTGAACTTCGAACAGGGTCAAGACTTTTCAGGCTCGAACTAGACAACCAAAACACACCCGAAATCCCTTTGAAAAGACTAGTTTGCACGCGCAGTCAAATCCCCATGTGTGTTTGCGCAAAGAAAAATGCCCGAAAAAAAACATCCTGTCTCCTTTAGTGATCGTTTTTACCGAATTTTGTGGTGCCATCTAGTGGTTGCGAATAAAAAAAAAAAAATGAAACGCTCATGTAGTATAATATTTTGAGACATGAATACAGTATTTAGTGTGTCTACGGAGTACCTTAAAGTGGCCTTGAGAATCCAGTTAATGTTCAGATCCGATTATTTGAATTGTATTATTTTTGTAACGCAGCTATTCGAAGACGTAAATATCTGTTGCTTTGTCGAACAAAAAGTGCACATGAGCACTTGCCAGGGATTTGAGAAATAATGTCGGTTTTGTTATTTGATTTTTTTTTTGGGAATGCGATGTTACGTCACACTGTAATGATCTTTTTACTGGCCCGGAACAGTTGAGCGGACTTTTGCTGCATCTGATGAATTCACACACATTCTGCATGGGTTGTACATCAGTGTTTCATAGTAACGTTTGGGGGTTTTGCCCTACTATATGCAGTATAGTAGAAAAAGAGTAAATTAATTTGAAATTGTTTTATCCCTTAAGAAAACGTAACATGATGGCTTTGGTTTCTGCCAAATTTGACGACAACAGTAGTTATTGTTACAGCTGGAATGCTCAATGTAATTAATTTCAAATCTGTATTTTTTTTTTCCAATCACTAGGACCTTTTTCTTTGTCCCCAAGCTTATAAAACAGAAATTAAATTTCAAGGCAGCTTCACAATATTAAACAGGAAAGTAGCTGATTAAATAATGCAGACTTAAGACAGATCGAAAATGTATTCATGTCATATTATCACAGCCATATCACTCTGCAGCCCAAGACCGGTTACTCACTAAAGGTAAGCAGGGCTGAGCCTGGTCAGTACCTGGATGGGAGACCACTTGGGAAAACTAGGTTGCTGTTGGAAGTGATGTTAGTGAGACCATCGGGCACTCAACCTGCGGTCTGTGTGAGTCCTAATGCCCCAGTAAAGTGAAGGGGACACTATACTGTCAGTGAGCACTGTCTTTCGGATGAGACGTTAAACCGAGGTCCTGACTCTCTGTGGTCATTAAAAATCCCATGGCACTTCTCGTAAAGAGTAGGGCTGTAACCCCGGTGTCCTGGCCAAACTCTCTCCATCTGCCCTTAACGATCATGGTCTCCCAATCATCCCCATCAACTGAATTGGCTCTATCACTGTCTCTCCACTCCACCAATAGCTGGTGTGTAGTGAGCTTACTAGCGCTGTTGTCCCATCGCTGCCGTCGCATCATCCAAGTGGATGCTGCACACTGGTGGTGGTGTGGAGAGACCCCCCCCTCCCCCCTCATGATTGTGAAGCGCTTTGGGCCATACACAATAAATGCGCTATATACATTTACATTACATTATTATCATATAAAGCAGACTATATTGCAGTGAGCCCAACCAGTTAAAGCTGGAAAAAAAGCAGCGGTCCTAGTACTGAGCCTTGTGGTACTTGTATTTGATAGCAGATAATTCCTCACAGGTAATTTGGTCACACAACATTTGTAGACGTTTATAACATAAGCCATTTATCATTTCTTTGAAAAGCTTCTTTTCTCCATCAATAATCAGCACTGATTACACACAATCTTCAAGTTTTCTTCAACTTTGTTAGCATCTTTGTTTGCATATGTTTGCATCATTTGTGTCAAAAAAACATGAATTGTTTTGTAAATCAGACAAATTCAGTGAAGACTCCATAAAACTATTTGCTTATTTCCATACATACTGTAAATGTAACCCTCATATTAGTGAGAAAAGCAATGGTCCTAGTACTGAGCCTTGTGGACCTACAAGACGATATTTCAGTGAATTTAAGATTTTTTAAGGCCTAAAATTTTGTTTTTGAAATTGAAGACATTAAGACTGTGGACACCCTGAATACTGAATAGTGATTGGAGAAAAGAAGCCTTTCAAAGCTTTGAAACAATTGAACCAATTCGTCACAGTGTTTCGAAACGTTCAAAACGCCACTTGATAGGGTCGTCTGCTGGTTAAAACTGTGTAAATGCAACAAAAACTCAGACAAAACATCCCTTAGAATGGACTTTTTCAAACATATTGCAAATTTTATATATATATATTCTGTGTGTATATATATAAGACAAGTAAAATAAGACATATAAGACAGTAAAAACAACGGGTAAACTATGAAACTTGTTCAGTGGATTTTATGGTATTATACAGATTTCCTCCTAGTGGAGAACTATTGAATTTTCGCAGTACTTAGAAACAGTAAAGACGTAATGAAGTCTTGTTTACTGAAATCATGTGACCTGAACGTTCCAAAACTACAGATTCGAAAAAAAAAAATTCATAAAGGTTTCGAAGCTTCGTGAAGCAGTGCTTCAAAAACCGCCATCACTAGTACTGTAGTCCGACTGTGGGGAAACTTAATGTTGGTAAGGAGAAAATGTCTGAATAATAATAAGAAGAAAAAGAAGAAGAAACATTTAGAAGAAATTAAACATTGAGAAACGGGTCCTAGTGATTGTAAACTAATAATAAAAACATGACAATGAATTATCTGATAAAAATACATCTAATTAATTAATTCAATTGAAAGATCAATTGAAATGATAAATTTAAAAATGAAAAAATAGCAAGTGCAGTTTTGGCAGAACTTTGATGAACGACTTTGGTGAACTTTTGCAAGCGGTATCCAGCGACAAGCCATTATTCTGTCCATACTTAAAGTAAAAAAAAATACTGTACAATATGAAACAATCACAGCCGGTCAGAACATGTTACGTTTTTTGTAAAGATGAGTGATTTGAGACAGAAGTAGAAAATGTCCTCTTATATGTGGAGGCTGCACTTACAAAAAATGATTCCTTGGATTTACTCAATTTGTTTTTTATTGTAAATGGTTGCAAACAATTTATATGGGCTGAATTTAAACAAGCAAATTAAGTTGAACATTACTACGTTTCATTTGTTTAAATTCAGCCCATATAAACTGTTTGCAACCACTTACCTTACCAAAATGTAGTAAATCCAGTAAATCATTTTGTTCAGTGTGGTTAGAACAGAAACTGATGGAAGAGGTGTGGGTTAAATGTGATAGTAGTGAGTTTTGCCGTTCTCATGAAAACTGCCAGTGCAGCGGAAACACACTCTATCTGGCAAATATGAAAGATGTGTTCCTGTTTGATCTGTTTCACACAAACATTTCAACTACAACTCAGATCTCAGAATATACTCTCTGCTTCTGCAATTGTCCGAATGAAACCAAATGAAAGATGTCATTTTTACATCCACATGAACTGCTGATTTTTAAAAGAGGTTCAGTGATTGTGGGTTTGGTGATGTGAGAGAAGAAAGTGTTTCCGAGGATTTGTTTTTTCCACACACTCTTAATTACTTTTTGACTTATGAATCATTTACTATGCTACAAAGACCTTTTCTGACACATAAGGGAGAAAAAAAAAAAAGATAATGTTTTCTCTTAGAGGTGTGTTTGTGTGTTGGGTGGTAAATAATACTTTGTACATCATAATTATTATTACTATTTATATTTGTTTCTTTCTTTTTTTTCTTTTTTGTCATACATTTTTTAATCTCTTTTTTTTTTTAGTTGTTATAGTCATATCTTCAGCCTTCATGCCATCGTTGTCTTACTGTAGTATCTTGTAATTTCTCCTTTAAAATATTTTTATTGTAATGTTGCCATTTTGTCAGAAAACTTTTTTTTGTCATACATGATCAGTATCTCATAACAATGAGAGTTAAAAATGTTCAAAGTTGAAATGATCTCATAATTGCGATGTTTTTAACTCATAATCATTGTCACGATACTGGAATTCTATACCAATCGGTGCTAAAAAAATTTAAACGTCCATTTCCCGCTAACATTTGAGCGTGTTCTTAAACGGCGCTGATTTGCCATTGTGTTCACGTGCTCAACAGAAATGACTGTGATTGGCCGTGAAAGTAATCAGTTCACCGAACTCACCGCTGTTCACTGAGTGTAACCACAGATACACAGGGACACTGGAGTGTTTTAAAGCCACGAATATAAGTTAACATACGAGCGATCCGCTGATGAATTGACTGATCTTCATGGCTTTAAAATGCTCCAGTGTCCCTGTGTATCTGTGTTACACTCAGTAAACAGCGGTGAGTTCGGTAAACTGATGACCTTCACGGCCAATCACAGTCATTTCTGTTGAGCACGTGAACACAATGGCAAATCAGCGCTGTTTAAAGGTGCTGTATGTAAGTTTTTGACTCTTCTAAAGCATAAAAATACCATAATATGTTTGCAGATATGTAAGAAACATGCCAAGTGAACATTCTTGTTTATCTGAAAAACAAGGTTGAAGTCAGATATTCTGCTTTGAAAATGTGTTTTCCATGCTGGAACGTCTGTCTTTGTTTTGGTTCTTTTAACCTGCCCATGCCAGTTTAGCCAATTATATTTCTGCACCCCGGGTTGCCTTGGTGGAAAACAGCGTATTTCATTCATTCAGTCAGGAAGGCTCTCAAAGTGTGCGTTTGTGACCGAAATGCGACCTCCGGTGGACAGTAGCAGACTCCAGAATGAGACGCAGATTCAGAATTCCACATGAGGTTATTAATTAGCAAATAATATAAATATTACGAAGGTAAACATTAGGTGAGCAGGGGACATTTTAACCCTGTGTCCTCTAACAACACGCTACGTGCAAGATTTGCAGTGATAAGCAATTTGGCTGTTTGCACCAGACGAAACATGACAGAAATTTAAATACAGCCATTCAGAAGCACAGAATGTTGCACTTACTGCACTTCAACAAAATGGTAAGGTTTATAATCTAATTAATACATATTAAACCTCACTGAAATGAATCACTGAAATGTGTTAGTTTTGAGTTCTGAAGTTCAATTTCAAACGGTTTATTTTATTTTCAAGATCTGAGGTGACTTATCTGCTGCTGCTTTCAGTAGTATGGCAATAAATGTTATGTAAAATGGCATTCAAACTCCCATTATTAGCATTTAACACTGAATAAAGCACATGAGGTGTACCTGAGGTGATCATTGTCAGTTTTCTGTTGTTCAGCTGCAAGAAATAGAAGCCGTTTCTAAAATATAAATTCCAGGTGTTGGTTAGGACAAAAACTATATGGAAAATATTCCTTCTGTCGCGTGCTGTTGCTTTTATTCAGAACACGATTTAAATCAGCCTTTAGGCTCGACGCTTCTGTGGATGTCGTCAATCTGGCAACCTGCGCTTGCATATGTTTTGAACCAGGCGTGCAATACATATTCCAACCACTGGGTTGGAACCCAACCTCTCAACAGCGCTCAAATGTTAGCGGGAATTTTTTTCTATTTCAGTACCGATTAGTATCGACTTCCAGTATCGTGACAACACTAAATTATGACATCAGAATCTAGAGTTTTATGATTTTTTGTTTTATCAAAAACTTGGCTATATCCAGTGTCATTATTTCGATTTTGTCATGATTGACTGAATCTCATCATTTAGATTTGAGTCATTTCAATATTTTTTCATAATAATTCATTACATTTTTGTGATAATGACATTTTGTATTTTTATAATATCAATTTTGTTTGTGCACACGTCACGTAAATTTTTTTTTTCATGTAATACTGGTTTTAATTCTAAATAACTATTAATTAATAACTTACGTTATGACAGTTTAGACTTGTTGTTTTCTTCTATTTATAACTGACTTTTCTTTGTCATAATACTGACTTATAATTTCTATGACACTCAATTCTGACATGTCAGTTTTTGTCATTCATAAGAAAATATTTCATATCATATAGCTGTTTGATGTTTATTTTTTACATCACTACAAACATAATTTCAACCTTTTGTGTCTATTATAATTTGGATGTGAGCTTGTGATTATATAACATTAGTAATTATATAACTATAGTTATATTTCATTTTTTTATGTTTTTTGTGGCATCAAAATTATAACTAGGTCAAAACGTTGCATTTTTTGACAAAACATTAAATGTAAATTAAATGTAAAAATGCAACTTTTTGACATATTATTATAATATATTGTGCCTATACATTTTTCAAATGTCATAAAAAAGGTCATTTTGTGACAATTATGAAATGTGAGATTACAGCATTATAACTTGTATTTGATTTTGTTTTTCTGTAATAATCAATTCAAAAATCATATTCATGACTGAATATCTACACTGCGTTTATTTTTTTTATCTCTTATGTGTCAAAAAGGGGCTACATACAATGAGACGTTTATTAAAAGAAATGAAATGATAAATGTGTGGTGTGTTTACAGCTGGAGTTTACAGTCACGCTGGTCTATGCAAGTGCTTTAAGTCTGAGAAGTGAAAAAGGCAAACACTGAGCTCATTATCTGCCATCCGTCTGAGTTACATGTTAAAGCGTTTCACCGGCTGCCGTTTCCCACAATCCACCACCACACCAGGAAAATAAAAGCCAAATGAATGAGAGAGAGAGAGCAGTGTTTGTTTGTAAAGCTGTGCCAACTATGCAACGTTTGCTTCTGTACAGAACCAGAACTGAACCGCTGATAAATTTGCATCGCTTCAGTACACAGAGAACTGAACACACACACACACACACACACACACACACATCAGAAAAAATGTCCGCAGCCAGTTTCTGTATAAAATGTATGTAAAGGATTTTTTAAATAAATTATATTTTTAATCAATGCTGAAAGAGGCCTTGTGTTTTTTTTTTTTTTTTATGTCTCGTTTAATGACACCTTTTTCATCGATCGGTGTAGACTGACGATTCTCCGGGGGTCCAGATGTGTTCTGATGACTGAGTTTTTGTGGTCAACAAATGCACTGGAATCTCAGCGAGTACTTGCTTTACAGACATAAGAAATATATCCACACAAAGCTTGAAAGCTTTTAAATGAACCCACTACACTTGAAAAAAGTTTTTCCGTTTTGTAATCTTTAATAAACGAATGCGAGGTACAGTCCGTCCTGTCAAACGCGCATCACATGACAGCAGCAACTACTCAAATGCCCACAAACTTGTAAACAAAGAGTCGCTGTCATTTCTGGAGGTGATTCGCCATCAAGACCAAGTTGTGAATTACTTCAGAAGAGCAGCGCGATCAGACGATCATTATTCAGAGGATGATAATGTGTAACACGGCCACAAATGAGGTCGGTGTAATGAGCTTTCTTTTCGACTGCGCATGCGCATTAGCTAGGGGAACCTGAAAAAAAAATAATGCCAATTTTGTTTTTGTCGAACGTTTAGAAACTAAACTTATGAGACATATGTTGTTTAATTGTATTGGTGATTCCAAATATGTAATGTAATCGTAAGCTTGGCAAACAGTTCTGGAGAATTTGATGTTTCTCCATTCAGACAGAATGCCTGAGCATACTGCCTGAGAGGCGTTTCAAAGATGGCCACCGAGTGAAATGACGCCTTAAAGGGACTTTGGTAACTTTGATCTACCTCTTTAATAAAAAAATAAAAATAAAAAAAAGGACTTTGGTAACATTAAAATAATGGTCCATTACTTCATGTATTTACTAACATGATCAAACAATTAGTAATACATTTATTACAGTATTTATTCATCTTAAAATAAAATAAAAGTCAGAATTGCAAGAAATAAGTCAGAATGGCGAGAAATAAAATATAAGAAAAAATGTATAAAAAATATAAGAATAAAGAAATAAACGAAGTCAGAATTGCGAAAGAAATGTCAGAATTGCGAGAAACAAAAGTCAGAATTGTGAGAAATAAAAGTCAGAATTGCGAGAAATAAGTCAGAAGTGCGAGAAATAAAAGTCAGAATTGCGAGAAATAAGTCAGAAGTGCGAGAAATAAAAGTCAGAATTGTGAGAAACAAGTCAGAATTGCGAGAAATAAGTCAGAATTGTGAGAAATAAGTCAGAATTGCGAGAAATAAGTCAGAAGTGCGAGAAATAAGTCAGAAGTGTGAGAAATAAGTCAGAATTGCGAGAAAAAAGTCAGAATTGTCAGAGAAATGTCAGAAATGCGAGAAATAAAAGTCAGAATTGCGAGAAACAAGTCAGAATTGCGAAAAATAAGTCAGAATTGTGAGAAAAAAGTCAGAAACGTGAGAAACAAAAGTCAGAAGTGCGAGAAATAAGTCAGAAGTGCGAGAAATAAGTCAGAAGTGCGAGAAATAAGTCAGAAATGCGAGAAACAAAAGTCAGAAATGCGAGAAATAAGTCAGAAATGCGAGAAACAAAAGTCAGAATTGCGAGAAATAAGTCAGAATTGCGAAAAATAAGTCAGAATTGCGAGAAAAAAGTCAGAAATGCGAGAAACAAAAGTCAGAAGTGCGAGAAATAAGTCAGAATTGTCCGAGAAATAAGTCAGAATTGTGAGAGAAATAAAAGTCAGAATTGCGAGAAATAAGTCAGAATTGTGAGAGAAATAAAAGTCAGAATTGCGAGAAATGTCAGAAATGCGAGAAACAAAAGTCAGAATTTCGAGAAATAAGTCAGAATTGCGAGAAATAAGTCAGAATTGTCCGAGAAATAAGTCAGAAATGCGAGAGAAATAAGTCAGAATTGCGAGAAAAAAGTCAGAAATGC
>CAIGQV010016645.1:26584457-26596768 GCA_903798115.1 Danio jaintianensis | reverse complement strand
ACACACAAGGGTTTGCAAAATACAAAATACACAATTTTAAAATAAAAACATTGATAGAAAATAGGGGCTGCACGGTGGCGCAGTGGGTAGCATGTTTCCCAGTGATGGGTTGCAGCTGGAAGGGCATCCGCTGCATAAAACATATGCTGGATAAGTTGGCGGTTCATTCCACTGTGACGACCCCAGATTAATAAAGGGACTAAGCCGAAAAGAAAATGAATGAATGAATGATAGAAAATATTAAATATACTAAAAATATCTGTAAATTATTTTGTGATCCTTGTCTTTATTTTAAATTTTTCATCGTTTATTTATGCTTTTGAACTGCATTATGGGATCTTGATCTTTCTTCCAACAACGTTTAACCTTGAAATGTTACAAAAAGTGACTTTTATAAACATTTTTAATAGTTTAAAGTGATATATTGTCTGGGTTGGTGTTGTATATTACTCTACAAAAACCTTATAATAAACTGGCAGTACATTTTCTGTTCTTTTACAGACTTATTTCTCTAGATATTATCTATTATACAATATATTATTTCAAACTACTAAAATGTAAATAAAAGTCACTTTGTTAAACTGTAGAGTGGAATTTTCAACATGAAAAGTCGGCAGAGCAGAGATCAACATCCCATAATGCAATTCACAACCATAAATAAACGGAAAACATTTTTGACAGTGTAGTCAATGTTAATTAATGCATTAGTTAACATGAATTAACGGTGAACACCACATCTGTTAAGCATTACTTAATCTTTGTTAATGTTAACTGTTAATATACAAACATGTATCAATGCACCTCTTTACATTAACAGCCTATAATTAGTTCATGTTTACTTACGCGTACACTAATGCATTTGTTCATTGGACTAGATAGGATGACCTAACATTGAACAACAAGTTTATTCAGCACTACTAAATCTGATATGCAAACTAAACATATAATAATGTGTTAATTAATACATTAGTTGACACATTAGTTAATGTGTTGTTAAAATGAACAAATGGTAATAACACATTAGATAATGTTGAAGTAGTGTTAGGGTACCTAATTCCCTTAACAAATGCTTTGTTAATGATAAATCATGTTAGTAAATATGCACGTTTTTAATGTTTGTTAACGCTTTACTATCATGATTTATCATTAACAAAGCATTTCTTAAGGAAATTAGGCACCTTCTTGTAAAGTCTACACTATTCCAACATCACCTAATGTGTTACAAATTCATTATTGTATGTATAAATAAACACAAACTAATTAGGCTGTTAATGTAAAGAGATGCATTAGAATATAAGTCAACATTAACATTATGTAATGCTGAATAAGTCACTTTTTACTATAAGTTCATGTTAACTAATGTACGTTTAGGAATGTGTAACATAAGTAATGTTTAACAGATGTGTTATTCACTGTTAATTCATGTTAGCTAATGCATTAACTAACATTAACTACACTGCTGGACATTTTATTGTATTTTTGCGGTAACTTTGCGGTTACCTGTAACTGTTACTGTTTTACAGTAGCAGGGCCCTACCGCAATTTTATTTTAAAGTAAAATAGCCTCACCGCAAATTATTTTAATGATAAAATGCCCTTTACCACATTTTAATTTCACAGTATGACATTTTTACAGTACTTTTACTGTAATTTACAGTGCAAAACCTTCATTTTTAGTATTTACTACAGAATTAAATACATACCAAACAAGTGACATTTTTCTTTCCATTGACTGTCACATATTTATCTTCAACTACAGTAGCAGGGCTTGACTACTTTGATTACAGTAGAAAACCACAAATTCCTAATATGCAGTAAGTTACTGTAAAAGGTTTTAAATTACCCATAATGTATTCCATATCACAGTAGTGAACTGTAAAGTATGTATGTGGTATTTTACTGGGCATTTTTGCAGTAAATAACTGTAAAATTGTGGCAAAGTCTAACAGTGTAATAAACCCTTATTGTTAAGTGTTACCCACATTTCAATAAGTTATGTGTTTGCCTGCATGCCATCTGAACATAAACTGACATCACAAATGTGTTGTTAAATTATTCATATACCAACCTCAGGAGGTACTTTAAGAAAATATTTGGGTCACACTTTACAATAAGCTTTCATTAGTTAATGTATTTATTAACATGAACTAATAATGAACAATACATGTACAGCATTTATTAACCATAGCTCAACATTTACTACTGCTTTATTAAAATACGAATTCACACTTGTTAACATTAGTTAACGCACTGTGAGTTAACATGAACTAACAATGAACAACTTTATTACCATTAACCAATGTTAACAAACATGAATAAATACAGTAATAAACGTATTGTTTATTGTTTGTTCCTGTTAGTAAATGCATTAACTACCATTAACTAATACAACCTTACTATAAAGTGTTGTCTGACTGAATAAAGAGTGTGGAAATCGCTGCTCTAGAAGACGATTACCCCTGCTTTCTCATGCATAATTATCATTAAATACAGTCTTTATGTAGTTTTTTTTTGTCCCTTGTGCAACCTATATAATAAAGCTGACAGTACACATTATTTCATTGAAAGATAAATATATATAACAGTGGAGGTTTTTATCTATTTAATCATCTATTGCGTGAAGCACTGACCCATCTGTATTTTAAAAGACCAGCAATAAAAAATAATGAGAAAGTGTTCTTTTATTCATCGTAATTACACAGGCAATGCCCCGTTAATAGCTGCAGTGAAATGAAATAGTTTCATTAGTGCACATAACTACTTTATCAAGAGGGCAGTTGCACTTATTTTTAGCTTGCCAAGCAGCAGTTTTCCTAATAATAAGCTAAAGTATATTTTCAGTGTAATAATAGCAGCATTAAAGCAGCAGTAGGGGTCGGCATTCTCTTCACTGGCACCTACATTTTGGAACTCTTTATCCTCTGATGCAGAATCCCTGAGTATTTTTAAATCATCACTTAAAATCTACTTTTTTAGGGTAGCTTTTATTTGATTATTAGATTTATTATTATTATTCATTCATTCATTTTCTTTTCGGCTTAGTCCCTTTATTAATCTGGGGTCGCCACAGGGGGATGAACCGCCAACTTATCCAGCATATGTTTTACGCAGCGGATGCCCTTCCAGCTGCAACCCATCACTGGGAAACATTCATACACGCACTCATACACTATGGACAATTTTAGCTTACCCAATTCACCTATACCGCATGTCTTTGGACTTGTGCGGGAAACCGGAGCACCCGGAGGAAACCCACGCGAACACGGGGAGAACATGCAAACTCCACACAGAAATGCCAACTGACCCAGCCGAGGCTCGAACCAGTGACCTTCTTGCTGTGAGGCGAACGTGCTACCCACTGCGCCACCGCGTCGCCCTATTATTATTATTATTATTACTGTTATTAATATTATTATTATTACTGTTATTATTATTAATATTATTTTTTTTTTTTGGTCCGTATTTTTATTGTTGCATTTTTTTGCATTCATCCATGCATGTATCTTTTACTGCTGCACGTTTTATATTATCGTTATAAGTTTATTATTATTATCATTATTATTATTATTATTATTATTATAGCAGTATGTCGACCCCTGTGCATAAATCCAATAACATTACACACAAAGAACAAAATGTAAATAAAATAAAATAAAACAAAATTTAATTTAATTTAATTGTTTTTGTTACTTTCACAGACAGATTTCTAGCATCAGTCCTGATAATAACAACCACAAATTCATTTTCAGATTTTCCATATACTTTACACTTACACTTTTTTTTTTTTTGCATTACTTCAGTCTTCTAATTAGAAGATTAATTATTTTGTGGTTTAGTCTAGTTAAATATACACCAATATACTTACATAATTTTAATGTCACCAAAAGAAGAAAACATTTAAAAAAATTGTGCATTAGAGAGCAGCGGTAATCTTTTACTAGATCAGTGATTTACAGGATCTTTATTCAGTAAAACACCTTTCGATATAAAAAAATTTCCTAAAGTACCTTCTGAAGTTAACATATTAATAATTGAACATATTAACTAATATATTAATAATTAACAACTAGGTGTGTGATGAAATCTCGTGTCACGAGATCTCGTGGAGTTAACTCACGACGAGATCCCTCGTAGAGGTGAAAAGTTGTCTTGTGAGTTGTGATGTTAGGATGGAGCGTGATGGTGAAATTAGCATTGAAGATTGGAGGCAGGATTGGATTTGAACTGCAAATCAAGTGATTTGTACACCCGATAAACCTGGCAACCCAGCCTGGCTTTGCACATGTCACTCGGTTGCTTTGGCGAATGTGACGTAACCGCTTTTCTTCAGTGGAGTTCAACAGTGGCCGTGTCTAAGCCAAGGCTGCTACAACTCTAGCAACACAAATTAACCATGGACATTACTACACGATGGACAATCACTTTAGATATGCTGAAAGTCATAATCGTTGTAAACATTATTAAAGTGCAGTACAGACTAACAGGTGTAATCACCTTAATCAATCTATTACCATCGTGTAGGACCTTTAGCCGAATTTTGCGACAGGATAAGCCATACACACACGGCTGTTTGACACTATTCTCTGCACCTACTGAGTCAGTAAAGCACCACAGACACACACACACACACACACACACACACACACACACACACACACACACACACACACACACACACACACACACAGTGAACCTCTGGAGACTCGTCATTATCACTAAACACACATTTATGCTGTCCGGGAAAAGAGGACATTTTCTTTTCGTTTTTTTTCAACCCAATCTCGTATCTCGTCTTGTCTTGTGGAATAAGCAATAGTGTGTTCTACTCACCCAGTATATTGTCATGTCTCATGAGGACGGTCTGATAGATCTCGGTCTCTCTGAACCAGCTGGCCTCCTCTGTGGTGAAAAACACCTTCACAGCTACTTTCTCTCCTCTCCATCTTCCCATCCACACTTCTCCATAGCGACCCTTCCCGATCTGTGTCACCATCTGGATCTGCTTCGCTATAGTGCGCTGCACCTACACACACACACACACACACATACAGTATTTATAATTTTATATAGATATGTATAGAAAAAAACATTTTACTATTATTTAATATATTATATATTATATTATAAAATATAAAAAAGGTTATTTTTTTCTACTTTAAATAAAATCATTTAGTCTAGCTACCAATTTTTCCCCATTTTCAAACACTTACAAACTAAACCAAAATGACAAAAAATAAATATAAACATACACACACACACACACACACACACACACACACACACACACACACACACACACACACACACACACACACACACAAAGTTGTCTCGTGAGTTGTGATGTTATGATGGAGCATGTGGGTGAATTTAGTATTGAAGATTGGAGGCAGGATTGGATTTGAACTGCAAATCAAGTGCTTTGCACACACCTGGCAACCCAGGCTGGCCTTGGTGTTGCACGTGTCACTCGGTTGGGCAGGTGAGTGTGACGTGAACACACGTTTATGCTGTCCAGGAAAAGAAGTTTTCTTTTCATTCGTGTGCGGTAGCAAATTACATTAAAACAACTCTCTCCGCAGCCCCTATTTTCCATTCATAAAACAGCAAATATTTTGCTAATATTTTAAACTATATATAAAAAGACTAGTTTCCATTCACATATTAGCAAAATATTTTGCAGTGTTTGCATGCCCTTTACAGCATAGAATCCATTAAAATAGAAGTAAAATAACATTCATTAAAGTTGATTTAAAAAAAGCACCTAAATAGTTTTGCATTTTGTGATTTTTTTCCCTTCAGTTTCCTCAATTCTCCATTCATATATTTATATTGAAGATTTCTTAAAAATACTGTAAAAATCTTGTCTCGTCTCGTTCTTGACGATAGGGGTGTGACGTAACATATATATATAACCAAATATGATTGCAATCTAACAAATGCGTAAAAAATATATATATTTTAAAAGGCAAACAAATAATATTGTATCTTTTTTTGGCTTTTTATTGTCCCTCAGATATTTTGATTTATAAATTGTGTAAACATATATAACCAAATATGTTTACAACCTAATTATTGCATGAGAAATTTTTCTTTTTAAACAGCAAACAAATAAAATTGTAACTTTTTTCGCAACAATTGCTGCACAATTTTATATAAAAACATATTGCTTAATATTTGTTGGAAAATACTGTTTTTAATGAATTGTATAATATTTGCTTTTACTTATAATAATCGCTGTATGAAGACTTTCAGAAGCAAATTCAAACGTACAGCTCCTATAATATAATTACTTATGTCGGAGCTGAAGTTTCTGAGTATTTGTATATTTTTATATTTATCATCTGAAATGGAGAAGTGACTGTCAGAGCAAAAACATCACAATCCTCATCTGTGCTTATACTGCAGGTATTAATTAAAAAAGATTCACAACTGTATTCACCACTACTGTATATTCACCACCACCTTCAGTCACAGACACTAGTCCATGTTGTGATTTGATTTGATAAATTTTTTATTGATACATTTTTTTATTTATTATTTTAACTGATTCCATATTACTCCTCCACATTGCACTGTACTGTAAATGGATGTGTGTGTATCTGATGTTTTCTGTGCCTTGTGTGTGTGTATGTGTGTGTAGTGTGTGTTGTTCACCAGCAGAGGGAGGCCTGAGCCAGAGCCGGAGCTCTGAGATTGCTCTATGAGATCCCGCAGAGATTCACCAGCAGGAATGAAGCTTTCGTCTGGATGTAGACCGAGGCTGTAGCGTGGCGCTAATTCATGACGCTTATATCTGAAACACACACACACAGAAAACATCAGACAGAATCCACACAACTACAACACTGAGGTTTACATGGTGATCACTGAGAGACAAATCATACTAAAATAAACTCATGTAGTGGATTCAAAGTTTACAGTCAGGGTCAGTTTAAAGAGTTTTAGAGTTTACATCAAAATCTGCCTATAGTAACATTTACATAGTAACAACCCTCTAGTAACATTTCAATGGCATCCAAGTTATCAATATTAATACAAATAAGCTGAAAAATCAACACAAACCACTACTTTGTGGGTACAAAACTACAGAGGCTATACTGAATCATTTCAATCGGTAAAGGCAGTGTGTTTGTGATTCTGCTGTAACTTACACACCTGAAGTAACAGAAGATGATGATGAAGGTGAGGATGAAGCTACAGACGCTCACTGAGATGAGCAGAGCGATATGATGAATGTCTCCAACCACATAACCTGCGCGCATACACACACATACCCCATTACATGTCAAACATAAAGTCATAACACTGATTTGGTTTTATGTATACTCAGCAGCTGTGTGTGTGTGTGTGTGTGTGTGTGTGTGTGTGTGTGTGTGTGTGTGTGTGTGTGTGTGTGTGCGTGTGTTGTGTGATACTGAAATCAGAGCCATCTCTTGCACTTCAGCACAGGTGTGTCTTTGTGTGAGTGTGTGCTTGTGTGTTTGCTTGGTGTATGTGTGTGCTTGTGTGTCTGTTTGGTGAACAGTATGTGTGTGTGTGTGTGTGCGTGTGTGTGTGTGTGTGTGTGTGTGTGCTTGGTTTATGATTGGTGAGTGTATGTGTGTGCGTGTGTGTGTTTGGTGTATGTGTGCGTTTGGTGTATGCGTGTGTGTGTTTGGTGTATATGTTTTGGTGTGTGTGTTTGGTGTATGTGTGTGCGTATGTGTGTGTGAGTGAGTGTGTGTTTTGTGTATATGCGTTTGGTGTATGCGTGTGTGTGTGTGTTTGGTGTGTGTGTGTGCATGTGTGTGTGTTTAGTGTATGTGTGTGTATGCGTGTGCATGTGTGTGTGTTTAGTGTATGTGTGTGTGTGTGTGTGTGTGTGTGTGTGTGTGTGTGTGTGTGTGTGTGTGTGTGTGTGTGTGTGTGTGTGTGTGTGTGTTTGTATGTGTGTTTGGTGTAAGTGTGTCTGCTATATGTGTTTGGTGTATGTATATGTGTGCGTGTGTTTGGTGTATGTGCAAGTAAGAGTGTGTGTGCGTGTGTGTGTGTGTGTGTGATGGACAGAGGGATTTGTGTTCTGCTGTGTTGACTGATGTGAGTTGTATGCTGACAGCCACAACAAGCCCTACAGGTGTTTGAGGCTTTCTGACCTAGATACACGTTTGGGAATAAATCAGACATTTATTTATCAAGTGTCGCCCAAAGGAAAATACAGAGGAAAGTAATGATTTATTCTTCACTTCAGTGTGTAACACTAGAGTCAGTATTATTGTGGCTAATTGAAGCTACAGCTGAAACCGTAAAATAGACATTTATTTTTGCCTCATAAAATAAAATATATATCAAGTGAAGAGAATTGTTAAATGTAAAATCTAGTCTAACCTAAATTTAAAGTTAAATAAAAAAAGGATCTATATAAAAAATAAAATAATAATAATAATAAATAAAACAAGAATAAACTAAATAAACATCTTCACTGAAACAAATGAAAACAAAACAAAGAAACTGCTAATTTACTTTAATAAAAATTATTATAAAAATAAAACTATAATGAAAATAAAAAACAAATGTAAACTACAATAGTAACTAAATTTCAACAAGTCTTTAGTAACCAAGACAAGATTATCATATATTATATCATATCATATCATATCATATCATATCTCATCATATATCATATCATATCATATTATATCGGCTTAGTCCCTTTATTAATCAGGGCTTGCCACAGCAGAATGAATCACCAACTTATCCAGCATATATTTTATGCAGCGGATGCCCTTCCAGCTGCAACCCATCAATGGGAAACATACACTACGGACAATTTAGCTTACCCAATTCACCTATACCAGATGTCTTTGGACTTGTGGGGGAAACCGGAGCACCTGGAGGAAACCCACGAGAACACGGGGAGAACATGCAAACTCCACACAGAAACGTCAACTGACCCAGCCGAGGCTCGAACCAGTGACCTTCTTGCTGTGAGGCGATTGTGCTACTCACTGCGCCACCGTGCAGCCCCTATATTATATTAAATTATATTATATTATATTATATTACATTATTCATTCATTCATTTTCTTTTTGGCTTAGTCCCTTTATTAATCTGGGGTCGCCACAGCGGAATGAACCGCCAACTTATCCAGCAAATGTTTTATGCAGCGGATGCCCTTCCAGCTGCAACCCAATCTGGTGTATGTGTCTGTGTTTGATGTATGTGTGTGAATGTGTGCATGCCGTGCATATGTGTGTGTGTGTTCATTGGTGTATTTGTGTATGTGTTTGGTGTGTGTATGTGTGTGTATACTTACTAGGTGTGCGTAACGGAGGCAGTGTTGGGTGCAGATCTCTGTTACAGTAGTCTTGATCTGTACAGCACTCGAGCGCTCGCCGCTGCTTGGAGTTCCCTGTGTCCTAAACACACAAACACACACTACATAAACACACACATATATTTCTTTCACTCCACTACATACAGTTGAAATCACAATGTATCACGCTCCTGTGAATTTCTTTCTTTTTTTATATATATATTTCCCAAATTATGTTTAACAGAGCAAGGAATATTCACAGTATTTCCTATAATATTTTTTCTTCTGGAGAAAGTTTTATTTGTTTTATTTCGGCTAGAATAAAAGCAGTTTTTAATTAAAAAAAACAAAACATTTTATGGTCAATATTATTAGCCCCCTTAAGCAATATTTGTTTTCAATTGTCTACAGAACAAACCACTGTTATACAATGACTTGCCTAATTAACCTAGTTAAGCCTTTAAATGTAAATGTTTAAAAAACTTTAAGCTGAACACTAGTATCTTGAAAAATATCTAGTCAAATATTGTGTACTCTCATCATGGCAAAGATAAAATAAACCAGTTATTAGAAATGAGTTATTAAAACTATTATGTTTAGAAATGTGTTCAAAAAAATCTTCTTTCCGTTAAACAGAAATTGGGGAAAATAATATTCAGGAGGGCTCATAATTCTGACTTCAACTGTAAGTGTCAATAAATGACAGAACTTACATTTTGGGGTTAGCTGTTCCCTTAATATTCCTCTAATGCATGAGGAGTTTTGAAAGTGCTGTTTCAGTGACAGGCGTTTGTTTGGTCTGTGCTCAAGGACCGATGCACTAACACTTGAGTGGTTTGTTTTGGAAATTAAAGAGGTTTATGACTCACTCGGCACTGAAACTCTGATCCCACCAGACCCAGACAGCCTGACGTCACTACAGCCGCTCCACCCTCTTCCTCCACCATAGTGAAGCAGTAGCCATCTGTCCTGAACACACACACACACACACACGTTTGTTTTTGTGAAAAGTGGGTACATTACATAGGTTTCCATTGATTTTATACTGTACAAACCGTATTTTGTATTGGCCAAACCCCACCCTACCCCTAAACCCAACCATCACAGGAAACAGTGTACAGCTTTACTCTCTGATTAAACTCATTCTGTGTGATTTATAAGCTTTTGGAGAAATGAGGACATCAGCAATGTCCTCATATTTCACCTCCTTTTTGTAATACCTGTGTCATACCTATGTCATTATACAGATTTGTGTCCTGACATGTCACAAAAACACGTACACGTACACACACACACACACACACACATGCACGCACGCACACACACACACACACACACACACACACACACACACACACATGTAACACTGCCCACAACACACCTGCAACCGCATATGACAGTAATTCAGTCTATAAGTGTCCAAAGTCAATATTTGTCTGCTTTTGGCTGCATTTTTTGTTATTTTAATTGACGTAAATCACCATATCTTACAGTACATAAAATATATATTTTCTGCAAAATGTGGACAAAACTAAAAACAAGATTTTTATTTATTTATAATTATATATATATCAGTGGGTACGGAAAGTATTCAGACTCCCTTAAATTTTTCACTTTTTGTTATATTGCACCCCATATTGACAGAAAAACACAGAATTGTTGACATTTTTGCAGATTTATTAAAAAAGAAAACTGAAATATCACATGGTCCTAAGTATTCAGACCCTTTGCTGTGACACTCATATATTTACCTCAGGTGCTGTCTATTTCTTCTGATCATCCTTGAGATGGTTCTACACCTTGATTTGAGTCCAGCTGTGTTTGGTTATACTGATTGGACTTGATTAGTAAAGCCACTCACCTGTCTATATAAGACCTTACTGCTCACAATGCATGTCAGAGCAAATGAGAATCATGAGGTCAAAGGAACTGACTGAAGAGCTCAGAGACAGAATTGTGGCAAGGCACAGATCTGGCCATGGTTACAAAAAAAAAAACCTTGTATGTACCTTGTGTACATTGAGGAAAACAATGAACTTAAATGATTTTAGCAAATGGCTGCAATATAACAAAGAGTGAAAAATTTAAGGGGGTCTGAATACTATAATGTTTTCTTTATTAAAAGGAACAAAGAAAGTAACTTTTATTTGGTAAGGACTGATTTGACAGTAACAGAGCTGACAAACAACACTACATTATTATTGTTATTATTATTATTATAAAGTTAAAAAAAATTTGTAACATATATGGTAAGCAATGATTTGACAATAACAGAGTTGACAAACAATACTAAAATGAAATACTTTAGCTTTTTGGAAATAATTATAACTGTAAATAATGCAAATTGCATCTCCAACTGTAGAATCAGCATCATGTGTGTGCTGGGATGTGTCCTACTACCTGCACGTGTTATTCGTGGAGTCCTCCGGGCAGTGATGATAACAGTAACACCACAGGAAGCGCTGAGGTAAAGCTGGTGCATCACTTCCTGTCTCCCGACGCTCTTCCACCTTCCCAGAATTCCTCAGCAGCATAGAGTCCAAAACATTAGCTGGAGAAGAACAGAAAGAAGAAATGGGTCAGTTATCTGCCTTATACGCATTTAATCCACTCAAAAATGTCCTTTATTTCCTTCCTTTCTGCAAAACTAGCGACGAGAGAGTACGGAATAATTACTCCAGATTTCCAGACTCTCAGGATCAGAAACGCACAGCTTTGAAGTATGAAATTTATGGCACCTGGGGAAATATGGCTGCAAATATCACATCATTCTCACTCTTTCATCTTCAAATATTCACACAGAGAGAAGGCCCTCAAGGCGTCTTTCAAATTAAACAAAAAGATGGAAATGTTTTTGGTGAGATATGAGGAAGTTATTTGAGAAGTTTATTTGAAGAAGGCCTGTGCAAATGCTGGAAGTCAATGAATGCTCAATTTGAGAACAGGTGTGTCAAGTACAGGTTTGCCAAAAGTGATATATATATATATATATATATATATATATATATATATATATAT